>CAJQZP010001011.1:1760000-2310000 GCA_907164705.1 Parnassius apollo
AATCTATTACTTCCAATGCAGTGGGAAGTGATTGTGTCAGTCGTAACATGATTCTTCCTATTCTTAATATTATTCTTTCTATTATTTGTCATATGCTCAACTTCTTCATCTCTACAAATAGTTTTTCATAATCTTGGAAAAAGGCTGAAGTTATTCTTATCCCAGAGAAAATTAATCCCGCGTCCTTTTCTGAATGTCGTCCTGCGTTTTACTTCCCTTCTTATCTAAAGTCCTTGAACGCCTTGTTTACACCCAGTTCAACAATTTCCTTTCGCTTTGCGCTAATTCTTTCCTTAATCCTTTACAGTCAGGATTTCGACCTGGACACAGTACTACCACAGCACTGGTGAACATTACCGATGATATCCAATTAGGAATGGAACGCGGTGAAGTAACTTAATAATAATGGCGTAGGGAAGTGGAGACCCCATCGCCCGCTGACGTAACGGTTATGTGACAAAACCGCTACTTCAGCGCAGTCAGTCAGCACCTTGCCAAGAGGTGTTAGTGTCGTGCCTCGGCAAAAATTGAAGGCGCATAGGCCCGCTTGTGCACATGGCCCACCATGCAACGGCGCCTGGTCTGGGCGTCTCCCGTTAAATGACGCTCACAAAAATGGATAATAGATTTGACTAGAATGCGCAAAGGGCCACTGCCTGGAGGTCGCCAGGCGCGTCTGGAGCTGGCGCTGGACGCGACAGCATGCGAACCGCAAGCCGTCGAGCGCAAGGTGCTGCACGACCACCCAGCAGCCCCTCTCGCATCCATCATCCCCACCAGCTGGCTTCGTGTCGGCAGGGTCTTCGTGGACCCAGCAATCGGCACCCGCCACTGGTGGAGCACGCCGCATGCGTTGGACAACTCAAATGAACAGCAACGCATTGCGGGCGTATTTTAGGGCGAAAGGGGGAGAAATTGGAGGTTTTGCGGATCGGGCAAGGATGCATCGACTTTGTGCTAAGCTCGAGCCATCTATAACCATCACCGAGCAAAACCTGGCAGACCGAGTTCGGTATATCTTGCGCTCAAATACATTTGATGTCACCGAACTCGAACGGCTACGACGTGAGGCTGTTCCTTCATCGGATGAAAATGCTACGGCTGAGGATGCAGCGCCACAACTTGCACAGCAATCGGCAAATGTGGATGGCGCCGTGAATACCCCAGTTTTGGTTGATTCAAACGATGATGGAACAGTCGCCCAGGAACTGGAAGTGGAGCAAATGAGGAGTACATTGAATGAGGCGATTTTGGAAACGCGCAGTACGCCTCTCGAAAATCGACCGCGACTTCACCGCATAGATCTAAGCAAGCGGAATCGGAATGTCGTGAGGGCTCTGAACCCAAATTTGGTGACCAATTTGGAAGCCAGCCGGGACCTTTGCGAGACGGACTCATTTCTCTTTGGCGCCGCACTGGCAATCTGCCGTATTATAGGCGCCAAACTTTCCACGGCTGGACGCACTACTGGACTAGTGCTATCTCTTGTTCTCTAGGCTGGGATAGCGCTACTCGAGTAGCGCTATCCCAGCAGAGAGAACAAGAATTGAAGAACGTATCGCAAAGGCTAGGACCCTCATCGGCAGCCTGATATGCTTTAGGTCAGGCAATACCAGGCCAAGGATTGTGTTCACCGCCAGGATAGCGTTTGCTGGGACAAATGTTAGTTCGTCCCAGCCGGATATAATGAAAAAACTGACGGAGCGCATAGACGACCTGAAGCAGAGAATCGCTGCTTGGGGAAAGCGAATTTGGCAATATACCGAGAAGTCGACACGGTTCAACAAGAATCGTCTCTTCCAGAGTGATCAGAAGAGGCTCTATAAATCATTGGATCAACCAATGGTAAGTGGAACGGGACCAGTACCGAATCAGGCCGATACGGTCGCATTCTGGCGCAGCCTGTGGTCAGAGCCCGTAAATCACAACGAGGGCCCTTGGAAGGTAGTTGTGGCGAGTCAGTGTGCGGGTATTACGCCCATGCATCCCGTCATCATAACGCCAGATGACGTAGCTGAGGTGGTCTGTAGGGCCCCGAACTGGAAAAGCCCGGGGCTTGACGGGCTGCATCACTACTGGCTGAAGGGGTTCATGGTGTGTCACGCTGTGCTCGCCCGACAGTTTCACGAGGCTCTCAACCAGAAGTCGCTCCCGAGCCTCTCTACTACTGGGATCACTCATTTGGTTCCTATAGATCAGGGTGCCATAGACCCGAGCAAATACCACCTCATCACGTGTCTACCGACCATATACAAGACACTCACATCCATTTTGAGCGCGAGAAACACTCGTAACCTGGACTCCAATCAAGTTACGTCGCGTGGTAAAATGGATGTCGAGGCGGCGGTCGTGAAACCAAGTAACCACTCCTCATTGACGCGGTCATTGGCAAAGTGGTGAAACGCAACCGTCGGAACTTCTCCGCCGCCTGGATAGATTACAGAAAGTCATTTGACTCGGTGCCCATACATGGCTAAAGAGGGTCCTCGAGCTGTTCAAGATTGACTGTACATTTCGAGACTTCCTTGAGCAGTGTATGGGGCAGTGGAGTACGCTCCTCTGTCATCTAGGCGAGCGGATGACGGCTGCGGAAAGCCGCATAAGGATAAGAAGGGGTATATTCCAGGGCGACTGTCTGAGTCCAATCTTGTTCTGCCTCTCTCTGAACCCTCTCAGTACTTTACTTGAGGGCTCCGGGAGGGGATTTCAGCTTCGGAAAGGAGGTACAAAAGTGACCCACCTTTTTCTATATGGATGACCTCAAATTATACGCCTCCAGTCTCTCCCATCTTTTGGAATTGCTAAACATCACTTGTGAATTTAGCAATTCTATTAGAATGGAGCTGGGGACGGATAAGTGTGCGGTCCTCCATGTTGAAAGGGGAAGGGTTGCTAACTCTGAGGGCATAGACTTAACTATGCCCGTCAACTTTAGGACCCTTTCCGCGGCTGAAACATACCGATACCTGGGTATGTCACAGAACATCGGTATCGATGAGGCTGGTATGAAACAATCAGTTTGCGACGTGTTTTATACACTTTTGACCAAAGTGCTTAAGATCCTTTTGTCCGGTGTGAATAAGACACACGCATATAACGTCTGGGTCATGCCTGTCCTCATGTATACCTTTGGCATACTCAGGTGGAGTCAGACTGAACTTAACGACCTGGATAGAAAAATCCGCACTACAATGACCATTTCTCTATCTCTGTACTTGCCGCGAAAGCATGGTGGGCGTAGCTTCCTGAGCGCGCTCACCATGCATAATCGCGAAGTGTGCAGCCTCCGTCATTACTTCCTGGCGAGATCGGATGATCCATTCTATAATAACGTCATTTCTAGTGATAAAGGACTTAACCCTCAATCCTTAGCCAACGAGCAATGGCAGGACCCAGCAGAACAGAGCATTTCCGACCGGGATACCGCATGGAAGGAGAAGGAGCTCCACTGGAGGTACTACAGGGCTCTACATGAGCCCCACGTAGATACAGCCGCATCCCTCAACTGGCTACGTTTTGGTGACCTCTTCGGGGGAAACCGAGGGTTTTGTCTGTGCAATACAGGATCAGGTTATTGAGACCAACAACTATCGTAGATACATCCTAAAGGATGGCACTGTCGACGTCTGTCGAGCTTGTCGCCATCCCACAGAGTCACTTAGGCATGTCATCTCCGGTTGTTTGGCGCTTTCTAACTCTGAGTACTTGCACAGGCACAACCTAGTAGCCAGAATTCTACACCAGGAGCTCGCTCTGAAATACGGTCTCGTGGACCGGTAATTGCCGTATTACAAGTACTTGCCGGAAGCCGTGCTCGAATATGACGCGCCAGGCTCTACTAGGACCGGGCCATCATCACGGACAGGACTATTCTTGCGAATAAGCCTGATATTGTGCTGATGGACCGGGCACAGTCAAGGATATTTTTGGTCGATATTACCATTCCGTATGAAGAGAACCTCGTGAAAGCCGAAACAGATAAACGAACAAAATATCTGGACCTGGCTCACGAGGTGACCGACATGTGGGGTGGTATGCCGGCCGAAATTATTCCTGTAGTCGTCTCTGCGAATGGACTCCGTAACGGACCACTCCGGGCTCAAATGCAGAAGGCGGTGCTCCTCGATACCGCCCGCATCGTCCGCCTGTTTCTTTCCCTTTCTTCCTAACCCTCGGCCGTTTGGTCTCCCCTGTCGAGGGCTTCCATCTGGTTGGGCTTTTATTCATTTATTTATTTTTGTATTTAATTTATTTTATTGATATTTATGTATATTTATCTTTTTCATTTTAATTTATAATTATATATTTATAGAACCCAACCAGATGAGAAAACTATATAGATACCCCACATAATAATAATAGAAGATACACAAAAATATCAATATAAGGGCAAAAACCCCTAAATACTAAATATTTAAACCATGATAAAAATTAAAACATGGTACATTTTTACCTCGTAGGTCTTGTAACATAGTGTGTACATGCATGTTTTACCGCTTTATCGGTATGTAAATATTACGTCAACGTGCAATTTAATAATTAAAATTAGAAAAATACAAAATTACAATATTGTTTCATCTTAATTTGAATAAAACAGTAAAAAAAAGAAAAATATACAGGCATGGTCATATCATAATGCATAATGTCAAACTAGTATAATGTCAATCTTAAAAACTCTAAATCATTTGTCAATTTAGAATTTTATATATCAACATCAATTCGCTTGAGGTGACCGTCATGGCAGAATTTGATAAATTCATTTATGTCATAAAAACAATTTTCAATCAGAATCCCGAAAATATTTTTTTAAAAAGTTTAAATGTCAAACTTTGAATATGGTTCGGGAGTAAATTAAAGTGTCGAATGCACATGCTATAACTATTTCTAGCAAAACAAGTTGTGGCTATCTGGGGCACAGATAACTTCCACGGGTACCTTCTTGTACCACAACAATCATTATGTTGTTTTGTGAAGAGGTTAGCATTTTTTTTTTGTCAAAGTTAAAATTTCGTATACATATAGAGAAGGTAATGTAAGAATATTTGACTTTTGAAAGAGTGGTCTACATGATTCCATTTGACCAACACCGCATATATCATATATCTTATACATATATCTTATACAGCTCTTCTGTAGTATAAAAACACGAGAAAAGTGTGTCGAATTTCCCCACAGAATCAGTCCATACCTCAGTATAGAACCAACGTATCCATAGTAAGCCATCAGAACTGTCTTAAGGTTGGCTAACTTTGACAGACGATACAGAGCGAACACAAACCTGTTAATCCTCTGGCATGCAGTTTCTACGTAATTCTGCCATGTGAGTTCGGAATCAATCACAAGAAAGGTCGCTGATGCGGTCATAGCAATGGGATCGTTACCATAGTGTACCGATAGTATCTGAGGTTTACCATTTTTATTGTAAAATTGTATATATTTTGTTTTACTAATATTAATTTTCAAATCTTTATGTTTTAGCCAATTCGTTAAATTTCTTATTTCATTATTTATTTCATCATTATAGTCAGTGTTAGGTTTCTTATGTATAGTTAAAGAAATATCGTCAGCATAGAGTGTTACAGGATATTGCGTACATTTTGGAAGGTCATTGATGTAAATGATGAAGAGTAATGGTCCCAATATACTACCCTGTGCGACACCTGAGTTATTCGCCCTAATCTCCGATCTGTACGTCACACTCAGACACCCATCATCCACCCTCGATACTTCCACAAACTGAGTCCTTTCATTGAGATAGCTCCTTATCCAGTCATAGGCTGGTCCTCGTACACCATAACGCTCCAGCTTATACAGAAGTTTCTAATGATTGACAAAGTCAAAGGCCTTACTCATATCGAAAAGAATGGTGGATACGGGAATCCTATTACTCATATGAATCGATATGTTCTTAATAAGGGAGTAACAGGCCAGTGCTGTTGACCTTTCCTTCCGAAACCCTAATTGTTCCTCCCCAATTACGGTGTGTTTTGTAAAAAAAATAAATTAATCTTACCAGCATGATCTTTTCAAATATCTTTGATAAAACTGGGATAAGTGCAATGGGTCTGTAGTTGTTTAAATTATGCCTCTCTCCGCATTTAAAAAGTGGCTTGACAATGGACATTTTAAGAGTGCTCGGAAATTTACCCTCTTCAAAGCAACGATTCACAAAGTGTGCCATCAAAGGTGCCAACTCACTTGCACAAACCTTTACTACCTTCGCACATATCGTATGACCTGTGGAATTTGTGTTGTTCAGAGTGTGTATAATTTTGATTATTTCATTTTGGTCGGTGGGGTTTAAAAATATAGATGCGGTAGTACTTTCGATGATATTCAGTTTATTTGAGTTACATTGATAGTTACCAGATACATTTGGCAAGTCAATAAAGTGATTATTAAATGTGATTGCAATATCTGAAGAATTATCTATAATTTTGCTATTTATTTTTAGGTAGTCAATATTATGTTTGTCATTAAATTTGTCTTTGTTATTTATTATATTCCAAGTGGCTTTGCATTTGTTTCTGGCTGTACTAACATATTTTTCATTAGTGATTTTTTGCGACAATAGTATACATTTCCTAAGTATTTTAAGAGTACTGTCGATATATATTTTTAGTGTTATATGTATGTTTTTTATAATAAGACAAACGTAATTTTCTTTTAGTTTGACATGATGTTTTAAACCCTTGGTTAGCCATTTTGATTTTGTGTTAGCTTTATTAAAAATCTAATTTTGTATTTTGGAAATCATAATAAGGTTTCGCCATGGGTAGCTCATCAAAACATATCTGAATTTGTTCAGTTGTCAATACTATAATCACGTCTCATTTCAAACCAAGTTTTAAGAGGTGCTTTACGCAATTTAATCGGTACAGACTACAGACAATAGTGGAGCTGTATTAGTCTGAGAAGCACACGGCTTTATAATTATACCCGACTACTTCCCTTATATTGCTCGCGAAATGATCTATACAAGACTCATCTCGTGAAGGTGTTTTAATATGCAAGTCCAGATTGTAGCTCGTTAAAGTTTCTATTAATTCATCGGATGTATTACTTTTGTTTAAGGGTGTATATATTCCAGTCTCCTGTGATAATTATATGTTTTTTAAATGATTTTAATTTGTCAAGAAGAAGATGCAGTTTATTAAAAAATATTTTTACGTTCGCTGTTGGAGTACGGTAAATACACATAAGGATTATCTTATATTATACTATTTCTAATCCACAACATTCGAAAGTCAGTTCTGATGCCAATTCCTCTAGAAAAGGTAGTTCCTTAGTCGTGATTGAATTACAGTGTAAAATACAAGAACCACCACGCCTTTGATTTGACCCGCAAAATGAAGCGCTCAACTTGTAGCCTTTGAGATTTATGTTTGACTCACAATATTTCTTGACAAACGTTTCGGTTAGACAAATTACAACTGGGATTTCCTTTTTGTCCAACATTTCATTAAGTGTTATTTCTATTAACTTTTTTATAATTTTTACTAAAGAAACCAGCTATGTTCTGGTGCATTACACAAAATGAGTCATTGTTCATAAAAAAGGAAGTGTCTGTGATCTCCGGTTTGGTGTTTGTTGAAATTCTCCAAGTGGGGTGAGACATGATTCCAATTTTGGTGAACAAGGTGAATTGATCCTAGTGGTTCATTACTCTCCCATGACCTTATATGTTAACCTAAAAAGGTTTACATTTGTGATGGGATGCATGTATGAATTCTTAAAATATACCAAAGCACAAGTCTGTCAAGAAATATGTAGAGGCTAGGCGACATCTATTACATCTATGTCTTACAAAAGCATAATGTGTGAAGCCCTTACATATAAGTTTTATTTTGTAGTTTTTTTTTTCTTAAGCGATATATTTAAATTAGGATTACATGGTAGACCACAAATAACAATATTAGTGTGACATTTCAAATTTAGCCAGTTTAAAAGTGTGTTTTTTAGGTTCAAAGGGTTGTTATCATTCATACCTCCCATAACTACGACAAAGTCATGCGACGCGAGATTACACAATTCTGTATTGCAGGTGTTAATAACTTCCTGAAGGCACGCACCATCCTTCCAAAAGCATGTTACCATATAGTTTGTATCTAGTAATCGTTGTAAAGCTTGTTGTACGCCTTGTCCCTGTTGGTCAGCTACTCACCACAACTTTAATTTTTCTTGGAGCTGGGGTTTCTGTTGTGTGCTCAATTTTTTCCTCAAGCACGAATGGTTTCTCCTGAAGTTTTAACTTCTCTGTTGTATTTATACACCTTTCATTAGCATCATGATTTTGCAGGCTATGATATAGTTCTTGTTTCGCTTTATCCTTCTTTGCGTATTTTTTATTATTTTTATTTTCCTTTTTCTTTTTATTGCTGGTTGTTGTTGAGCATATGGTTAATAAGTTTCTTATTTGTTGGCCTTGTGCTTTTATTTTTATAGCCATGGATTTATTTTCTAACATTAAATTGTCTATTTCGTTTTCAGTTGATTTATGTTTTGACTTTAATTCTAAAAATTCATTTTTCATAATTTTTAAGTCTTGATTTTGAAGTGTCGATAAATCTGTTAAATTCTTAGTTGCCAAGCTACCAGATTTGGACTGTGATAGGAAAGAATCTGTCATTGCAATAATTGGCAGTGACATTTAATGTGAGCTTCTTTTCCTTCGTTGAGTCACATAAATAGAACAGTCAGGTACCTGGTGTGATGATACTTCATGAACAGTGCAGACGTTCGCCGTAGATAATGCATCCGGTGAGGCCAATTCTGGGTTAGTTGGTAGTATAGGTAACGGCTGCTGGTAAAGAGATGTGATAATGACGATTTTATGCTGATAGCAGTCTCTTGCTCAACGGTTGTTTTATTTTTATCCGTAGCGACCGTCACTGACCTCCTATGGTAGAATTTTTCTTTGTAGTTGTTAATCATCATGGTGTAACGTATGTGTTGGTATACCACAGGGAGGCGTTTTATCTCCTTTACTTTTTGCAGTTTTTAAAAACTCAATATCCAAAATTAAACCCAAAAACAAACCCCCAAAAAAAAAACGTAAACTGCCTTGATCACCTACCTCAAATAATATTTGATAAAACTATTATCCCTTACAGAGATTCAGTGAAGAACTTGGGGATCCACATAGATAAAAATCTGTCATGGGACCATCAAATCAGAGATTCACCGTAAAGTTTATGCCTCTGCAGCCTCCTTGCGTAGATTACGTAACTTTCTTCCCATTTATACCACAACTACGCTTGCCAAGTCCCTTCTCTTCCCTATTTTTGACTACGCGGACGTCAGCTATCTAGATCTCACCGAAGCTCAGCTTGATAAACTTGAGCGAATTCAGAACTTCTGTATAAGGTTTATATTTGGATTACGCAAATATAACCATGTCTCTCTTTTTCATACTAAGCTCAAGTGGTTGTCAATCAGTGGCGTAGCTACCTAGGGGCTAGGCGGGGCTGTGCCCCGGGGCCTTCAAAGCTCAGGGGGCCCCCGAATCCTTAGCAGAAAATCTCGATCGAACCGAACTTTTGAAAATTTCTCCCATTTTCAAAATAAATATGACAGGTTGCAACCCGACTTTAATCATGGCTACTCAATTGAGAGAAATTATATACCTAGGGAATTCCCCTAAATTCTTTCTGTGGGTTGGCAGTGTTGTCAAATTGACGGATAGCGATATCTATTATTCATCGATGTGCGTTTTATTGTGAATTCGAGTCAAGATTTTTTTTTCGAGAACGGTTAAAAAATTAATGCAGTATCAGGAGTAAGTAAGCTAACGCCAATAAACTTTTTAGTACTGGCCAATATAGTAGTTCAATTTTATTTGATTTTAGTACCACTCATATTGGTGTCCGTTACGTCCATAAATTATGTCAAATCTATAGATTTCGGCCACTCACTGTATAACGCGAAATATCGTGAAAAAAAAATGCAGCTCATTAGGTGCTGCCTGCAGTAGGTGCATTAATTCAGGCCCGCGCGCGAGGAGATCGTTCTTGGTGTCCACCTTTAAATGTGGTAACACTAACGGCGGTAAAATGTTCGCCAGGGATTCCCCAACGACGTCTTGTAGCGTATCATTACGTTTCTCCTTTCTTTTACTTTTAACGCCGTCGGTGAATAGTGAGTACCTACTCGAGCACAATCTAATATAAATATTGCATAAATAAATTAGAAAACCAATATTATGGACAAAAAGAAAAAACCCAGTGGTGCATTTAAACGCAGAAAACGACAAGAAAGAGAATTTTTTTGTCGTAAACAAAAATTTCCCAAAATTGACAATTTTTTTCTACAAGTACTTCTGGATAAAATATTTCTATTAATAGTAACTCAAATAATGTGGTAACTGCAGTGTTGGTTGAAAAGCCTACTGAAGAAGATTCGACAATTATTGCAGTTGAGATACCTCCACCGCAGTTATATTAGTAGTATAGTTGTAGCACAAATGGGTCGGCTCCACCGGGGAAGGACCACGCTCTTACAGAATACCAGCGTAAAATAGTTGCTTAATGCTGCTGTATTTTGTATGGTGAGTGTAGAGAACCGGAGACCCTTTTTACTGGAAACGAGGTATTCCACCTTAGTCCTCACGGGTAACAACGCATCTGTATTTTGATTTGTATTCGAGGATAGATGTGGATGTCTATGGGCTGCAGCAACCACTTACCATCAGGTGAACTGTGTGCTCGTTTGTCACCCTATCCTATAAAAAATGCATTCGTAACTTTACAAAAATGCGACATCAATTTGGACGAGGCAAGTAAAGCTTTAGCAGAGACCAAAGCAAAGTTGTCAAAAATGATCTCAAACTATTCAAGTGCAGGCCAGTGAAACTGCAAGAAAATACGGTATAGATCCCCGTTTTCAAAAAAAAATGCAAAGGAAATTAAAAAAGCATTTTAATGAATTAGCTTCTGATCATTGATTTCCAAATAGAAAAGAAATATTTAAAATTGAGATTTTCAATAATGTACTAGACCCATTAATATCTCAATTAAATACACGATCTACTCGTATGCGTGCAGTCTGTCTAATATTCGATTTTTTTACACCAACATTTTTATTACATGTTCATGAAACAACTTTATTAGAAGTGTGACGAATTCTAAAGAAAATATTCGGATATAATAGGCCCTAGCTTTTCACTTCAATTTATTAATATTTACCACCTAGTTTTACCTCAATTAAGTCAAGCATGGACTGTTCACCAATTATGTAAGGAAATAATGAGCAAATATGGAGTGCTAACGTATCTAAGTCTCTACAGCATCTAAGTATTTACAGCAATGTTATTATTCTTTACAATTTCTATTTAGCAAATAAAAAAAGAAATTGTATGGGCCATAGTCGACTCCGATATTTATCGCTAATAACAATTGAAACGAAACTGCATCAAGCCTAGATTTAACCGAAGTCATTGATACTTCTGCGAAAAGAGGCTAGGAAAGGGTTGTAAATATAATGGCTATTTAGTCAGTTGGTAGGTTCGACCTTTATATAATAAGCCTTTGAATCTTTTCTCTTACATTTTATTGCCCAATATCTTCACCAAGTATTAATTGTAATTTATGTTGTTACTGTTTAATATTTTATTATCTGCCCTGCAGCATGAAAAAGAGCTGATGATAAAGTAGCTTAGCGTTTTTAAAGTATTTGTATATTTAATATTTTTACTTGATAAAACCTAACTAGTTTAGACAGCAGTTGGGCTCCATTTTTTGATTTGCCCCAGGGCCCTTGGTTACCTAGCTACGCCACTGTTGTCAATACGACTTCATAGGAATGCTCGGATACTTCATCTTTTCTATAGTGTTTTCTTTAATTCTCCTTACCCTTCTTAGCTCAAAAATCGTTTTGAGTTTCTTCGTGATCCCCATACGCGTAACCTGAGATCAGCAGAGAGCTTGAAATGGAATATGCCACTACACACTAGTAAATATATTACATTTTTTATTACATTAAATTTATTAGTAGATAAAATTAAGTTTTTACAATTAGCAGTATGCCTAAATGCGGAGTTTGCGGTAAATTCCTGTCAAAAAGGGAACAGTATTCGTTGTAATTGTTCCGCTGCTTTCCACAAGGCATGTGTAGGGATTCCAGAGACTTCTTCTGTAAAGGGCGCGTGCGTTTGTCCCGGTTGTAAAATTAAAAAAACTAGAGAGGACAACACTTTTACTCCTGTGAAGGGACTGGCTGACACATACCAAAGTACTCCTAATAGTACGAATAATTCAGCGGACAATACCACAGAGGAACTCAAGGTCGATCTGGTCCTAGAAGTTAGATCAGAGCTCAAAGCCATTAGAGAAGAGGTTCAGGAGTGTCGCCTAGAAATATCGGAGTTTAAGGCCACACTTAGTGCGTTTGAGATAAGAATGAGTGAAATAGATTTCTGCTCTGGAGAACAAGAGCTCCCAAATAGCATCCCCGTCAAACACTAGCGCACTTGAGGATACTATCACCGAACTGAAAGTTCAACTTAATAACAGGGACCAGGAGCTCCTCTCCAATGACGTTGAAATATCCGGCGTAACTGAGCTTGGAGGAGAAAATCTTATGTCAACAGTTACAGTTCTATCTACGAAGCTGGGAATAACATTAGACAAAAGAGACATTGTTAAGGTGTATCCCTGACCAAAATGTTGCGAAAGTGCGTTTTTCGGAATCTATTATCTCATTAGTTATGAAAAATAAACTACATCTAAAAGTACATTATTAATGTTCGATATCTTATCATCACATTCCACGATCTAATTTATTTTTATGTGCTATAAATACTTTTTTTTATGTGCTATATATAAGTGCGGGCGGCTTTCCGCTGTATGCGTTCGCAGGAGGTGGCTGTGTCGCCGTCGTCGACGTTCCGTATTTCGCCGCAAACATAATATTATTTGAGTACCTACCAACCTATGCGCTTACGTCACAGTAATATTATTTATACAGTATTGTAACTCGGCCGTATCTTTGAAATAAATCCTACAGCCGTGCGGTACGTAAACATGCGATAGGGCTGCCTGCCTCCAGCATTTTTACATTTGCCCATTGATTTATGTGTTGTATAACTCAATGCATTTGCCTACTTTGTGTTTCCATTTAGTTTTATGATTGTACTTAAATATACTTTTTTATATAAACAAATATATAATAGGTACTTTGTGAATTGAATAGGAAGTGTTCAATAAAATGCGTGTCGTTTTTTGATTGGTAGATTTAATTAAAAAACCATGTTTATGTTTGAATAACAAATCGGTCTTATAAATTTGCGGCCGAAAAATATTTGCGCCTCGGCTGAGACGTACGAAATGCTTTATTATTAAAATTTTAAGTATAAAAAATCCGCATTATAATATTAAGCTTAATTTAAAATTGTTTTGGGAAACATGGACAAGTTGGAGTAAAGGAATATCTTTTACTTGGTTATAGATACCTACAGCTACTTTACAATTTGTATGTTTGGTTTTAAATGAAGTTTGGATTTATTATTTTTTTATTTCTATTATATTTTCTGAAAGGAATTAGGAAAGGAAAGGAATTGTCCACCGCGCTACCCTAATGCGTGTTGGCGAACTTCGCATGTCTTCGAAATATTTTTTTCTTATTTCTTAGACATGTAGGTTTCCTCACAATGTTTTCCTTCACCACTGAGCACGTGGTAAATCAACACTTAAAATTGCAATATCATTGGTGCCGGCGGGGCTCGAACCCGGTTTGCTCGCGCACTGTGAAAATTTCAGCAAGCGCTAACCATCTGAGCTACCACGGCTCCTCTCCTCTCGAGCTAGAGACTTTATTTTATTTATGGCACGATTTTTGTCGCATGCCAGCGCTTACTTTTGGTTCTGGCAAAAAGTTGTGAAACGTCTGTGAACGTCAGAATTGTGCAAATGTTGGTCGCACATATTTTACCTGCACTTCAAAATTTTATTGTGTGAGTAACTATTTTTACGGATTTGATGAACCATATTAAATAAAAAATAGTCTCCTATCTTTCTCTCTATGTTTTGATCTCCTAAAACGAGTTTGAGTTGGTAAAATCAAGGCAAACTTAGGGTAGGGTTGTAAATTATTATTTTGATAATAAAACTAGTAAAATTCCGCGGTTTTATATACGCAAGCGCTGTTAGAACATAATATAACCTTTATGTTTTACATAAATATCCTAAAAAAACTTATTATTTTAATATGTTCCTACCTATAAAATTAACAAGTTTATTGCATTTTATTTGAGTAATTTTTTATGCAATTTCTTTATCTACTTCTATTTTTAGGAATCTTTATTTAGCCTGAATCATACTTACTTATACGTAGTTTTCTTTTTTTGCAGTTACAAATATCTTGTGAGGTTGAAAAAGGCAGTAATGAAAAAATAATAAGAAGAATAATAATTGACGTCAGCCACTTCTTTTCATAAAAATTTTATATCACGGTCCATTAGGTTGCAGCTTCACCGAACCACAACTTATAATAATAATAACAACAATAATATATTATAATAATAATAATAACAATAGGAACTGGAATTAGAGCATATGAGGAGTACATTGGAAGAGACGATTGTGGAAACGCGCAGTACGCCTCTCGATAATCGACCGCGACTTCCCCGCATAGCCCTAAGCAAGCGGAATCGGGCTGTCGTGAGGGCTCTGAACCCAATGCTGGTGACCTATTTGGAAGCTAGCCGGTACCTTTGCGAGACGGACTCAATTCTTTTTGGCGCCGCGCTGGCAACCTGCCGTATCATAGGCGCCAAGGTTTCCACGGCTGGACGCGCTACTGGCCATAGTAGCGCTATCCCAGCATGGAGAAGAAGAATTGAGGAACGTATCGCAAAGGCTAGAGCTCTCATCGGCAGACTGATATGCTTCAGATCAGGCAACAACAGGCCAAGAATTGTGCGCACAGTCAGGATGGCGTTTGCTGGGACAAATGTCAGTTTGTCGGACGGAGCGCATAGATGATCTGAAGCAGAGAATCGCTGCTTGGGGAAAGCGGATTCGGCGATATACCGAGAGGTCGACACGGTTCAAGCAGAATCGTCTCTTCCAGAGTGATCAGAAGAGGCTCTATGAATCATTGGAGCGACCAATGGTAAGTGGAACGGGTCCAGCACCGAATCAGGCCGACACTGTAGCATTCTGGCGCGGCCTGTGGTCAGAGCCCGTAAACCACAGCGAGGGCCCTTGGACGGAAGTTGTGGCGAGTCAGTGTGCGGGTATTACGCCCATGGACCCCGTCATCATAACGCCGGATGACGTAGCTGAGGCGGTCCGTAGGGCCCCGAACTGGAAAAGTCCGGGGCTTGACGGGCTGCATCACTACTGGCTGAAGGGGTTCATGGTGTGTCACTCTGTGCTCGCCCGACAGTTTCAAGAGGCTCTCAACCAGAAGTCGCTCCCAAGCCTCTTCACTACTGGGATCACTCATTTGGTTCCTAAAGACCAGGGTACCACAGACCCGAGCAAATACCGCCCCATCACGTGTCTACCGACCATATACAAGACACTAACATCCATTTTGAGCGCGAGAATCACTTGTCACCTGGACATAATCAGGTGATGTCGCGCGCTCAAAATGGATGTCGGGGCAGTGGTCGTGGAACCAAGGAACCACTCCTCATTGACGCGGTCATTGGCAAAGTGGTGAAACGCAACCGTCGGAACTTCTCCGCCGCCTGGATATACTACAGAAAGGCATTCGACTCGGTGCCCCATACATGGCTAAAGAGAGTCCTCGAGCTGTACAAGATAGACTGTACAGTTAGAGACTTCCTCGAGCAGTGTATGGGGCAGTGGAGTACGATCCTTTGTCATCTGGGTGAGCGGATGATGGCTGCGGAGAACCACATAAGGATAAGAAGGGGTATCTTCCAGGGCGATTGTCTGAGTCCAATCTGGTTCTGCCTCTCTCTGAACCCTCTCAGTACCTTACTGGAGGGCTCCGGGAGGGGATTTCAGCTACAGAAAGGAGGGACAAAAGTGACCCACCTTTTCTATATGGATGACCTCAAGTTATTCGCCTCCAGTCGCTCACATCTTATGGAATTGCTAAACATCACTTGTGAATTTAGCAATTCCATTGGAATGGAGCTTGGGACGGATAAGTGTGCGGTCCTCCATGTTGAAAGGGGAAGGGTTGCTAACTCTGAGGGCGTAGACTTATCTATGCCCGTCAACTTAAGGACCCTTTCTGAGGCTGAAACATACCGATACCTGGGTATGTCACAAAACATCGGTATCGATGAGACTGGTATGAAACAGTCAGTTTGCGACGTGTTTTATGCACGCTTGACCAAAGTGCTTAACAGCCTTTTGTCCGGTGTGAATAAGGCACACGCATATAACGGCTGGGTCATGCCTGTCCTCATGTATACCTTTGGCATACTCAGGTGGACTCAGACTGAACTTAACGCGCTGGATAGAAAAGTCCGCACTACCATGACGTCCCATAGGATGCATCATCCGAGATCGTCGGTAATGAGGCTGTACTTGCCGCGGAAGCATGGTGGTCGTGGCTTCCTGAGCGCGCTCACCATGCATAATCGCGAAGTGTGCAGCCTTCGTGATTACTTCCTGGCGAGATCGAATGATCCATTCTATAAGGACGTCATTTCTTGTGATAAAGGACTTACCCCTCTATCCTTAGCCAACGAGCAATGGCAAGACCCGGCAGTGCAGAGCATTTCCGACCGGGATACCGTATGGAAGGAGAAGGAGCTCCACGGGAGGTTCTACAAGGCTCTACATGAGCCTTTCGTAGACACAGTAGCCTCCCTCCACTGGCTACGCTTTGTTGATCTCTTCGGGGAAACCGAGGGTTTTGTCTGTGCAATACAGGATCAGGTTATTAAGACCAACAACTATCGGAGATACATCCTAAAGGATGGCACCATCGACATCTGTCGAGCTTGTCGCCATCCCGGTGAGTCACTTAGGCATGTTATCTCCGGTTGTTCGGCACTTTCTAACTCTGAGTACTTGCACAGGCACAACCTAGTAGCCAGAATTCTACACCAGGAGCTTGCTCTGAAATACGGTCTCGTGGATCGGAAATTGCCGTATTACAAGTACTTGCCGGAAGCCGTGCTCGAAAATGATCGCGCCAGGCTCTATTGGGACCGGGCCATCATCACAGACAGGACTATTCTTGCGAATAAGCCTGATATTGTGCTGATGGACCGGGCACAGTCAAGGATATTTTTGGTCGACATTACCATTTCGTATGACGAGAACCTCGTGAAAGCCGAAACAGACAAGCAAACAAAATATCTGGACCTGGCTCACGAGGTGGCCGACATGTGGAGTGGTCTGCCGACCGAAATTATTCCTGTAGTCGTCTCTGCAAACGGGCTAATCCCAGTCAGCCTCTCGGGTCATCTGAGGCGGCTGGGACTACGTGGCGGACCGCTCCAGGTTCAAATGCAGAATGCGGTGCTCCGCCCTACCGCCCGGCTCGTCCGCCGGTTTCTTTCCCTTTCCCCCTTACCCTCGGCCGTTTGGTCTCCCCTGCCGAGGGCCTCCATCTGGTTGGGCTTTTATTTATTTATGTACTTTTATATTTATTTTATGTTATTGATATTTATGTATATTTATCTTTTCATTTTCATTTATAATTATATATTTATAGAACCCAACCAGATGAGAAAACTATATAGATACCCCACAATAATAACAATAATAAACTCGGCCGTTTGGTCTCCCCTGCCGAGGGCCTCCATCTGGTTGTGCTTTTATTTATATATGTATTTTAATATTTATTTTATGTTATTGATATTTATGTATATTTATCTTTCATTTTCATTTATAATTATATATTTATAGAACCCAACCAGATGAGAAAACTATATTGATACCCCACAATAACAATAATAATATAATATTTTGTATTTATTTTATTTTATTGATATTTATCTTTTCATTTTAATTTATAATTTTTATATATTTAAATATTTGTAGAACCGAACCAGATGAGAAAATTATATGGATACCCCAGGAATAATATATATATATAATCGGAATCTCGGAAACGGCTCCAACGATTTTTTTAGGGACGAACGCTTGGATTTATTTTTAGAAAATGTCCTTTTGTCCGTGTTTTCAGGCAATTAAAAAAACTGCTACAATATAAGAAGGTGAATTTCGACAAATCACTAACGACCGTTACAGCACAGGTGGTATGTCGGTCGGGCGTGATATCGAAGTTCCGTGGTTCGCGTCCTGGCTCTGTTCCGGCTTTTATTCAAGTTCCCTTCTTTTGTGAGAAAATCTATTATTTCAAACCCTTTTTTTAGTAATTTTTAAATGATTTTTTATTCAAATAATCAGTTCAGTTTTTTCTATTCTGTCAATAAGATCAAAAAATATTATTTAAGTTTCATCGGTATGTAATTTATAAATGTAATTTCAAAAAAAAAAACGAGCAAAGCTCGGTCATCCGGATACTATATATATATATATATATATATATATATATATATATATATATATATATATATATATATATATATATAACCACTTATATATATGAGCGTATGTATGCACATATGTGTTCATTTAATAGCTGCAGCCGTTTGTTTATAATTTAAGGAAGTTAAAAAATTTGTAATCAATTTCTTACATTCAAGATAATAAAATTGACTTTATATTTTATTTTGTTCTATTTATTAATACCCACCCAGTACTACTAATCAAAAATAATCACAATATCTCATTAGTTATTGTAACTGGGTAAAAATATCTATTTAGTTACTAATGCTATATTTATTATTTTAATAATTACCTACCCAGTAGGTAAATATTAAAATAATAAATGTAGCATTATAAACAGTAAATCTCCCTCAAACTCAATTTACTAATATTGTTCCTAAATAAGGAATAGCAGATAAAAGATTAGTAGGTAACAACTATTGCTCCTCAAAATTATATTTGACCTCAAGGTAAAACATATCCTAAAATTCAGTAGCTAAATAAAATAATAATACCTACTATTCAAGTATATTTTCAATATGTAAGTAAATGAAAATAACAAAAATGAAGCACCATTAGCATGTAAAGTTCGAATCCATAATATATAAGCAATACAATATAAGCAGTATAGTATATAGTTAAAAATAATCAAAATAGTCATTTTTATTAATTAGATAATGACGAGTGGCTGCGCGCAGCTCGCGTGCGCCGCAACCTCTCCACCGACTCACGAGACGGCAACGCACCTGCAATTCCCCTGGTGTTGCGGTTGATCATGGGCGGCGGTAGTCACTTAACATCAGGTGAGCCACATGCTCGTTTGCCCCCTCTTCTATAAAAAAAAAAATTCTTTTTCCTTGCACGTCAAGAGGGCAAAAAACGCGATTGGAAATATGTCTGGTCGAAAGATGGAAGAATATTGGTTCGTAAAGACGGTGGTGAGAGGGCGTTTCATATCCGTAGTCAAAAGGACCTTTCCAAAATTGTTTAGTCGATTTTTTCTTTATACTGTATACAAACATATTTTTTACTGGTACCTTATTTATCAGTGTCTCAAATTTCTTTCAAGAATATTATCTTACCTTGCATATGATAATTTATACCCCATTGTAAAGCAAATGCATTTTTATTTTTTAGATATGCCTATGATCTTCTGGTAACTTATGTTATATTTATAAAAATAGCCTTTGGTTATGAACGTCTGTGCACTGCAGGAGCAATCTTCAGTTTAAGAGTGTCCGTGAATTCTATTAATATATATTTTGTTATATCTATATACCATATTATAAATATGTTATTTAATGTACTTAATTTATATTTCAAAATATTAAGTCTTTACTCGTATCTCATAATGTTTACAATTTTAATTTATTGCAATAATATAAACGCAATCAAAAAATGTTTTCCGCACCATACCGTATCAGGGTATTCTAAGCTAGTGTTTTACCATAATTTGATTTGTAGGCTTATTATTTTGCTCCATTTAGTAGAAACAATTTAACATTAAAATTGGCTTTTCATAACGCTGGGCCACTGGGTACCAATCATGACGATTTTATATCACTGTTTTCCATGCACAACATTGATATCATGGCCGTTAATGAGACTTGGCTGCGGCGGGGTGAGGAGGGCCGTGCGCCCGCGGTGCCTGGGTACCGGTTACGTCACACGCCGCGCCCGTTAACTGTACGTGCGGATCGTGGTGGAGGAGTGAGTTTTTACGTGCGAAGAGGACTAAATGCACGTACGTGTGTTTTGACTGTGGATCTTAAACCTGAAAATATTGAACAAATGTGGCTAATACTTAACATCCGAGGGAACAAAATTGCTATAGGCGCAGCCTATCCGCCTCCATGGCAAGACCTGGATCTGTTCCTGGATGGCGTAACCAGCTAAATAGGTGCCTTGGGGGATAATAACCACTTTTTACTTATGGGTGACTTTAACGTCAATTTGCTAAATGAACCTGAAGTTAAAACAAAAAAATTAAACAATTGTCTATCGTGTTTGGGACTAAATTTGCTGGTTACTTCTCCTCATTTCACTAGTATATCCGAAACATTGATAGATCTAGTTTGCACCGACTTAAAATCGAAGCGTATGTCTGTATTTACGCCTGGGCAATATAGACCGCTAGATATTATATGTTTAGATAAGTTTAATTTTGATATATCTAACTTGAACTTCAAAATATGTTTTCTTGTTCTCTAAATGAAATAGTTGATATCTTTAACCGCAACATTTTATTCGTGTTCGATGCGCATGCACCCATTAGGAAGAGTGTTTTAAAGGACCCTTCCCCTCCGTGGTTTACCGATAATATTAGATTTATGATGAAAGTTCGTGATGATGCTTTGGCTAAGTACCGTAAAAATAAGCCGGTATCCAGTAGAGAGTACTACAAGTAGCTTAAATCTCTAGTGATAAAATCATTACATAATGAAAAAGCCGCATACTTTTGCCA
Organism: Parnassius apollo; assembly: GCA_907164705.1. Classification (NCBI taxonomy): domain Eukaryota; kingdom Metazoa; phylum Arthropoda; class Insecta; order Lepidoptera; family Papilionidae; genus Parnassius; species Parnassius apollo. The sequence goes on from CAJQZP010001011.1 coordinate 1,780,947, forward strand.
CAGCATTAATAACAAAATTAATAATCCAAAATCGCTTTGGAAAAATCTGAAGAGGACAGTATTACCTCCAAAGCAGACCGTAGAATTGCCTTCACACTTTAATGACGCAAATGAAATTAACAATTACTTTTTGGACGTGCCAGGGGAACCACAAGCGTCACTGTCTTATCTAACCTACTTTGAATTTCACAGGTTCGGCGACGCAACATTCACTATATCATCAGTCAGTCAGAACGATATTTTACGCGTAATTCTCAGTTTGAAATCAAATGCAATAGGAATTGACAATTTATCATTAAAAATGATAATTATGACATTACCTAACTCTTTAGAGATCATACATACAATCATTAATAAGTCAATCTTAACCTCTGTGTTCCCCTTTTTTTACATGGGGAAATGCCTACGTATACCCGCCTCGCGGGGGCAAGGACGGGTTATGTCGGACTCGCACCGACTAAAACCCCATGGTGTTCCGCCTTCGTCGCATATTGGCAGGGCTACGGGAACGCTTTCGCAGCGGCCCTACCAGCGACTGCCGCCCCATGGCAGCACCTCCTCGGGAGAGGAATATTCCTCCCCGTTCTCCTTCCCAAGTAAGGCGCACCAGAACACATGGCACGCCTTCCTCCACGGCCTCCAATTGCATCTGCGCAACAGACGCCCCCGCGTCCGATGCGCGAAGGCCATGGGGCCAGGAAAAACGAGCACTTAGAAGTACTAGCCTTCCCGACCCCAGCGGCGGATCTGGTCTATGGCTTCGCCGCCAACCAAGATTCGGCTGCGGAGGATAGGGAGAGCGGCGCCTCGCAATACCGACAATCCTCTCCCCCCGCAGCCCCATCACCACCGCATCAACGGTGCGGCCCCGTTTGAGTCGCGGAGGATAGGGCGAGTGGCGCATCGCCATACCAACACTCCTCTTCCTCCGCGACTCCACCTCGGCTGCAGCGGTAGAGGGTGCGGAGTCCCCATTCGCTGCAGTCCACCAGCACACATCCGACGTGGGCTCCCCAAGCCCACTCGGAGTGGCTACCTCAGGCCGGCCCTTCACCTCGGGCCAGCCACATGGGTTCCTCTTTGTTCACCGTGGGAGACCAAGCCACGGCTACTAATCCCCCCGCCACGACAAGGCGGGAACCCGTTCGAGGGGGGACCTCTGTGTTCCCTGACCTTTAGAAAATAGTTATTGTTCGAACGCTCCCTAAGAACAATAACCCCTTGAGCTTAAAATATATACGCCCTATTAGCATTTTACCATGCCTATTAAAAGTATTAGAAAATATATTCTGCCAGCAGCTTACGGAATATCTTGAGAAAAAGAACATTCTTCCTCAATTGCAGTCTGAGTTTCGTAAGAGACATAGTACTACTACAGCTCTGATTGATGTAGTGGATTTATATTAGATTACTCGCGAGCCTTCGATGCCATAAATATACCTTTATTACTGTCCAAAATGAGTTTTTATGGTTTCGGACGTAACACGCTGTCCTGGTTTAATAGTTATTTATCCAATCGAAAGCAATTGGTCAGTTTGTGTCGTGGGAATGAAACCTCTGTGGATTCTAACCTAGCACCTGTGAACAGAGGAGTGCCACAGGGTCCCATTCTAGGCCCTATTCTTTTTAACTTATATTGTGCGGACTTAACAAAAAATATTGTAAAATGTCAGTATCATATGTATGCAGACGACACACAACTTTACATCTCGTTCAAACCGTTCCCAAAAATGGGAAACAGCAGTTAAGGGTATAAATGACGATTTAAAACGTGTCACTGTGTGGTCTGAGCATAACTGTTTACTATTAAACTCTGATAAAACTAATTATATATTTGGGACAAAGAAAAAATTAAATAAATTATCGGAAGATTTAGGCATTTTACTGAAGGGAAAGAAAGTAAAAAGGGTAAACATAGCACGGAACTTAGGTTTAAAGCTTGATGAGGGCTTACGGTTTGAGGAACATGTTGCCGAAGCTGTCAAAAATTGCTTCTACCGGCTCAGCGTTATATAAAATTAGGCCGTATTTGTCGGAGGAATTGCGTGTACAGCTGGTCGAGTCGTTAGTCTTATCCAAGCTTAATTATGCTGATGCTGTGTACGGTTCACGACTACTGGCCAGAACGGAGCGGCTTGTTCAGCGCGTTCAAAATGCTTGCGCCCGTTTTTGTTTCACAGTTCCTTTTCGGGGGCACGTCACTCCGTTTTTTAATAATCACGCAATACTTAAAATGAAGTCGAGACAGAAATTGCATCTGGCGTGCTTGCTTTTTGGCGTTATAAAACATCAAGAACCATCTTACTTGTACAATAAACTTGGCTGGGTTGCTACAAGGAGGCAATGTGATAGAAGACAGTGCTCGCAGCAACTTTCGGTACAAAAGCACTAATCGGCATCTTTCAAGGGAGCATTTCGCCTTGCAACCTCGAAAATATGGAATAACATACCACCACCTCTAAGGCAGCTAAGCTCTATAACTACCTTTAAAAGTCACCTAAAACAGTACTTGTCAAATGCACAAAAAGACCTAGGCATGGTTAACACTAATGCTAACATGTTCTATATCTGATGGTTATTTGAGAGGTACATTTTATGTTATATATTTTATTTTATTTTAATTTATTTTTTGCTGATGTTATTATATTGATACAGTTTCACGCGCAGTATCTTGCTAATAATAAAGTATTTAATTAGTATCCTGTCATATATTATATACATATTTTATTAATCATTTATTATATAAGTAATTATATATGTTTTTTCATAGAGTTCACGTATACTGATTGTTCTTGCGGAAGTACACGGTAACTGCTTTTAGAGGTAAAGACGAATGCAATCCAGGGGGCCAATAGAAAATCAGCGTTAGGTCTCCAACCTGACATCATGCTGAATTGGTTCCTATCTTTTGGCATCACCCTGAGGCACCAGTTTTAAGAATATATATTATGTATAATTTTTTTTCCAAATTTAACTGGCTGTTTGTTTGTTCATAAATTGTTACTTTTTTGTTTGTCAAAAATAAATATTTTTTCTTCTTCTTTTTCATCCCTACTGGTATTTAAAAAACTAGAAAAGAACCTTGCACTTTAAATTGTAACTTCTCTCACACACTAGCCATTAAATATTAAATATATGTCGTATGTTGATTCATCATCATCATTACAGCCCTTCACAAGTCCACTGCTGAACATAAGCCTCCCCAAGTAATGCCACAAAGCACGGTCCTGAGCCACCTGCATCCATCGACTTCCTGCATATCTTACCAGGTCGTCACTCCATCTAGTGGGGGGTCACCCTACATTACGCCTACCGGTACGAGGCTGCCACTCGAGAACCTTTCTTCCCCATCGGTTATCGGTTCTTCTAGCTATATGGCCGGCCCATTGCCACTTCAGCTTACTAATCCGTTGGGCTATGTCGGTCACTCTGGTTTTACTGCGGATATCCTCATTTCTGAGTCTATCACGCAGAGAAACTCCGAGTATAGCCCTCTCCATAGCTCACTGAGCGACCTTGAGCGTCTTCATACGGCTAGCAGTGAAGGACCACGTCTCAGATCCGTAAGTCATCACTGGCAACACGCACTAGTTGTACAATCTAGTTTTCAGAGATTGAGGTATACTTGACGAAAAGATGTGTCGTAATTTCCCGAACGCTGCCGAGTTGAATCCGTCGATTGACCTCTCGATCGAAGTTGTACTTACCTAGTCGGACTATTTGTCCCAGGTAAACGTACTCGTCAACAACTTCGAGCATAGTGCTCACAACAACTACCGGCATAGGTGTGACATGGACATTAAACATGATCTTTGTTTTATCCATGTTTATCTTAAGACCTATCCGTAGGGAGACACCATTAAGGTCATTGGGCATAGTGCTTAGGTCCTCCAGCGATTCTGCCGTATGAACTATATCGTCGGCAAATCGACGGTGAGTGATGTACTCGCCATTGATGTTAACCGTATCCGTGATCCGTAACCGTGAAGTTTCGGGGAAATAACGTCACCCTATATTACACCTCTCTGCAGTTGGATAGGTTTCGAACTCTGGTTCTCTACTCGGATAGCTATCGTAGCCCTACTGTACAAACACTTCAGCACTTCGATATACCGGCAGTCAACTTGGCACCGCTGAAGAGACTGTAGCACCGCCCAAATTTCGACGAAATCAAAGGCTTTCTCATAGTCCGCATACGCCAGGCAAATTGGCGGAAGGTACTCTTCGGTCTTCTTTACAATCTGCCGCAGGATATGTATGTGGTCTATGGTACTGAAGCCTTTTCGGAAACCGATAAGCGAGACGATTCATATTGTCTCTCGAAAACAGCACGTAGACGCGGCTCAGAAGGGAAATCGGTCTGTAGTTCTTCAAGAGAGCGTTGTCGCCTTTCTTAAAGAACAAGACCACCTCGCTTCTGCTCCACGCCTCCGGAGTAGTGCCACCATGGACGACGAAATTGAAGAGCTTCTGAAGGACTTCAAGTACCGGTGTTCCGCCCGCTTTCAGAAGCTCCGCTGTAGTTCCATCCTCGCCTGGTGCCCTGCCGTTTTTAAGGTACTGGAGAGCCATTCTAATCTCGCTCAGAGTGACGTCCGGATTATCATCGGAATAGCGTCGGATAAAACTTGCTCTTGGATCGTTACTCACACTTGCGTGTGGCTCCAACGATTATGTGTACAGCTGAACCTCTCAATCTCACTCAAAATCTCAGGTGTCCCGGAAACGATGCTGCCACACTCAGTCTTATATATAGAGATTATATTGATTGCATTTAATTCAATAATTAAAAATATATTTATTTTATATCTGGTATGTACAGGCTGTTTTTGATACGCTCCCGAAAACGAAGACAGATGATAGTATTAAGGATACATTTGATGATGAGACACAAATGAAATCGCTCCCGATGCAAAACTAATTTTTTTACAACGTTTAAATTAGCTTTATTCACACTCTATCATGTTAGTACATCTAAATGAAACGATAATTTCATTAAAAAAACATGAAAACACCTTTTTTATAGAAGAGGGGGCAAACGAGCATGCGGCTCACCTGATGTTAAGTGACTACCGCCGCCCGTGATCGACCACAACACCAGGGGAATTGCAGGAGCGTTGCCGGCCCTTTAGAAAGGAGTAAGCTCTTTCTTTTCTTGAAAGTCCCCAGATCGCAGCAATGAAACTTCAATACCTGAAATCAGCTGATAAAGAGGGTCAATAAACGCGCGACGCCGAACGCCGACACGCAGCCCACATCGACCAGTACCTAATAATTTACAACACTTGTCTATATGCCTAACTTAACTACTTAATCTACTGTTTTACCACTATGCTAGTCTCCACCTAGCCACTTTAATTCGAATTCACAGGTCAAATAAATGAAATACCTGGTTCGATTCCCCACTAATGAAAAATTTACTTAAATGACATTTTAATAAGGATAGTCATGCTTTTTTTATCCATCGTGTTACCTACACTACACACCACTGTTTATTATTCTGATTAATTCAGTTACGTATCTATTCAGATCAGTTCATAACTAAATTATTTAAAAAATAGGTATAAAACAGCTTTCCGATCTAAATCCTCCGCGGCCTTATGAGATGCGGCTCAAAATGTGCGGCGTTGCGTCTCCTCATGCAGGCGGGACATCATCGTGGGGTCTTCGACACAGTCCCCACGTAGTTTGTCGAAAATATCCACGATCCTTTGGCGCATTTCGTCAGCACTATCACACTCACGATTAAAAACCCTTTCTTTCACATACCCCCACATAAAGAAGTCTAACGGGGTGAAATAAGGTGAGCGAGGTGGCCAAGTCTGCGGTCCTAGTCTACCGATCCAGCGATCATGAAATGCTCGGTGAGGCGCTCACGGACTAACCTCACGACATGTGGAGGTGCATCATTATGCTGGAACCACGTGCGGCGATATTTAGCCAACGATTGGTCGTCCAAATTGTCAACCAACTGTTCATTTATAATGTTTAGGTATCGCTGTCTGATAAGTCGCTGTGGCAGAAACATTGGTCCTAGTATGCGATCCTTAAATAAACCTGACCATATGTTAACTGACCATCGGGTTTGGTGCCTGGTTTGTCGAATAGCGTGCGGGTTAATCTCGCAATACACGTATTTCTTCGGTTCCACAGGCCGTTTCTGGTAAAAAATGGCGGTCGTGATCGCCAAAAACTAAAACTTGCACTTTGTGAACTTTGTATGATCGCATTCGGTTATGCACAACACTTTGTGAACTGTACAGTATGACACACTTGTTCCATCCCAACGCCCTAACAATTTAGCAATACTTCGTGTACTTAAGTTCAGATTTCAGCGTACGACATCTAAAATGCGTTCCTCAGAGTGAACAGTCACTTGACTTCCACCTCCTGCCACTACCGGAGCAGTAGGCCGATTTTCCAATACTCGCTGAAATGCTGCTGTTATCAGACGAAAGTCAGTTGGGTATCGAGCGGTCGGAAACTTTTCTCGGTAAATTCGTAACGCACCCGAAGCATTCTTGCAAGCTTCTCCAAGGCACATTAACATGTTGCCGTATTTACGAGCACTATAAACGTACGCGATAGGTATTTTTAAAACAAAACAAGAAACACTAAGCGTTACAATAAAAGTAATAGCAACAGGAATTTAACACACAACTATGGTTCATAAAAGATAGCTTGATCTCTGCGACAGCTGTCAGTAAAATCACGCCTATGAAGTCCTGAATTTCTTAGTAGTAGACAGTACCTGTTGTCAACGTCATACTTTATGGGCATGGTCATACTCACGCGCACGTCGACACAGAACTGTCTCAAAAGCTAAAATTAATAATCAATTCCCGCCGAAACAACTACGTACTGCGTAACTCGCGTGTCCTTGGTCCTTGCGGTAACCACAGATCGTTAAACCGTTACATTTCCTCTTTTTATTTTATAACTTTGGTTATACCTACGACTAGCTTCAAATGGAATTTAGGAGTTATAGTTGTCATTTTTAATACAATTAGACAATCAATTGTATTCCGACGTAACAAGCAGTTCGTTACTACAAAAAAAGATATTGAAATTAAATATCTAATCTAACTCACTTACACAATTATAAACACAATTTCATCGTCATCTTTGATTTTGTACAAGAAAGTAGAAAGGAAATGGTACTAAATAATTTAATGGTTAAAATCAATTGCAATAATGACCGATAGTTAACTAACCTATCAGAATTAATCTAAAAAATAATTCGTTTACTTTATTTTAATTGACGTTCTTTTCTTTAATCCGTCCAATACTTTGAATTTAAAAAGAGGTAAGCGAAAACTATTAAAATTACTTACAATTTTTATTGATTGCCACTTCTAATTCATATTTCGTATGCAAATTTTAGTAAGTAAATCGTCACGACATGTTGCAGCATTGCAATGCTGCAAATTGCCGATACCTATTTGTAAAATTCTCCTCAATTTTATTTTAAGTAAGGAAACAATATTCAACAAATTTTGCAAAAAACTTCACACTTTTCATATTTTTGTAACAAGCGTATTACTAAATGGAGTATTTTTAATTCCTTCCCTTGTTGCCATTAAAAAGAAATGAAAAGCATTAAATTATACACAAAAGGTGCCAAAATAAATCCGAAAATTAATTGTTATGCAAGAAGATAGTTAAAAAAGGGAGTCTTTCGATATTCATAAGCAACCTAACAAAACTGTTGTAATATTTTAATTTTCACTGCTGGTTTTATTTTTCAGTACTTTTATGAAATTATTGTTTCATTTAGCTGTACTAACATGATGGAGCGTGAATAAAGCTAATAAAACGTTGTGAAAAGATGTTTTTTTTCATTGGGATCGATTTTAACCTGGTCCCGTCGTCGATGGTATTGTTAGTACTATAGTCTTCGTTTTCGGGAGCGTTTCAAAAATACCGTGTATATGTATGTTTATATATATATATATATATATATATATATATATATATAATTTGTAATTATTATATGGTGTGCAATAAAGAATTTATTAAATAACTATGATGATAACGATGAAGGGTGTGAAATGAGCACATAGTCCACCTGATGGTAAGTGGATACTGTAGCCTTGGATCTACTAAGATAGAATGCTACAGTACCATTAAAGAGGGTCTCCTGTTCTCTACACTCACCATACGAAACACAGCAGCATTAGCTGCTATTTTATGCTGGTATTCTGTGTGGTGATGTGGTGAAAATGAAACAGGAGAGGGCAGCAGCGTCTCCTTGATTTATTGGATAAAATAAGATACCGCATAACTACGCCAAATATCTCACCTGCGAGGTAATCCATAGGAGACACCTATGTTCAGCAAACGCCTTTTAAAGGATGTGATGCTAACGGTTAACGTCGAAACAAAAAAAGAAAAAAAAACATCGTTTAAATAAATAAAAAAACATGAAGGTCTGTTTCCACTAACCTCCCATTCGGTATTTATTATACGATTCCAATTTTTTTTGTTTTTGAATTAGCTTCTTTCGAATAAATGCAGTTTAAATTAGCACATCGGAAAGGTTTTCTACTGATACTATAATTACAGAATAAATTCACAAAAACAGGTTTTATACACTTTTATATTGATATAAAACACGTTTATATACTATTGTACATATTTTACCATAAAAATAAAAATAGAATAATGTAGACTCTACAGCGGCTGACCGCTAAGTCTTAACGGTCAGCCGCCGTAGAGTCTACATTACCTGAAGATGCCTCGTGTAGAGGCGAAACACGTGTCGTATTATCGTCGATGGTGTGTCTTACCTGGAATAGTGGTGTTGGGAGTAGTGGTGCTGGGACTAATAGTGACGGAGTTAGTGCATGCAATTGAGGGAGGGCGGGGGTGCTCTTTAATCCAGGTAAGACACATCATTGTATTTATCTAGCGGAAGGTTGCGAAGAAATTTATATTTTTATTTTTTATTATAATGGATTTCCGCAAAGTAACACCTGATTCTATCAATTTATTTTACCAGATAGCTCACGAAAAGGGTCTTGCTCCATTGTGTATTTTCAAATGCCTTCGTAAACAACTTTTTGTAATACATCTATATTCGCAGATATTACACGAAAAAGGTTTTTCTCCGGTATGTTTTTTCATATGTGTTTGCAAATAATTTTTTCTAATACATCTATATTCACAAATATTACATGAAAAAGGTTTTTCTCCGGTGTGTATTTTTATATGCCTTAGCAAACAACTTTTTGAAATACATTTATATTCACAGGTATTACACGAAAAAGGTTTTTCTCCGGTGTGTATTTTCATATGCCTTAGCAAACAACTTTTTGAAATACATCTATACTCACAGATATTACACGAAAAAGGTTTTTCTCCGTTGTGTATTTTAATATGCCTTTGGAAATTTCCTTTATCTGTACATTTATAATTACAATTATTACAACAGTACACTTGCTTAGCGACGTGCGCCTTAAGATGTGTTGCAATGCGACATCTAAGAGAAGTTTTAAATTCGCAAATATCACAGTTATATGTATCCATTAGTTGTGGTACTGGAGTTTGTTCAACTTGTGTCTGAACTGCATCTGAGTTCCTTTGCGTCTTATGATTGTGAGATATGTGGTCGGCGAGAATATCACATTCAAAAATGTATTTTGTTGACGCCTCATACATGTTTTTCGTAAGTATATTTACACTCTGTTTCAAAGTTTTCTTTTTCTGTTTCATAATTTTTGCAGAATGCTTCCCTTTTTTAATAACTGGTTGAGTATCTTTTTTCAGTTTAGCCTTTGATTTAATAGTAGGGCTTTCTAAATCGAGGTTTCCTTTACGAACATCATTTATGTTACAATCAGTAGAATTTGATTTAACCTTTTTCTCACACGGTTTTGAAAAGTTATTTGTTTGCATGCTGGGCTGTTCTGAAATACAAATTAATCAAAGATTTTATTTATTGTAAGAAATTGTATCTATTAAGAAATTGTATTGTGAGTATCGGTAATGCGGGGCCTTTGAAAATCTTCTGGGTAAGTGGGTGGTGGGTGGTCCACGCCTGCCTGCAGCTAACTTCAAACATAAAAGGCTAAAACGTGCTGTCATCTCTGACGATTAAGATGCAATGCCCCACAGCCTGTGATTATACTATTCAGACTGGCACATAGCAGTGCACATACATACTAGCTGCATTTATACAGGTTCAAAACATTTATAAAATATATTTGTATATAAGTAAAAGAAAATGTCTAACAATGTTCATTATGATGTCCATGTATGCTTATTTTTTAAATAATTATTTGTTATTTTCTTTCTCCTTGAGAGTGCTTTTTACATGAACTAATTACAAGAATTAATAATATCACAAAATCTGTACATATTACCTGTTTCGTGATTCCCGTATCCTTCAAATTTGGAATTCTCGTTTTCGATATTCTCTGCTTCAACTTTAACAGATTCAAGGCGAAAACTTTCGTCCTTACAATCATTTTCTATATCACATTCCACTGGCATGATATCTATGTGATAAATTGGGGTTAATTGAATATTCTCTCTAGCGTCATGCGGTTTTGGTGTTGACTGAAAACAATTTTTTTTATTAAGTGAAAAAGTCAGTGCAGTGGTGGTGTAGGAGAATGCATACTGCCCCATACCATCCCGTAGATGTCGTAAGAAGGGACAGAGGGAAACTGAAACATGAGATGGGCAGCAGCAACTTCCTGAAATCAACTCCAAATAATAATGAAAACTGGACAAAATTGATAGTTCAGAATAAGCTTAAATAAGAATGTAGATACTTCATCCATCCTGAGAATTGAGTATCAACAATCTTTCGTTTAAGACTCACAAATGCCACAAATTGACAAAGATTTGTTCACTGCATGATATTACCTATAGATAATATTTATAAACAAAGTGTAATATATAAAATAAATTATTTTTGTAAAAATAAGTACGTAACTTACCATAATTAGTGAAATATAGAACATTGCTTTAAAAAATTAACTTTGCAGTAGAAACAACATTCTTTAGTATGGCAACGGGAAGCAGCATTGAAGGCGCGAGACAGGTAGTGATCATCGAGGTGCCTGCCAAGTGATAATAAAGGCAAATACTTCATTATAATGGAAATGAACCATCAAGCAGTGAACTTTTATTAATAAGAAGTATAATACCGTGGACCATGTAGTAGCGGTGCAAGAATATCCACTGCCCTATATACCTACCCACGGGACGGGTGTCGCAAGAGGCAACAGAGGGAAACAGAAACAGGAGTTGGGCAGCAGCATCTTCCTGATAACAACTCAGACTCATATAAACTGCAGTTGCCAACCTGCCAAGCGTGGCAAATTTGGCAAAATCCTCATATGAAACAATCTATGAGAGACTTTTACAGGTTTTAATGGATGGAATAAATAATACCATGGACCCTCCTGCAAGCAACCGCTCCAGAATCTCGTCTTTCTCCGAATCCTTATGTCGATCTTCAAAAGCATCAATCTCCAAGTCTTCTTGTTTTACAGCAGTATCTTGAATGAAACAGATTCTAACTCAATATATAAAATAAAAACTGATATTTTTTCCAAAGGACTAGATCATTACAGTCAATCACACAGCTTATGAGCCCGAGCCACCTACTTTTATTACCATACTGAATGTTTTACAAGCTAAGTGTAATAACCTAAAGTGGCAACCGATGGAGAAGAAAGGAGCATACAATCCAACTGATGGTAAGTGGATGATATTCTGTGAGAGCGTGGTTCTTCACCGGTTGAGCCGACCCATTCGTGCTACAACTATACTACTAATATAAATACAGCATGGCTCTACCACACATAAAATTACTGACTACTTGTGAGATTCCTTTACCTCATTTAGTGAGTGTTTTCCACAACTAATTTTCACAAGGTGAGGGCTTGCCAGTACAAGGATGCCTTGTACACCTTTTCTCCATATATTTTTTAGTATAAAGTGAAAAACAAACTAACAGTCCACCTTATGGCATGTAGCGGAATCACCTGATGGTAAGTGGGTACTGCAGTCCACACCCGCCTGCAGCTAATTTCAAACATAAAAGGCTACAACATGCTATCATCTCTGACAACTAAGATGCAATGCCCCACAGCCTGTGATTATACTCTTCAGACTGGCACATAGCAGTGCATGCATTGCTATTTGACTACAGAAATAGGTAACAGGAGGATAGAGGAGTCCATCTGGGTTAAGAAATTGGCAATGATAGGTGGTAGCTTACCAGCTGTAAGTATATCATTAATACCTATGAAGTCAATACATCCTAGTGCACATACATACTAGCTGCATTTATACAGGGTCAAAACATTTATAAAATATACGAGGGTGGATTGAAAAGTACTCGGCCTAACCAAGAAAATAAACACATACTAAATCAGTTATATTTTTATTTTTCTACATAATCACCATCAAGTTCAATACACTTTTGCCACCTCCCCTTCCAAGCATTTAGACCGTTGAAAAAAAATGATTCTTCCTTAGAGTCAAAATATGCATCTACAGCTGCTTTGACCTCGTCGTTTGTCGAAAATCTTTGACCTCCCAAGTGCTTTTTAGGTTAGGGAACGGAAAGAAGTCTGATGGTGCCAGATCAGGTGAATACGGCAGATGCAGTAACAGTTCAAAGCCACAGTTGTGAATTTCAGCCATTGACTGTACTGACGTGTGAACACGGGCGTTATCTTGATGAAACAGGACTTTTCTTCTGAGCATTCCTCGACGTTTTTCTTTTATTTCCTCTCGTAAACGACGTAGTAAGGTGCAGTAGTAATCAGAGTTTATAGTCTGACCCCTTTCAAGATAATCAATCATAATCACACCTTTCGAGTCCCAGAATACTGAAGCCATCACCTTATTTGCCGACAAAATCGACTTAGCCTTTTTAGGGGGTGGTGAACCAGGTCTTCTCCACTGTTTTGATTGTTGTTTTGTTTCCGGTGTACAGTAATGAACCCATGTTTCGTCCATAGTAACAAAACGATTCAAAAAATCATCTGCATCGGCTTCAAATAACTCCAAACAGTCGCGTGAAATAGTCAATCGCGTCCTTTTTTTGTTCAACTGAAAGCAGTCGCGGAACCCACCTCGCAGACACCTTGTGGAAACCCAACTCGTTGACAATGATGTTTTGAGTTCGTTCATAAGAGATGCCTATAATCTCGGCTATCTCTCTAATTTTTAATCTGCGGTCTCCCATTATTAAATCAAGTACTTTTTTAATATTTTCGTCAGTAGTTGACGTCGAAGGCCTTCCAGAGCGGGGTTCATCTTTCACACTCTCTCTACCACGCTTAAATTCTGCTATCCATTTTTTGACGGATGAATATGACAGAGCACAATCGCCTAATGTACTGACCATGTCATCATGGATGGCTTTTGATGATAGCCCCTTCTTATGGATGTACTTAATGACGGCACGCTGCTCGATTTGCTCCATTCGCGGAAATTATGTCCGATTACTTTGTTAATAAATTTATAAAATCACAACTAATTATCGCACACGTTTCGAACTTCACACAATGAACTAGTCTGAACTGAACTAAATAATGTGGGTAGATTTGATTTTTAGAATTGAATGGATCTGTGTTATGCCGAGTACTTTTCAATCCACCCTCGTATTTGTATATAAGTAAAAGAAAATGTCTAACAATGTTCATTATGATGTCCATGTATGCTTATTTTTTAAATAATTATTTATTTTCTTTCTCCTTGAGAATGCTTTTTACATAAACTAATTACGAGAATTAATAATATCACAAAATCAGTGTTTACCTGGTTCATGATTCCCGTATCCTTCAAATTTGGAATTCTCATATTCGAAATTCTCTTCCTCGACTTTAACAGATTCAAGGCGAAAACTTTCATTCTTACAATCATTTTCTATATCACATTCCACTGGCCTGATATCTATGTGATAAATTGTTGTAAATTCAATCTTATCTCTAGCGTCATGCGGTTTTGGTGTTGACTGAAAACAATTTTTTTTATTAAGTGAAGAAGCCAGTGCAGTGGTGGTGTAGGAGAATGCATACTGCCCCATACCATCCCGTAGATGTCGTAAGAAGGGACAGAGGGAAACTGAAACATGAGATGGGCAGCAGCAACTTCCTGAAATCAACTCCAAATAATAATGAAAACTGGACAAAATTGATAGTTCAGAATAAACTTAAATAAGAATGTAGATACTTCATCCATCCTGAGAATTGAGTATCAACAAACTATCGTTTAAGACTCACAAATGCCACAAATTGACAAAGATTTGTTCACTGCATGATATTACCTATAGATAATATTTATAAACAAAGTGTAATATATAACATAAATTATTTTTGTAAAAATAAGTACGTAACTTACCATAATTAGTAAAATATAGAAAATTGCTTTAAAAAATTAACTTTGCAGTAGAAACAACATTCTTTAGTATGGCTACGGGAAGCAGCATTGAAGGCGCGAGACAGGTAGTGATCATCGAGGTGCCTGCCAAGTGATAATAAAGGCAAATACTTCATTATAATGGAAATGAACCATCAAGCAGTGAACTTTTATTAATTAGAAGTATAATACCGTGACCATGTAGTAGTGGTGCAAGAATATCCACTGCCCTATATACCTACCCACGGGACGGGTGTCGCAAGAGGCAACAGAGGGAAACAGAAACAGGAGTTGGGCAGCAGTATCTTCCTGATAACAACTAAGTAAACTGCAGTTGCCAACCTGCCAAGCGTGGCAAATTTGGCAAAATCCTCATATGAAACAATCTATGAGAGACTTTTACAGGTTTTAATGGATGGAATAAATAATACCATGGACCCTCCTGCAAGCAACTGCTCATGAACTGCATTCGACTCAATAGCCTGTTGTTGCAATCTCCTGCAACGAATGAGTCTTGCATGACAGATGAAACAGACAATTATGGGCTCCTCATCTTCATCCATCTGAAAATATGAAAGTTCGTCATAAATATGGGAAGCTACTTAAATACACATGTTTGTAATAATATCTATTGGCTACCACAATTCTCTTCATCAATACCATTTTTTATAATATTGAAGTGACTGGCTCTATATGTCCTTCAGGCACACATACTGCTGCTTGTGGCAGAAATAGGTAATAGGATGATCACTACCCAGGTAGACTTCCAGGCAGGAACAAGTCCTACCACATAGTGAATCATCATCACTGCAACAACACAGTCCTAAACCACCTAAATCCATCAACTTCCTGTCTTACCAGATTGCCACTATCTAGTGGGGGCAACTCTACAATTTGCTTACCAGTAGTAACTAACTAGTAACCTCATAGGTTACATACCGCTCCAGAATTATGTTTCCCCTTTTGATGTCAGTTCTGCAAGCTATATGGACACAATTCTCTAATTGATTTAAAACATTGTGAGTGTCAAGTATGTAGAAGTCTGCCTGACATTAAGATATATAATTTTAAAAGCAGTAGATTCACACTCTTGGGACCCTGACAGAGCTATTTTCAAATTTAGGCTTTCAAAATTAAATCCTAATAAACCTATATTTATGTATGAACTTTTCACTACTACCATCACTATTAACATTATAAATACTTCTCTCACTTCCTCCAAGTAAACTGAAAATGCTTGCACTAGGAGTAATTTACAACAATAGTCAAATGGCAGATTTGAACTTACCACTTTATGGAGTTTGCAGTCCCCACCTTGTCACATAGTTTCAAATGCATATGGGCAGCAGCATTTTGCACATAACAGGTCAGAACAATAAAAAAAAATAGTTGCCGACCCGCCTAGCAACTATGGCAAATAATAATAATACCAGAAATGATTTGTAAAATATTTGTATATACAACACGTAACATAATTAACGCACTTTGAGAAAGTAATTTGTTCAGAATCGTTTACTGAATCGATTCCTATCATTTTTATTTGTATTATTACTAATTCTGTCATTCAATAAAAATAAAAAAGAAATGAACTTTATTTCAAGCACTTTAAAGTCTTTGCGTTTGTGGATTTGTACTGTGACCACAACATTTTCCGGAATTAGTATAACTAATTTGATAAATAATCAGCGCATAAAAATGTTTAACTAAAAATTAAGTGTATGTATTATGATTATAACATAATATACTAATTGGGGTGTCTGAGGGTGTGCGTTAATTACATTACATATTATATAAGTGTTTTATAACATATATTCAACCCATTTTGGAACATGCCTTCCAAATTATATTGAGTTACTGGAGGTTTAAGGCAGATATTAAAAAGTTCCCAGAGCATTGATAACATCTAATATGAGGAGTCTGAAAACACTTAAACTACTGAAAGATTCTGAAAGATCACAGATAATTAGACTTGATTGAAACACACAAAATAATACATGGACACTATGATCTTCATTTTAAATTGATTAAAGCCATGTCACCTAATAACTCACCTATTTTAGTTAAAGTGGTTGAAGTATGGAACAAGCTGCCAACAAAAGTGATATCAGCTCAAACCGTAAACTAATTTTAGAACAGATTGGATAAACAAATAACATACAACAACTACATATTTGAAACCAGAATACAGTTATATCAGTTGTTTCAACTGCTGGCCTGCTAAATATTATATTTTTATAGAATTTATGGGTGATTTAAGTAAACAAGTACACAGTTCACTTGATGGCAAATAAATGCTGCAGCCCATGGACATCTAATTTATCCTCAATTAATTGTTGCCCCTGAGGAGCAAGATTCTAAACTTTGCCACCAGTATAATATATGGTCTCCCATTTTCTACACTCACCATACAAAACAGCATTAGCTGCTATTTTATGATGATGTTCTGTAAGAGCATGGTACCACCCCAGTCGAGCTGACCAATCCGTGACACAACCACAATATAGCTGCAGCATAACTCTATTACATATAAAATGATGATAATAATGACCTACAGACAGAATTTGGTCACAACGGAGACTATTCACAGTGAAGTACAGGATTATATTACATGTGTGTGCAAGCAAGCACATGTGCAAATTATTACCTCTTCTGATTTCTCAGTCTGATAGAAATATGGGTGAGGTAATTTCTACATCTTAAAGCACATGTGCACTCACTTAATAGTTCAATAGAACGGCTTTAAGTGGGTAAAACTACTGGTGATTTTAGTGCAACATAGGATTCCAGGCTAATTGTTGTTTTTCAGCTACTGATTGTATTTGTCACTTTATTTAATGCTGCACCTTAGTCTAACCCTGATCTATGCATTTTATATCAGGTAAGTTATATATGTATATTATTGCAGTGATAACAACTTTAATTTGCAATGATTAAAACTATTTTTACGGATTTTATTGCGTTTTGTTTATTTTATTTTTAATACCCGACATTTCGGGTACTTTCCAGCACCCATGGTCACAGGGGACACATGTGACTGATGTCCCAATGTCAAAGTTAACCCGGAGTACCTTCAGCTTTTTAATTATTGTCTTTGGTCTGATCTACGCAGAATGAACTGTGTTTTGAAGTCTTGCAGTGGTATACTTGGGTTTAGTTTTAATTTTATTAATTATTTAATTTAGGGTCCCAAGCAGGTGGTAGTACCCAGCCACCTTCTCTATTGAAATTAGGATGTTATTTAATTTCAATAGCCTCACTTATCATCATTGGTAGGAATCGATGTTCTTTCGCGAGGATTTGTGGTCTATCAAATCTGATGTAATGGTTGGGGCCATCTAGGATATGATCGCAACCATTACATTAGATTTGACTCCGGGTTAACTTTGAGATCGGGACGTCAGTCACCTCAGTCCCCCGTGACCATGGGTGCTGGAAAGCACCCGAAACGTCGGGTATTAAAAATAAAATAAATAAAACTCGATAAAATCCGTAAAAGTAGTAGTTATCGGTAGTTTTAATCAAATTGTAGTGTTTGCGTAAATATAAGAAATCATTATCTAATTTGCAATATTGAAATATTATCAAAAACTTACTAAACTGTTCGTCAATGTTTTATACAAATTTTGGAGGCCAGTCTTCTTTAGTACAAACATTTGTACATTGACGCTTAAACAAATTCTACAAATTTCACTAAAGGCCATTTCGATATCCTGTAGTTTAAAATTGTTTTTATAACCGAATTATACCGAAGTTTTTCTAAGGTTATGTTCCGAAATACAACGCAGTGTACTGTCCAATGCAAATGACGTCATCATTTGACAGTTTGACACTTTATTGTACTAGCGTGCCGCCGCCATATTGTGTCGGATATCCGGCCATAATAAAACAATTTTTAATTGTGTGTTTGCCGAATAAAGCATGCCAGAATTTGTTTCTATTTATTCAAATACCAAAAATTATATAATAATTGATGGTATATCCACTAGGAGGATATAATGATTTTTAGAGCACAAAATGACAAAATAATCGCCAACACTTTTCCAAATGGCACAAAAGTATGACGTCTGTCCAATGTTTTGGATCAAATACTGTCCAATGTTTTGGAACGAATCACCAGTATAGCGTCGATTCATGACGTCATTTGCATTGGACAGTACATTGCATTGGGTGCGTTTGGCAGAAAAAAGCGCTAGCAAGCGCTTACTAGCGCTAAAATAGTTTTCGGCCAGGACACGATTGCTACTTCAGTAACGCTGACACAATCCGCCATTTTGCTTATTTAATTTGTTTGTTTTGAAGTAGAGTTTATAAGATGTTTTTTGCAATATTAGTTTTAAGTAATATAATGACATGAATAGACATATACATGTTATTAAAAATTCATGATTGGTAAGTTTTTAATATGAATACTTCACAAACATATATTTAAATTAGGTTAGGTTCCCCGGTTAAAACTAACATCGTGTCCTAGAGGAAAATAACTACTTACGATTTGACAGCGCTTACCGCTTACGATCGCCATTTTGCTTACTAGCGCTTGCTAGCGCTTTTTTCTGCCAAACGCACCCATTGTATTTCGGAACATACCCTAAATATTAGATTTTTTCTTTTCACTGGGTTTACGGCTCTGGGTTCTAACTAGAGGGCATACAGTAATGTTTATACAAAGGTACTCTGTGACAGTAATCTATGCGTCATAGAGTAGAGTAATATATACAGAAACTGTGCGTATACTGATACGAAATCTATATTAAATAGGTACAATATCTAAAAACCGCTTACTGGTTCGTTCCAAAACTATATTATATGAACATCTGATATTTGCGTACCGCCGCGAAACCTATATCGCTCCGCATCGGTCGTTGATTAGATCCGACGTGTGCGATAGAGTGCGTGCGATATGGGTACTAGATTAAACATGGCGAAGAATTAAAATCTTATATTTGTACACTACACTAAATAATAAAAACACAATTTCACTAAATCTTAATTAACTTCCCTAGTATTTATTATTCAAATTTTTTAAATAAATCCCTTGAAATATTTTGATAAAAATGTAAAATGAACAATACTACACTACTATAAAACAATACTAGAGACAATATCGTAACAACAAAGTACATAAAATGAACATCAAAAAACTACTGAATTCAGTCAACAGCGTTTGCAACACTTCAAAAAATTTAAGGGCTAACGATTAATTTTTTGATAATTTTCAACCACAAGTTCAGTATTAAATATTGTAAAATAAAGTTTAAATTTTAATGAAATAAATCAAAAGAATACATGTTTGTACTGATGTTTTTTAAAAAATATTTTGATTGGAATAAACTTTTTTTATAGGATAGGGGGTAAATGAGCATACCGCTCACCTGATGGTAAGTGATTACCGCCGCCCATGAACAGCTGCAACACCAAGGGGATTGCAGATGCGTTGTCGGCCTTTTAAAAAGGAACAGGCTCTTTTCTTGAAGGTCCCTAAGTCGTATCGGTCCGGAAAAATCTCTGGTGGTAGTTGATTCCACAAGGCAGTTGTGCGAGGAACAAAACTTCTTTTAAATCGCACGGTTGGACCACCAGTCAACCAGATGGTATAGATCCTATCGCGAGTTTTGTTTCGATGTGCAATGGTGAAACTGTGTGGCTGGTTAATCCGAACAATTCCTCAGAGGGGAGTACCCCGTGGAAGATGCGATAAAATACGCAAAGAAATGCAACATCTCTTCGCAGTGCCAGTGAGTCAAGCCGATCGGAAAGAGCTCGGTCGCCGACGATTCGAACTGCTCTGCGCTGGATGCGATCAAATGGAAGGAGCTGGCACTGGGGAGCCCCGGTCCAAAGATGGTAACAGAATTCCATGTGCGGCTGAACCTGCGCTCTGTAAAGTTGCAGGCGGTGAGCCGACATGAAATACTGTCCCGCTCTGCTGAGCACGCCAAACTTTTTAGAGGCCAATTTGGCCTTCGCTTCCAAGTGACCACGAAATTGCACGTCATTCGATATGTCGACGCCAAGGATTCCGATATTGGCTGAGGCAACAAGGGGAATGCCTTGAAACTGAGGAGATACGACAAAGAGGTTCTTTTTAGCGGTAAACGCGCAAATTTGTGTCTTCTGGGGATAAATTAAACTGGACTAGATTTAGTCGCCCCCAGTCCGAGATTTTGTTCAACAGTCTCGACTTCAGACACAAGTTTGTCCCGGTACTAGATGACGTTTTCCCGAGAAATATTGGCACGGCCGATGTATAAAGCATCACCAGTGCTGTCGTCTGCATAGCAATGATTGTTACCGGATTGCAACATGTCATTGATATACAGAAGAAACAGCGTTGGTGATAGCACGCAGCCTTTTGGCACACAAGTGTTAATGGGCTTGTAATTGGAGCATGCACCGTCTACTACGACCTTGATGCTCCGATCAGCAAGAAAACTGGCGATACAATTGCACAATTCGTCGGGAAGCCCATGGAAAGAGTTATGAGTTAGGTAATGAAGAAGATCACGAGCCGAGCGACCGCTTCGGAAACCGTACTGGCGGTCATCAGCTGGTGATCCTCAAGGTACCGCATAAGCTGGCTGTTAATAATAGAAACTTGCTTTGTAAGCCGTCATCTACTCCATTCTATGGATAAAGTCATTTTATCGAACGAATATTGATTAGTTCTCAAAGTGGTACGTAAAAATGACGCTAGATGGCATAAATGAGGATAGGTAAGAAGTCGATCGTGGATGATTTAGAATTTTAGAATAACAAACTAATAATAAGTGCTAGACAAAGATTTTTAAATTTTTAATGTAAGCGCTTTTGAATAAGCTGGAATATGATAATTTTATTCATTATAGTTAACTTTGTTATATTTACTTTTTATATTTTATCATATTTTTTAACTTTATTACATACTTACTTATCTTCACGCACAATCCCTAACGGGGTAGCCAGAGAGAACAGATCGCCAAGTGTCACGATCCTTACATACCTCTTTCGCTTCTTTCAGGTTCATTAACTTCTTCATACATGCACGTCTAGGTATCCGAGTACTCTTGACCTTCCCCTCTTCGAGCAATTTGCTCACATGGTCTTCGAAAGTTAGTCTCAGTCTACCTCGACACCTTTTAACATTTACTTTCACTCTATATATTTTCTTCACCATTCGGTCTTCACTCATTCGCTCAACGTGCCCAAACCATTGGAGTACGCCCCTATCAATTTTTGTGATAAGGTCATCTTTCAATCCTGCCATATTGCGAAGCTCTTCGTTTCGCTTTCGATTGGCTATGGTAACGCCACACATTTTACGAAGAGATCGCATCTCCACTGCATTCAACTTGCTTTTATGCTTCTTCTGGCGTACCCAGGTTTCACTGCCATATAACAAAGTCGGTACCAACACTGCGTTATGTATTGCAAGGCGTGAACTCTTTACCACGCCTTGCCTTTTGACTAATGCATTCAGGGCACCATTGACTTTGTTTCCGGCAGCGACACACCTATCCACATCTAAATCACATCTTCCATCCCGGCTGAAAGCGCTCCCCAAGTATACAATTTCATTTACCTGTTCTAGACATTCCTGATTTACCCATATTTCACATTTCGTTCTCTCTTCGTCCTTTTCAAATACCAAACTTTATTATATTTGATTTATTAACATTTATGTACCTACATAAATAATCAATATATATTTATAGGTAAAGCAAATTGTACTAAATTGACTTAACCGAAACCTAGTTTAAAACCATATTATAATAATAAATTTAAAACTAAATGATACTAATAGTTATTTTGCAACCATCCGCTAAATAAAATAAAATAATAATAAATAAAATATAATGGCGTAGGGAAGTGACGACCCCATCGCCCGCTGACGTAACGGTTATGTGACAAAACCACTACGTCAGCGCAGTCAGTCAGCACCTTGCCAAGAGGTGTTAGTGCCGTGCCTCGGCAAAAATTGAAGGGGCCGCTGCCTGGAGGTCGCCAGGGCGCGTCTGGAGCTGGCGCTGGACGCGACAGCATGCGAACCGCCAGCCGAGGTAGAGGTGCTGCACGACCACCCATCAGCCCCTCGCATCCATCATCCCCACCAGCTGGCTTGGTGTCGGCAGGGTCTTCGCGGGCCCAGCAATCGGCACCCGCCACTGGTGGAGTACGCCGCATGCGATGGACAATCGAAATGAATACTAACGCATTGCGGGCGTATTTTAGGGCGAAAGGGGGGAGAAGTTGGAGGTTTGGCGTATCGGGCTAGGATGCATCGCTTTTTTGCCGAGCTGAAACCATCTCTATCCGTCACTGAGCAAAATCTGGCAGACCGAGTTCGGTACATCCTGCGCTCCAACATATTTGGTGACGCCGAACTCGAACGACTACGACGTGAGGCTGTTCCCTTATCGAATGGAAATGCTACGGCTGGGAATGCGGCGCCACTAGATGCGCAGCAAACTGCATATGTGGATGCTGCCGTCACTATTCTATTTGTGGTTAATTCAAACGATGATGGAATAGTCTCCCATGAACTGGTGAAAATGAGTAGCATATTGGAAGAGTCGACGCTGGAAACGCGCAGCATGCCTCTCGAAAATCGACCGCGACTTCCCCCGCATTCCCCTTAGCAAGCGAAATCGGGCTGTCGTGTGGGCTCTTAACCCAATGCTCGTGACCTATTTGGAAACCAGCCGGGACCTTTGCGAGACAGACTCAATTCTTTTTGGCACCGCACTGGCAGTATGCCGTATTATTGGCGCCAAACTTCCCATGGCTGGACGTGCTACTCAACAAAGTAGCGCCATCCCAGCCTGGAGAAAAAGAATCGAGGACCGTATCGCCATGGCAAGGGCCCTTATCGGCAGACTCACAAGCTTTAGGTCGGGTAATAATAGACCGAGAGTTGTGCGCAACGTTAGAATGGCGTTTGCTGGGACAAATATTAGTTTGTCCCAGCCGGATATCACGCAGAAACTAACGGAGCGCATAGATGATCTGAAGCAAAAAATCGCTGCTTGGCGGAAGCGGATTCGACGATTTAGCGAGAGGTCAAGGCCGTTCAACCAGAATCGTCTCTTCCAGAGTGATCAGAAGAGGCTCTATAAATCATTGGAGCGACTAGAGATACTCTCACAGAATACCAGCGTGAAATAGTAGCTTAATGCTGCTGTATTTCGTATGGTGAGTGTAGAGAACCGGAGACCCGTTTTTACTGGAAACGAGGCATTCCATCTCAGTCCTCACGGGTGACAACGCATCTGCATTTTGATTTTTAATGGAGGATAGATGTAGATGTCTCTGGGCCGCAGCAACCACTTACCATCAGGTAGACTGTGTGCTCGTTTGTCACCCTATTCTATAAAAAAAAAAAAAAAAAACGTGGAGCGGGCCCAGGACCGGATCAGGCTGACACTGTCGCATTTTGGCGTGGCCTGTGGTCAGAGCCCGTAAACCACAGCGAGGGCCCTTGGATGGAAGTTGTGGCGAGCCAGAGTGCAAGTGTTACGCCTATGGTCCCCGTCACCATAGCGCCTGAAGACCTGGCTGAGGCGGTACGTAGGGCCCCGAACTGGAAAAGTTCGGGGCTCGACGGGCTGCATCATTACTGGCTGAAGGGGTTCGTAGTGTGTCACGCTGTGCTCGCTCGACAGTTTCAAGAGGCTCAGAAGTCGCTCCCGAGCCTCTTCACTACTGGGATCACTCACTTGGTTCCTAAAGATCAGGATACCACAGACCCGAGCAAATACCGCCCAATCACGTGTCTACCCACCATATATAAGACACTTACATCCATTTTGAGCGCGAGAATCACTCGTCCTGGAGCTGGAGCTAAATCAGGTGATGGCACGCGCTCAAAATGGATGTCGGGGCGGTAGTCGTGGAACCAAGGAACCACTCCTCATTGACGCGGTCATTGGCAAAGTGTGAAACGCAACCGCCGGAACTTCTCCGCCCCCTGGATAGACTACAGAAAGGCATCCGACTCTGTGCCCCATACATGGCTAAAGAGAGTCCTCCAGCTGTACAAGATTGACTGTACAGTTGGAGACTTCCTCGAACAGTGTATGGGGCAGTGGAGTACGATCCTTTGCTATCTGGGCGAGCGGATGATGGCTGCGGAGAACCACATAAGGATAAGAAGGGGTATCTTCCAGGGCGATTGTCTGAGTCCAATCTGGTTTTGCCTCTCTCTGAACCCTCTCAGTACTTTACTAGAGGGCTCCGGAAGGGGATTTCAGCTTCGGAAAGGAGGTACAAAAGTGACCCACGTTTTCTATATGGATGACCTCTAGTTATTCGCCTCCAGTCGCTCCCATCTTATGGAATTGCTAAACATCACTTGTGAATTTGGCAATTCTATTGGAATGGAGCTGGGGACGGATAAGTGTGTGGTGTGGTGAAAGGGGAAGGGTTGCTAACTCGGAGTGCATAGACTTATCTATGCCCGTCAACTTAAGGACCCTTTCTGAGGCTGAAACATACCGATACCTGGGTACGTCACAGAACATCGGTATCGATGAGGCTGGTATGAAACAGTCAGTTTGCGACGTGTTTTGTGCATGCTTGACCAAAGTGCTTAACAGCCTTTTGTCCGGTGTGAATAAGACACTCGCATATAACGGTTGGGTCATGCCTGTTCTCATGTATACCTTTGGCATACTCAGGTGTACTCAGACTGAACTTAACGCCCTGGATAGAAAAGTCCCGCACTACAATGACGTCCCATAGAATGCATCATCCGAGATCGTCGGTAATGAGGCTGTACTTGCCGCGAAAGCATGGTGGGCATGGCTTCTTGAGCGCGCTCACCATGCATAATCGCGAAGTGTGCAGCCTCCGTGATTACTTTCTGGCGAGATCGGATGATCCATTCTATAAGGACGTCATTTCTTGTGATAAAGGACTTACCCCTCTATCCTTAGCCAACGAGCAATGGCGAGACCCGGCAGTGCAGAGCATTTCCGACCGGGAGACCGTATGGAAGGAGAAGGAGCTCCACGGGAGGTTCTACAAGGCTTTATATATGTGCCTTTCGTAGACACAGTAACCTCCCTCCACTGGCTACGCTTTGGTAATCTCTTCGGGGAAACCGAGGGTTTTGTCTGTGCAATACAGGATCAGGTTATTAAGACCAACAACTATCGGAGATACATCCTAAAGGATGGCACCGTCGACATCCGTCAAGCTTGTAGCCATCCCGGTGAGTCACTTAGGCGTGTCATCTCCAGTTGTTCGGCGCTTTCTAACTCTGAGTACTTGCACAGGCACAACCTAGTAGCCAGAATTATTCACCAGGAGCTCGCTTTGATATACGGTCTCGTGGATCGGAAATTGCCGTATTACAAGTACTTGCCGGAAGCCTTGCTCGAAAATGACCGCGCCAGGCTCTATTGGGACCGGGCCACCATCGCAGACAGGACTATTCTTGCGAATAAGCCTGATATTGTGCTGATGGACCGGGCACAGTCAAGGATATTTTGGTTGACATTATCATTCCGTATGACGAGAACCTCTTGAAAGCCGAAACAGATAAGCAAACAAAATATCTGGACCTGGCTCACGAGGTGACCGACATGTGGGGTGGTCTGCCGACCGAAATTATTCCTGTAGTCGTCTCAGCAAACGGGCTAATTCCAGTCAGCCTCTCGGGTCATCTGAGGCGGCTGGGACTATGTGGCGGACCGCTCCAGGCTCAAATGCAGAAGGCGGTGCTCCTCGATACCGCCCGCATCGTCCGCCGGTTTCTTTCCCTTTCCCCCTAACCCTCGGCCGTTTGGTCTCCCCTGCCGAGGGCCTCTATCTGGTTGGACTTTTATTTATTTATGTATTTTTATATTTATTTTATGTTATTGATATTTATGTATATTTATCTTTTCATTTTCATTTATAATTATATACTTATAGAACCCAACCAGATGAGAAAACTATATTTATACCCCACATAATAAAATATAATAACATACATCCCAAAGGATGGCACTGTCGACGTTTGTCGAGCTTGTCGCCATCCCGGGGAGACACTTAGGCATCTCATCTCCGGTTGTTCGACGCTTTCTAACTCTGAGTACTTGCACAGGCACAACCTAGTAGCCAGAATTCTACACCAGGAGCTCGCTCTGAAATACGGTCTCGTGGACCGGAAATTGCCGTATTACAAGTACTTGCCGGAAGCCGTGCTCGAAAATAACCGCTCCAGGCTCTACTGGGACCGGGCCATCATCACAGACAGAACTATTCTTGCGAATAAGCCTGATATTGTGCTGATGGACCGGGCACAGTCAAGGATATTTTTGGTCGACATTATTATTCCGTATGACGAGAACCTCGTGAAAGCCGAAACAGATAAACGAACAAAATATCTGGACCTGGCTCACGAGGTGACCGAAATGTGGGGTGGTATGCCGGCCGAAATTATTTCTATAGTCGTCTCTGCGAATGGGCTAATCCCAATCAGCCTCTCGGGCCATCTGAGGCGACTGGGACTCCGTGACGGACCGCTCCGGGCTCAAATGCAGAAGGCGGTGCTCCTCAATACCGCCCGCATCGTCCGCCGGTTTCTTTCCCTATCCTCCTAACCCTCGGTCGTTTGGTCTCCCCTGCCGAGGGCTTCCATCTGGTTGGGCTTTTATTAATTTATGTATTTATTTTATTTTACATATATTTATGTATATTTATCTTTTCATTCTAATTTATAATTATATATTTATAGAACCGAACCAGATGAGATACTATATAAATACCTCAAATAATAATATAATAATAAACATTTATTTCTCCCAATTTTTACATAGTTACATTTGTTTCATAAATACTTTAAGAGTTTTGAGTAGCTGTGGGAGACAGGAGCCCAAACTAGGTTATCCTGTGCTATGGGTCTCCTGGCTTTATTACATACTTTTCGATGATAATGTACTTAGACATGAAGTGAGCGTTGCATGTGGAGATCGAATATGAGATTTCCAAAGTGCAATTTACAATAAAAGTCACATAGAATAAATACGTATGTGTGCGTGTGTTTCTATCTCACTAGTCCGCTTTTACAGTAAATTCTCTGTTTCTTCGTAATCTAATTTCAGTAGTTACGTTGTACCAGTTCTGGCGCACTGAGTCAGAAGTGGTACAAGAGTAGTTACGTTGTACCAGTTCTGGCGCACTGAGTCAGAAGTGGCACAAGAGTAGTTACGTTGTACCAGTTCTGGCTCACAGAACGTACGACGTTCGTCGACTCACGATCCTAAAAAAAAAATAAAAAAAAAGGTTTTGGCATGCTCTGATCACGAATCTGCGGTCCATTTTTAAAATATCGTTGTACAATGTGTTCCCTGTAAATATACTCGTAAAACTATGCATTGAACATCCCTGAAACTTATATAGCTAATACATTAAGCAATATTCGCCACAAACTGAAGTCCACTCATTCTGAATCCTATCAACATTCCAGTTCCATCTTTTACAATTCCTTTTTAAAAGCTCTAGATGATATCGTACAGGTGCCCGTCCGAATGAATCAAAATATTGACCGAGGCCATTCGTATCGATATATAAAGCCACCCAATGTGACCCTGGTTTATCATCTGTATCCAAATTGCATATTGTTACGCGCTCCAATGCCTCAAATCGGCGCACTAGCGCCATCTAGTCTCGAACCGAAGAACTAAACTTCTTGAAGTTTAAAACTCGAACTCTCGGTACCTTGCGCGTGTTTACTTGAACATTCTGGATATTTTGCTAATTTATATAAGTAGGCGCTGCAAGATGCGAGGAGGCAGAGTTGAACTCGGCGACACAAGCGAAGCTTCGGAGCGGAATTAAGTGAATTAGTGTCTTTAATTATTAGTGTTTTTAGTTTTAATTTGTGTAAAGTAAATTAAAGTGTTAATTTAGGTAATTTTATCGGCAATTTTTATTGTCACGAACCTCAAGCTCGTAACAATTGGTGTCAGAAGTGGGATAAAATAATGCCGATTTTACCTAAGGAGGAAACGGAGGGTGTCCGTACCCGAAGTCAACGCCAGCAGGAGACGGACCAACGAAGATTTGGTGGTGCAACGCCGCAGACGTCGGAGGGCCAGCCACCGGCTGCAGGCCCGTCGGTAGCTCCTACATCTGCAGCACCTGACTTAGGTGCGCCTGATGGTGATGCTGCAGGAGCAGGCTCGCCGACAGGAGGAACAGGTCCGTCAGTTGAAAGAGCAGCTGCAGAGCGGAAAAGAGGACCAGGTCCGCCGACAGGAGGAACAGGTCCGTCAGTTGAAAGAGCAGCTGCAGAGCGGACAAGAGGAACAGGCCCGCCGACAGGAGGAACAGGCCCGTCGGTTGGAAGATCAGCAGGCGGAACAGGCTCGTCGGTCGGAAGAGCAGATGCTCCTCATGAAGGACCTTCACGCTACCTTTGGGAAAGAGATAAGGAACGTGAAGGATAGGGTTGCTCAACACGACAACCACCTGTCGGAAGCTGAAACCCGAATCGAAGAACATGAAACCCGAATCAACCATGTGAACAATCGGATTGACAACGTGATGGCTGACGTGAAGAAAACGCTAAACGACCTCAAACTTGGGGATGGAACTACAGCTCCCGTAGTAGCTGCAGCACCTTCGCTACGTGGATTCAAAGTGCCGCCGTTCGACGGGACCTCTTCCTGGTCGGCCTACAAAATCCAGTTCAAGGCCGTCATGGAGGAGAACGGCTGGAATAAAAGCCAAGCCATGACTGCACTCACCCTAGGCCTGCGCGACCAAGCCTTAACTGTGTTGGAAGCTCTCGGTAAGAAAGTGACCTATGAGCAGCTTCTTGAGGCCTTGGAAGCGAGATATGGCGACGATCATCTGGAACACGTCTTTCGCGCGCAGCTTAAAGATCGCGTGCAGCGCAGCAACGAGAACCTGCAGCAGTGGGCCCTTGAGGTGGAGAAGATGGTTCGAAAAGCATACCAGTCTGTACCTGCGCTCATTGAAGGGAACCTGGTTCAGACATTCATCGACGGCATCCGCGACCTTGAAGTCAGAGCTGCTGTGAGACTCGGGCACCACGACACGCTTAAGAACGCCTTGGCCCATGCACTGGAGGTGGAAGCCGTGCGGCAGGATCATCGTTCCAATCGCATCAGGGAGGTTGCAGCAGCTACAGTTCGCGACCGCAACAGAGGATACAGCCCTAGGTGCTATGGCTGTGGGGAAAAGGGGCATATTCGATCCAGCTGCCCTAAGCGAACCCTAGAAAGGGAAGGTGAACGATCTCAGGAGGGTAGTGCGGCCAACAGCACCGCCCTGCAGCAGCAGGGAAACGAGTGAAAGCCAGAACTGCGGGGCGGGTGCTGGCTGATGTTAAAAGAGCCCCAAGGTTCTCGATCTCACAAACCCATGATGGGAACAGTCTAATCATCAAGGGCGAGGTCAACGGAATGCCGTGTAAACTGACCATAGACACTGGAATGGATGAAGGCCAGTGCTCCCAAGCCCAACTGGAGCGACGTCTCAGCGATGAGTTCAACCACTAAAAGCTATTGGGCCCAGTGGGACAGCTTGCTGCTTCAGGATGGAGTTCTGTGCCGTAAATGGGAAAATGTTCGGGGAGACAGCTGTCATTTACAAATGGTTGTCCCTAAAGCTAAAGTACCGGATGTTCTACAGCTGTACCATAATGATTATTCAGGAGGCCATCTGGGAGTTAAACGAACTCTACTAAAGATCCGAGAACGGTTTTACTGGGACCACTGTCGAAACGATGTCGAGGACTGGTGTCGCAAATGTACAAGTTGTGCGGCTGTAAAGGGACCTCAGACTCGTAGTAGAGGTGCATTGAAGTTGTACAATGTTGGTGCACCATGGGAGAGAATAGCCATCGACGTGGCGGGGCCGTTTCCGGAGAGTGAAAGCGGTAACAGGTATTTCATGGTTGTGATGGATTACTTCACTAAGTGGCCAGAAGTCTTCGCCATTCCAAATCAAGAAGCTTCAACAGTTGCTGATAAGCTAGTTCATGAAGTCTTCTGTCGTTTTGGTGTACCTTTAGAGATTCACAGCGATCAAGGAAGGAATTTTGAGTCTCAAATATTCCAGGAAACTTGCCGAGTTATGGGTACTCATAAAACAAGAACGACTTCTTATCACCCGCAATCTGATGGAATGGTAGAACGATTTAATCAGACATTGGAGAGGTACCTAGCAAAAGTTGTAGACAATCGGCAACGAGATTGGGACAAGCACATACAACCGTTTTTGTTGTCATATCGAAGCGCTGTTCACGAAAGTACAGCAGTGACACCAGCTTTCGCAAACTTTGGAAGATAATTACGGCTGCCTGCAGACCTGATCACCGGGATACCACCTGATGCTCCACGCAGTATAACCGAGTATGCAAATGACTTGCGGAACAAAATGAATGACGTTTATGAGCACGTCAGACAATCGGGCCAGCAAATGTCTGAAAAGATGAAAACCCGGTATGACCGCAAAATGAACAACAAAAGGTTCGACGAAGGTTCACTTGTGTGGTTGCACAATCCAGTCCGCAGCAAAGGGAAATCTTCTAAGCTTCAAGCTAAATGGGACGGCCCGTACCGGATTGTGACCAGGATCAACGATGTAACCTACCGGATACAGAAAGGCGCAAGAGGGACTCCTAAGATCGTCCATGTGGATCGCCTAGCGCGTTATTATGGGACCGATAATGCTCGGGACGAGCATGTCTTAGGAGGGGGCAGTGTTACGCGCTCCAATGGCTCAAATCGGCGCACTAGCGCCATCTAGTCTCGAACCGAAGAACTAAACTTCTTGAAGTTTAAAACTCGAACTCTCGGTACCTTGCGCGTGTTTACTTGAACATTCTGGATATTTTGCTAATTTATATAAGTAGGCGCTGCAAGATGCGAGGAGGCAGAGTTGAACTCGGCGACACAAGCGAAGCTTCGGAGCGGAATTAAGTGAATTAGTGTGTTTAATTATTAGTGTTTTTAGTTTTAATTTGTGTAAAGTAAATTAAAGTGTTAATTTAGGTAATTTTATCGGCAATTTTTATTGTCACGAACCTCAAGCTCGTAACAATATTATATACGTTGGTACGTGGGTATACATGGGTAGTTTATTGGCTGCATAAACATTATTTTCTAGAATGGGGTGAATCCTTTTCAGATGTTGTTGTACATCTAGTGTATCCACAATATTACTGTTATTAGTAGATTATTACAGTACCAATCTACTCAATGACTAATATAGGAATGATCAATTATAGTGATTTCTAAATATTAAATTGCATTCTTTGTGTCATACAAAACGTATTTGAGTCATCAATACACTGAACAAGACACGACAGGAAGGACGAAGGAATGTTGAGATAAACAACAGAATGTGAGATAAGCTTGTTGACGCATAAAGTTACTATCAATTCTACTGCAGAAATTCTTTAGATTAGAATTATTACTCACTGGTACTATATAAGACCAAGCAACTGCAGTCATGGAGTTAGTGTATGGTCGTTTGACCGCAGTGGATCTATCAATACTACATTTGTGTTACTTCAACGCATCAAAGGCCATATATGTAAGTGTTTATTCTATTGACAAACTTACTTTTCTTTCTGTTATTTTCTTACGTGTGTATGATTTAGTGTTAACAAATTATATTTAAATATTGTGTGTGTATATTAAGCCGTGGTAGCTCAGATGGTTAGCGCAAGCTGTAAATTTCACAGTACCCTGGTTCGATCCCCGCCGGCACCAATTAAATTGTTAATTGCAATTTTAAGTGTTTATTCTATTGACAAACTTACTTTTCTTTCTGTTATTTTCTTGCGTGTGTATGATTTAGTGTTAACAAATTATATTTAAATATTGTGTGTGTACCGCATCTACGAATACTACAGTAGTTAAAAAATAATTTTTTAACAATGACAGTCATTAGTTGATCATTAGTGAATGTGATTCTGTTTACTTAAATTACAGGAAGACAAGAGCAGAAGGAAGAAATGGGATGATGGGAAGTAATGAAGCATTGTTATGTGAAGTTTATTGGAACAAACATATTTTTAGTTACGTGTAAATACTTTTAACATTTTGGTTCAAAATGACACAAAATCTAAAAAATATTAGATACATCATCGACATGGACGGATTTTACATTACATATCCTCATAAACATTTTCAATGTAGAGAAATGGCTATTCTAGACGTAAAACTATCTAATAAAAATGATGCGTTTATCGATTATTATTTGTTTCGGCCAAGTTATCCTTTCAATTATTTGTCACCAAAATACAAAGAAACTGTTCGTTATTGTGAAACACACGTGCACGTCATTCCATATTTTGATGTGACCGAAGAATTAAAATGTGCCTACAAACAAGAGAACATCATCCCCATATTAAATTGGTATATTAGAAATTTGTGCAAAGACGAAGTGATCGCATACAAAGGTGGTTCAACAGAAAAACAATTTTTAAAAATGTTGACGACGAATGATAGAATTTTTAATATTGAAGAATACAAATGTCCAAAATACAAAGATTTGGTAAATGTCATAAATTTAAACAAATGTTATGTGTGTAATAATCATATATTTGCAAAAAATAATCACAAAATTTTACATTGTTCTTGTGACGAAGTGTGGGTTTTTTACAAGTGGTTATTGCTTGAAAATAAAATTTTTAATTAATCATAAATTTTGTTTGATTTTCCAAAAACATTGGTTATAGTACACAATATATATTAATTTTTACACCAACACTTTCATTTTTTATTTCACCCCTTAGAACTTTAGACGTGTGTAATGTTTCACTTTATACATCCGTTTACTGCTATTGTGGCAGGACCAAGTGGATGTGGGAAGTCAAATTTTGAACAAATTTCATAAAATCAGTTACAGAGTTATGTAATTGTGATTTTAATCAGATCACATGGTGCTTTGATGAAATGCAACCTTTATATAATTTACCAAATGTTAACTATCATCAAGGAATTACAAATCTTAATATGTTTGATGGTGAAAACCCACATCTCGTTATAATTGATGATCTAATGAAAGAGTCCGATGGAAGAATTGTGGATATATTTACAAAAGGTAGTCATCACAGGAATCTCTATTTTATTTAACACAATTTATTTCATCAGGGTAAAGGGCAAAGAGACATATCTTTAAACTCAAGTTATACAATATATTTTAAAAACCCTCGAGATAAAACTCAAATAAGATATTTAGCACGACAAGTGTCACCAGATAACCCGAAATTCATTGAAGATGCCTACAGGGATGCAACTCTAGAGGCACATGGATATTTAATGGTAGATTTAAAACAGAATACCAATGATTTTTGTCGTATCAAGACAAATGTCTTCCCATTTAATGGTTTCTGTACAGTCTACGTCCCCACAAAAGAGTTTAAATATACCAAGAATCAAACAATTCAAATCATTGCTAAATGATGCATCGTCGACTCACAACGCATAAACATTTGCTAAACGCTTTGCATACGCTTAAACCAAAATATCAAAGAGCATTACTTAAAACGTGTGATGAAGAAGAAATTAACTGTATTTGTGAGTGTATTCATAACGTATTACAAGGAAAAGTACCTCTTAAAGATCAAGATAAACAAAAATTGAATAAACACAAAAATATACTCCGTAAACTAGTGCGTAAGTGTAAACATAAACTAAGAAAAAATATAATTATACAAAAAGGAGGGGCTTTCTTACCAATAATATTAGGTGCAATATTGAGTGGATTAGTGAGTGGACTAGCCAGTTAACATGGAAAATGCAAAGAAAATGATACTTATCGAACCTGGATTGATTGAAAAATTAAAACAAGAAAATAAGGTTAATAGTAATTTATCTCGATTAGATATTGAAATGCAAAATATTATGAATAGTAAGACGGAAGACCGAAAGAAATGGATGTTATATTTACAAACACTGCAAAGATACCTTCATTTTATCGAAGAGGATCGTCAACCACTCAGATTACCAATTTATTCTGATACATCTAATGAAGATTCAAATAAGTCTAAAATTGGTTTTAAAAATAAAGATAGAGATCTAAAAACTTCAGTTGATGCTGAATCTTTGTTGGAGGAGAATCGATCCATTAAAAGTAAAGAAAATGATGAAAATCCACTTTACACACCAGCTCAAATACTCAGTTTAATACCAAAAACATATAATAAAAAGGGACAGTTATTATTAAACTTAGTTGAAACAAGTAAAAATAAAATACATTGGGATAATGAAGGTACAGTCATAATTGATAATGAAAAAAATTCCTGGAAGTAATATTGTTGATTTAATAAATGATTCACTAAGACCCTTAAAAAGAAGTGATCCAGTAGGGTGGGATAGATTTGCTGAAGCATTAAAAGATATTAAAGTACCACTTACTTATATTGGAAATCCAAAGAGATGTGAGTTTATTAACCAACTTCAAGCAAAAGATCTGAACAAACCCTCTGAGATTGAAGTTCAAGAGTTTTTTTACACCGAGTAGAGGAGATACAAAATCTATAACTAAAATAGAGTTTTCTACACCGAGCAGTAGAGATAAAAAGTCTACAACTAAAATACGTAAAAGGCTTGAGTGGGAAAAATGGACCCCGTACTAGAAGAAATTAACAGGATTTATTATGATCCATCTAATCCCGCTGGTTTTGGTAGTATTGATAAATTATCAAAAGCTATGAAGGGTAAAATGAATAAAAAGCAAGTAAAGGAATGGTTAAAATCACAAGAAACATACACATTACATAAACCCATTCGAAAAAAATTCCCGCGTAATAGGTACATTCTATCAAATATTAATGAACTGTGGCAAGCTGATTTAAGTGATATGCGAACTTATTCTCAATATAATGATGGTTTCAAGTATATACATTGTGTTATTGATGTATTTAGTAAATATGCTTTTGCAAGACCAATGAAAAAGAAAAACTCAGAAACAACTAAAGAACGTTTTAAAAGTATATTTACTGAAAGTAATTTAACACCTACTCACATACAATCTGATAAAGGTACAGAATTTGTTTCAAAAGATGTACAAAAATACTTTAAATCCAAAAAGATTAATTACTATACCACTAACAATCCTGACATTAAGGCCAGTATTGTTGAACGATTTCAAAGAACACTAAAAATGAAAATGTGGCGTTATTTCACTCATAATAATACTTATAGATATATAGATGTTTTACAAGATTTAATATACTCTTATAATCACAGCTTTCACTCTAGTATTAAGATGTGCCCATGTGATGTAAATTCCGACAATATTATGGCAGTTTGGACTAATCTTTATGATAGACGGTCAAACAAACTTTCGTTGAAAAATCCTAAACCAAATTTCAATGTGGGTGATTATGTTCGAATAACTAAATATAAACATGTTTTCCAAAAAAGGATATGAATCAAATTGGAGTGATGAAATATTTATTATATCTTCAATAATTGATAGATCTCCATGGGTTGTTTATACAATAACAGATTTACAAAATGAACCAATAGTTGGTACTTTTTATGAAAGAGAATTACAGAAAATCACTTACAACCCCACCTCACAATATAAAATAGATAAAATAATTGACACTCGTTACTCAGGTAACAGAAAAGAAGTATTAGTGAAGTGGAAAGGTTATCCAGATAAATTTAACAGTTGGATTTTAGCTTCTAGTTTAAAAGAAATATGAATAAAGAAAGTTTTTATTTAACTTTGCTCAGCAATAGTTCAATGGAATACTTTCCTGATAACAAGATCACAAATTTTTCAACGAAATTACCAAAAGCTATTAAATTAGAAGGCGAATGGTCGATTGGAGTTGTCGAATTTCAATATCCATGTACCATGTTTACTGTTCAAGATCATGAAAATGTTATATACATTACAAAATCTATGTTAATGCCTAATGAAGATAAACCATCCATAGTGTATACTACAAAAAACATATTCCAGTTACCAACTATGATAACGTTGAGCATATTTTAAGAGTGTTAAATGGTATCGGAGAAAACTTGAAATTTCGCTATGATGAAATAACAAAATTTATGTCTATTTCTGTTTTGGATAAAAATATAACATCCTTAACATTATCACCCAAATTAAGTTTACAACTAGGTTATGAACCAAATAAAAATCTCCTAGAGAGAAATTTTGGAAAGTGTCCTGCTAATTTACACTTAGGGTTACCATCTCAACTATTTCTATATTGCGACATTATCGATCCTCTGTGATGTTATGACTCCTTTACTAAGAGTCATTTCATTAGATCCTACAAAATACATTTATGTTGCAAATAAAATGCACGTTTTTTCTCAACCTCACTACTTACCTGTTATGCGAAGAGAGTTCGATATGCTGGAAATAGTTATAAGATCGAGCACAGGACAAAAAATACCATTCCAGTTTGGAACCGTGTATATTAAACTACATTTCCGAAAATTATAATAATGAATTCTCTTCGTGATCATCATAAATGTCCATATGAAAATTATTATACACATCAAGCTGGGTCAGGAGTTGGAGTAATTTATAAGGGTGCACCATACCAACGCGGTCATGGTATTGGGAGCTTCTTAGGGGGGTTATTTAGATCAGTTTTACCTTTACTTTCAAGTGGTGCTCGAGTGATTGGTAAGGAGTAAGCGCTGGAGTAGGACTTTTATCGGATATGGTTCAAGCGCGCCCTATGGAATCCTCAATAAAAGATCGTCTAAAGCAAGTTAGTACAAATTTAAAACGAAAGGCTGATGAGAAAATTGATCAATTTAACATGACGGGATCTGGGTACAAAACTAAAAGAAAACGATTGACCTCGTTCATTCCTCCATTAACTGCTAAAGTGCAAGCTGCGACTTGGTCACAAACCAAAAAAATATCAAAGATATATTTTCAAATTAAATATGTCTTTCCTTCATAATCATTCTTGCGAGTGCGTTAAGTCAGAATTGGATTTGTTTGCAATACCGCCTACACAAACTAGTATTGAAAATGGATTGTGGATTCATTATAAACCAATTTCATCTCTTGGTGATGATGGACCTATCGAGTTTCAAGTTCCTGGGACAGGTGATAACTACATAAATTTGTCTTATACATTACTCCACATAAAGGCAAAAGTATTAAATCAAGATTCAACTAATTTGATATCTACTACAATAGTAGCACCTGTAAATATTTGGCTGCATTCACTTTTTAGTCAACTTGATGTTTATTTAAACCAAAAACTTGTATCACCACCTAATAATACCTATGCATATCGAGCATACATGGAAACCCTTTTATACTATGTTCCTGCTGCTAAACAATCTCATCTTACTTGTAGTCTTTGGTATGATGCTACAGCAGGAAAAATGGATTCTACGGATGGTAAAAACATAGGATTTGTTAAAAGACAGGAATTGATTAGTGAAAGTAAGGAAATAGAAATGATTGGTCATCTTCACGGTGACATTTTCAACCAAGATAAATTTTTAATTAATGGTGTTGAAATGAGTGTTAAATTGGTTCGATAAAGAGAGAGTTTTAATTTAATTGCTGGGTCAAACGATGTAAAGTTTAAAGTTTGCATTACGGACGCAACTCTTATTGTTCGACGAGCACGAGTTAATCCAAGTGTAGTAAAACTTTTTGATGTGCGAGTAATAACTCGCACATCAAAAAGTTTTAGCTTCTACCACTGCTAAATATCCTATTACTCGAGCTGAAGTAAAAGTTTTAACAATTTCATCGGGTGTTCAAGGAAAAACTCTTGATAATATATTTTTAGGACAGGTACCCAAAAGATGTATAATTGGATTTGTGAACAATTGTGCATTTAATGGTTCCCTTACTAAAAATCCATTTAACTTTGAAAACTATGGTATTAATTCTTTCAGCTTATATATTGATGGTCAACAAATACCTTCAAAAGCTTTGCAACCATCTTTTAATAATAGTATATTTACATCAGCATATCATACTCTATTCTCGGGAACTGGTATTCACTTTCTTAATGAAGGAAATGGAATCTCTTGTGAACAGTATGCCAAAGGTTACTGTCTATTAGCATTTGACTTAACTCCTGATTTATCAGCCAACTCATCAGCTCATTGGAATCTCATAAAGCATGGTAGTGTAAGATTAGAAGTACGATTTGAATCCTCACTAATACAAACAATTAACTGTATAGTTTATGCTGAGTTTGATAATATTATTAAGATAGATAAAAACAGAAATGTTACTGTAGACTATAGTAGTTAAGGTTGTAATATTATGTGTTGTGTGTTAGATTTTATGAGTTATGTGTAATGCATTTTGTGTGTATGTAACTATGTAAATCGTTATAAAATTAAATAAAACAAATTATCACTTCCAAAGTTTGCGAAAGCTGGTGTCACTGCTGTACTTTCCTGAACAGCGCTTCGATATGACAACAAAAACGGTTGTATGTGCTTGTCCCAATCTCGTTGCCGATTGTCTACAACTTTTGCTAGGTACCTCTCCAATGTCTGATTAAATCGTTCTACCATTCCATCAGATTGCGGGTGATAAGAAGTCGTTCTTGTTTTATGAGTACCCATAACTCGGCAAGTTTCCTGGAATATTTGAGACTCAAAATTCCTTCCTTGATCGCTGTGAATCTCTAAAGGTACACCAAAACGACAGAAGACTTCATGAACTAGCTTATCAGCAACTGTTGAAGCTTCTTGATTTGGAATGGCGAAGACTTCTGGCCACTTAGTGAAGTACTCCATCACAACCATGAAATACCTGTTACCGCTTTCACTCTCCGGAAACGGCCCCGCCACGTCGATGGCTATTCTCTCCCATGGTGCACCAACATTGTACAACTTCAATGCACCTCTACTACGAGTCTGAGGTCCCTTTACAGCCGCACAACTTGTACATTTGCGACACCAGTCCTCGACATCGTTTCGACAGTGGACCCAGTAAAACCGTTCTCGGATCTTCAGTAGAGTTAGTTTAACTCCCAGATGGCCTCCTGAATAATCATTATGGTACAGCTGTAGAACATCCGATACTTTAGCTTTAGGGACAACCATTTGTAAATGACAGCTGTCTCCCCGAACGTTTTCCCATTTAGGGCACAGAACTCCATCCTGAAGCAGCAAGCTGTCCCACTGGGCCCAATAGCTTTTAGTGGTTGAACTCATCGCTGAGACGTCGCTCCACTTGGGCTTGGGAGCACTGGCCTTCATCCATTCCAGTGTCTATGGTCAGTTTACACGGCATTCCGTTGACCTCGCCCTTGATGATTAGACTGTTCCCATCATGGGTTTGTGAGATCGAGATCCTTGGGGCTCTTTTAACATCAGCCAGCACCCGCCCCGCAGTTCTGGCTTTTACTCGTTTCCCTGCTGCTGCAGGGCGGTGCTGTTGGCCGCACTACCCTCCTGAGATCGTTCACCTTCCCTTTCTAGGGTTCGCTTAGGGCATCTGGATCGAAGATGCCCCTTTTCCCGCCAGCCATAGCACCTAGGGCTGTATCTTCTGTTGCGGTCGAGAACTGTAGCTGCTGCAACCTCCCTGATGCGATGGGAACGATGATCCTGCCGCACGGCTTCCACCTCCAGTGCATGGGCCAAGGCGTTCTTAAGCGTGTCGTGGTGCCCGAGTCTCACAGCAGCTCTGACTTCAAGGTCGCGGATGCCGTCGATGAATGTCTGAACCAGGTTCCCTTCAATGAGCGCAGGTACAGACTGGTATGCTTTTCGAACCATCTTCTCCACCTCAAGGGCCCACTGCTGCAGGTTCTCGTTGCTGCGCTGCACGCGATCTTTAAGCTGCGCGTGAAAGACGTGTTCCAGACGAGCGTTGCCATATCTCGCTTCCAAGGCCTCAAGAAGCTGCTCATAGGTCACTTTCTTACCGAGAGCTTCCAACACAGTTAAGGCTTGGTCGCGCAGGCCTAGGGTGAGTGCAGTCATGGCTTGGCTTTTATTCCAGCCGTTCTCCTCCATGACGGCCTCGAACTGGATTGTGTAGGCCGACCAGGAAGAGGTCCCGTCGAACGGTGGCACTTTGAATCCACGTAGCGAAGGTGCTGCAGCTACTACGGGAGCTGTAGTTCCATCCCCAAGTTTGAGGTCGTTTAGCGTTTTCTTCACGTCAGCCATCACGTTGTCAATCCGATTGTTCACATGGTTGATTCGGGTTTCATGTTCTTCGATTCGGGTTTCAGCTTCCGACAGGTGGTTGTCGTGTTGAGCAACCCTATCCTTCACGTCCCTTATCTCTTTCCCAAAGGTAGCGTGAAGGTCCTTCATGAGGAGCATCTGCTCTTCCGACCGACGAGCCTGTTCCGCCTGCTGATCTTCCAACCGACGGGCCTGTTCCTCCTGTCGGCGGGCCTGTTCCTCTTGTCCGCTCTGCAGCTGCTCTTTCAACTGACGGACCTGTTCCTCCTGTCGGCAGACCTGTTCCTCTTGTCCGCTCTGCAGCTGCTCTTTCAACTGACGGACCTGTTCCTCCTGTCGGCGAGCCTGCTCCTGCAGCATCACCATCAGGCGCACCTAAGTCAGGTGCTGCAGATGTAGGAGCTACCGACGGGCCTGCAGCCGGTGGCTGGCCCTCCGACGTCTGCGGCGTTGCACCACCAAATCTTCGTTGGTCCGTCTCCTGCTGGCGTTGACTTCGGGTACGGACACCCTCCGTTTCCTCCTTAGGTAAAATCGGCATTATTTTATCCCACTTCTGACACAAATTGTTACGAGCTTGAGGTTCGTGATAATAAAAATTGCCGATAAAATTACCTAAATTAACACTTTAATTTACTTTACACAAATTAAAACTAAAAACACTAATAATTAAACACACTAATTCACTTAATTCCGCTCCGAAGCTTCGCTTGTGTCGCCGAGTTCAACTCTGCCTCCTCGCATCTTGCAGCGCCTACTTATATAAATTAGCAAAATATCCAGAATGTTCAAGTAAACACGCGCAAGGTACCGAGAGTTCGAGTTTTAAACTTCAAGAAGTTTAGTTCTTCGGTTCGAGACTAGATGGCGCTAGTGCGCCGATTTGAGGCATTGGAGCGCGTAACAATATGCAATTTGGATACAGATGATAAACCAGGGTCACATTGGGTAGCTTTATATATCAATACGAATGACGTCGGTCAATATTTTGATTCATTCGGACGGGCACCTGTACGATATCATCTAGAGCTTTTAAAAAGGAATTGTAAAAGATGGAACTGGAATGTTGATAGGATTCAGAATGAGTGGACTTCAGTTTGTGGCGAATATTGCTTAATGTATTAACTATATAAGTTTCAATGATGTTCAATGCAAAGTTTTACGAGTATATTTACAGGGAACACATTGTACAACGATATTTTAGTGGATGAGATGTTTCGCTCCTATTTTATAGATAATAAGATTTTGTATTTTGAAAATAAAAATTTTAACAAAATTAGATAATGTGTTTTATTGATGATTCAGATTAGTGTAGATAGGAACAAAGGAGTATAATACAATAACACCACGCTGAGGAAGAATAGATAATGACGGTATTCAATGAACAATAGATAAGTAGATAAGAACAATGGGGCGCTAATGACGGTGGAGGCCCGCACCGGATATCAATTAGATAAGAGTTAATTGATCTGCACATCTCCGGAACCGTGCATCCTACGAAAAATGGACCGCAGATTCGTGATCAGAGCATGCCAAAACCTTTTTTTTATTTTTTTTAGGATCGTGAGTCGACGAACGTCGTACTTGTACCACATCTGACTCAGTGAGCCAGAACTGGTACAACGTAACTACTCTTGTGCCACTTCTGACTCAGTGCGCCAGAACTGGTACAACGTAACTACTCTTGTACCACTTCTGACTCAGTGCGCCAGAACTGGTACAACGTAACTACTAATTTCATAAGCCAATCTGTTAATTTTTTCTTTTATTTATTTATTTATTTATTATGTTTTCTATTAAATTTATTATATAACCTGCCTATTCTGTACCCATAAAACTTTTGGGCGAAAGTAGATGTAGAGTTAATTAACATCATCTGAAGATGCCGTCAAGATGTGTAGAGGCGAAACACGTGTCGTATTATCGTCGATTACTATTCTAGGATATACACACCGTATTTCCTAGAATAGTGGTGCTGGGATTGGTGTTGACGGGATTAGTGCACGCAATTGAGGGAGGGTGGAAGGTGCTCTTCAAACTAGGTAAGACACATCATTTTGTTTTATTGAGCGGATGGTTGCATAGTAACTTTTAAT
Organism: Parnassius apollo; assembly: GCA_907164705.1. Taxonomy (NCBI): domain Eukaryota; kingdom Metazoa; phylum Arthropoda; class Insecta; order Lepidoptera; family Papilionidae; genus Parnassius; species Parnassius apollo. The sequence continues at coordinate 1,823,533 of CAJQZP010001011.1, forward strand.
ATCTTTAGTATAATAGATTTACGCAAATTAACGCCTGATTCTATTAATTATTTTATTACTTATTGTAAAGCGTTGTTATTTATTTAGTTTTTGTTGACTATTACGTAATTTTGTGTTTTTCTTTTATTATTTTATCTACATTCTGTTAACAATGGTGCAAAAACGCGGAAAAGTACTACATTGTGTTTTAAATAAAATAATAAAATATTTTGAAGAAGAGAAAAATCTGGAACGTTATCACCTATTACAATAAAGTAATTTAATACAATAATGCAATGGGTATGGCAACAGGATTGTCACTCGAATTAAAAAAGATGACGAGTACCAAGTTTATCTAATAGCCATCAGTTTGTTTATTATTAATGATCCGAACAGACTATATCACTTTAACTTATTAATATAAACTTAATCACCAAAGTTGTTTAAGTTTATATTATTTCTCTCCATTACATCCCATAGTGAGCCAAATCGATTCACCAACTTACAGATTGGCTCAACACTTAGCGAAAATACTCTCACCGCTCAGGGGACATACAAGAGCACACATAAAGGATTCCTACCATTTTGTCAGCGAGATTAAAGACTGGCAGACAATGAAACTATGGTCAGTTTTGATGTGCAGTCATTGTTTACATGCTTACCTGTTGAAGACTGTATCTCAATTGTAATTAGAAGGCTGGAGGAAACAACATGCCCATAGAATATGCAGTATTACTCAGACACTGCCTTACATCTGGCTACCTATTGTGGAAGGAAGAGTTCTACAAGCAAGTAGATGGTGTGGCGATGGGCTCACCTGTATCTCCCATTGTCGCCGACATATTCATGGAAGACTTTGAGGAGAAAGCCCTGCTTACTTCTCCCATAAATCCAAGATTCTACAAGCGGTACGTAGACGAAACTTTCAAAATTCTACCTTTAGATAAAGTAACTGCATTTTTAGACCATCTTAACTCTATACATTTTAAAATTAAGTTCACAATGGAGTTAGAGGCAAACAATTCTTTAGCTTTTCTAGATGTGTTAGTAATTCGGAATTAAGCGACAGTAGCCTAATGGCAGGGCGCGGACCGCAAACTCAATAAGGTCGTGGGTTCGAATCCACCATTCGACTACTGGCGTGAACCACTCGTAACACAAGCAATTTAAGCTTACCACGAGTGGTTAAGGGGAATATTAGTAATGTTTATAGCATTGTTAATATTCTTTTTTATAAAAAAATCCTGATAACACCTTGAGCCATACTGTGTATAGAAAAAAGACCCATACAGATAGATATTTAAACGGTGATTCTCACCACCATCCTTCATAGTAAGCTACCGTGAGTAAATCTTTGTTTCAGAGAGCACGAGGGATCTGTGACAGGAAACACCTGGCTGCCGAGCTCCACCATATCAAGCAGGTTTTGCATGACAACAAGCTTCGGTTCCCGCGCCTACGTCACAGAGAACGAGTGAAGCCGGCCACAGTCGAGCGTGTACCTGCTGTACTGCCATATGTTAGAGGAGTCACTGACAAGATTGGCTACATCTTGAAGCGCGCTTCCATCAAAACATACACCGATTCCTTCCAAGGATGATTCGCGAGGTTATTGAAATCAAGAAACATCCTAATTTCAATAGAGAAGATGGCTGGGTGCTACCATCTGCTTGGGATCCTATAATATACAAAATTAAATCCCAACCCATACAACTGCAAGCTGCAAGACTTCAAGATACCATAAGTTCATACTGTGTAGTTCATCGGAACAAAAGTAAAATTTTTATCTATGGTAACCGCTGTTAACTATGACATTTGGACGTTGAACATCTCAGTCCACAGAACACTATTACTCCTATTCTCAGTCCCCCCGTGACCATGGGTGCTGTAAAGCGCTCGAAACGTCGGGTATTTATAGTTAAATATATGCGATAAAATTCGTAAAAACTAGTATTATTTCAATGTGTAGTGTTCGCGTAAATATAAGAAATCATTATCCAAGAAAAGACCCATGAGAAAGGGCATTGCCCATTTTCGGCCACGGAACGCCCAACAATGTGCATTTGTTAAAAAAATATATCTTTATTTATGGTTATTAATCGCGGTATTCATTTTTTTTATAGTACAAACAAACCCACCCCCATAACTCTATCATCTTCCTTAAATAAATGCAGATGCTACATTTCATCCTCCCCCTCATTGCACATGGCTCTACCACGTTAAAAAAGATGGGAATATTTTTGCACAAATTAAAAGTACCGAAAAGATAAGAATAAAATTAGGTAAATCATTAATTCATTAGTTTGTGAATAAAATAAAAAGTGTTGCCAATCACAAATCTCATTAAAAAATCGATTCCCCTTTTTGATCGATTACTTATGGTGTCATTATTACAAGGCTAATATAATTTTTCGATAGTCATTATGATGTTACGATATATATTTAAAAGGACCGTTGACAATGGATATTTATCCAAAGCAGCCGATACGCAACCGTTATCAACCAGTGGTTTATCCGACTACAGACGAAAAAGGATTGTTATGTTTTTGCTGTGTGTGCGGGTTAGGCTATGTTGAATCGTTTTTTGTTATGGTGCTTAAAAACGTAGGATGCATTTTATTATAGAGGGCGCTACTATCAAAGTAAAATACTTGACCAACTTTGAGAATTCTTTCACCACTAGATTGTTATGTATAATTTTAGATATCTAATATAGGCTTATCTTATTATAGAGGGCGCTACTTTCAATGAATACGTTTTTTGGCTAATCTCAAAAATTACTAGACCGATTTTGAAATTTCTTTCACCATTACATTGCTAATGAGGGCATTAGTTGTGTGATAAAATTATATTATTACAATAATTAATTGTGAGATAAATATTTTCTAAATAAATAAAACTAAATACCTACCTAAGATTTTCAAATCCAATTATTATTTTTGCAATTTAATAATCGTATTTGCACACTTTACTTACTCATATTGATTATTATAGATAAAGAGGTAATAAATCTAAAGTAAAAGAGCTCCGCTTAAACGAAAAAACTATTTATTAAAATAAAATTAAAAGTTGAAAAAAACTGTTTCGGACTCGCAGACCCATGAAGAGTTCTGTAGTAACAAGCATATATTTTAAATCGAGTCAAAAATACCACTATCATTATCGCCAGCAACAAATTATTTTGTTTTTCATAGTGTTTGTGTTAATAACAAAGTTGTTTTTGCGGTTCTTTAAAATGTGCTACTTGTATCTAAAAAAAAGGACTATTATACATTATACGGGTTTCTGTGCTTTATTCATTACCAAAGAGAAAAAACTTATTGCACAAAATGGGTTTTTATCCATTTCAAGTCATCAAAAGCGGTAGTCAACCGTTAAAAACAAAAACAACCGTTGTTACAGGCTCGGTTGAAATCGATGACAACCTTCACATTTATAGTTATGATAATTAAACAAGCGTATTAACTGATTTACCAAGAATTCTTTAGAGTATAACAAAACGCTACTGCACAATTTAACTGTTATTCTTATCTGTTCTTAACATAACATTTAAAATGGAATTATGTTATGATAATTCAAGAAGTTAATTTCTAGCTGATTTACCATGAATTCTCTAAAGCATAACAAAACAATACAGCACAAGTTAACTGTTCTTAAAAATACGTTTGAAATAGAATTTCAATAAATAAAGGAAATTATATTTTAAAAAGCGTGCAGAACTTAAAACGCGTCAAAGATTATTCTTTTTATGATATTATTAATCGAATAAAAATAGATATCGTTTCATAGATTTTATGACAGTTAAGTGGCAACATCGAATCTGACAGGTAGGCCCCCGTCACTGTTATGTCTAGACATGTGTAAATCATTCATTTATAGCGACCGAATCTTTCTAGTACATTCCGTCACGCGTACTGGTACATTCGGATCGATCATTTAAATGGATCATTTCAGGCTCCAGTACTTTGTGAGATCCATTGGGAACCGAAAATTTTTATATTTATTTGCTACAAAATTAAACATTTACCTATCTTATATATGATGGTTGAAAATTATCATTAAATAAATCATTTATCATGAAATCTTTTGAAGTGTTATTTTTAGTAGACTCTACGAAATGATATTTTTAACTTATAGATTTAACAAATTTTTGTAAAATGTAAAATGATTTTTAATTTAGGTAACAATATTGTAATACAAAAACCCTTAAATGATAAATACTCCTGATACTCTGCAGTCTGCATTGTTAATACGATTCCCCTGTTTATTCAGATCATTCGGGATTCGGTCGGTTTGCGGCTCATTCACAATTCAAACAAATCGTGGGTAAAAAAAGGTACCGTCAGTTGTTTGTGACTGGTTGTACTGGTTCATTCAAAAACAAATGAATGATCCATCAATACTTTTAAGTGTACCAGCTCGAACGAACTTTTAATTTGACACATGTCTAGTTATGTCACAAGAATTCAATTGCGTTGTTATCGTGTTATTTTGTTTTGTTGGAAAATGCAATTGTTGATCTCTCAACGAAGTTTTAACATTTTTCAATTTATTAAGATTGGTTTATTAAGTATGATGCTCATATCTGATATCTGATACATGTTTTTACACCGATTGTATATCAACTCAAGAACTTGTTTTATTTTTTTACATCTGTACAAGCTGTATCTGACAAACATACTAGCTTATTTATGAGATTGACCATTTTTATCAACTACCAAGAAAGGAGACCGTTGATTTTTCATTGTTTTTGGACTGCTGGTAGACTATCAGGTCTCAATTATAAAATAATATAGGGCATTAAGTCCATCCTTATGCAGTAACATTTAACTTGATAAATATTTTATTTATATTTGAGTTTAAAATAAACAAATCTATTTTTTTTTCACTTTGTCTTCATTTTTTGTATTATACATTATTTCAGTTGCCGTTGTCATGCCGTGTGTATCATAATTGCTGGCAATGAACTGATAGAACAGCATCACATTCAACTGCAGAACGGGAACCATCTGAATCATCTAGTCCATCCTTTTTGCAATCTGAAGTGAGTAATGTATTGCACCCAGAACAACAAAGCTTAGATCATACATCACACAGTGTACTGCTAACTAATTATTTAAAAGCACCACTAACACCAAATCAATGTTTTTACCTGGTTGTAACAATTCCAATGGACTCAATGTTCCATCAGCATTGCGAGTATGTCTCTTTTGTGATTACAATTACTATGTATGTACTATATATTTGTATAACACACGTATACATGGTAGAGAAATGTTTAAGTTATATTAGAAGTATAGTTGTAGTATGAATGGGTCGGCTCGACCGGGGAAGGACCACGCTCTCACAGAATACCAGCGTAAAATGGTAGCTTAATGCTGCTGTGTTTTGTATGGTGAGTGTAGAGAACCGGAGACCCTTTTTACTGGAAATGAGAAAATGATCATACTCCTCACGAGTGACAACGCATCTGAATTTTGATTTGTAATAGAGGATAGATGTGGATGTCTAAGGGCCGCAGCAATGTCTCCAGCAGATGGTGAATCTCAGTTAATGACAAGATATGCTAAGAACTCCAGAGCCGTGACTATGTGTCAATATGAGTAGTAGGGGTGGTGAATGGCATTTTTAAAGCTGAATTTAAAAAACAAAATATTTCATCAAAATTACTATAACAAGGCTTCTACACATTTGATGATAGACTGCTGTGGCTGCTGCTATAATTAATAAATTCCACACAAAAATAAGGGACAGGGATGATGCAGCTCAAATACTTGAAATAGTTCACCAAAATATGGAGACAAATAATGATTTGTCTGAGTATGCTAGGGAAAGCAATCTAAATGGAGCTAGGGCAGGCAGACTTTAGAAATATAAATGTAGACTTTAAAATGTTAGGGAATTTCCTGTTTTAACTTACAGCGACTTAATATTAATTGCTTGTGTCACATACCAATTAAAGCAAGCTCGCTACTATTATGGTGAGCATATAAGATTTAATGGTTGCTACCGGATAGAACTCTGTGATAACCAGAGGAGCAGCATTATGGCAGGAATAAACTTAAGCCCTAGCTGATCTTTACTTAGGGCTAGATTTGCAAGTCATCGCCATTAGTCGTAAAGTGTATTTTATATATATTTTAATTAGTGGCAATGGTTCTGGTAGAAGTACAATTAAAAAGTACTGTCGGCCGTCGAACTGTTGGATGCTGTGCCCATGTTATGACAGTAATATGGTATTTGGGTTGGGCACGGCATCAGACTAATATTTTGCTTCCTGCTCAATTCCTGAATGATGTATTGATGTGTAAATTAGAGGCAAATAATTCCTTAGCTTTCCTAGATGCGTTAGTCATCCAAAATTCTAACAACACCATAGGTCACACTGTGTATAGAAAACAATGAATTTCGCCATTATCCTTCACAGTTAGTTACCGTGAGCAAATCTTTGTTACAGAGAGCACAAGGGATCTGTGGCAGCAAACATCGAGCCGTCGAGCTTCAGCACGTCAAGCAGGTTCTGCACGTCAACAAGCTTCAGGCCCGCGCTTATGTCACAGTGACCGAGTGAAGCCGGCCACAGTCAAGCATGTGCAGTACTAGCATTTGTCAGGGGTGTCACAGATAAGTTTGGCTACATCTTGAAGCGAGCTGACATGAAGCATCAAGGTTCAGGGAAGTTTGCAGTTTGTGATCATATCCTGGACGGCCCCAACCAGATAGACGTATAAAAAAGATTGTGATAGACCACAAATCCTCTAAAAGGTATATCAATTCCTATCAAGGACCGATACCTGAGACTATAGAAATAAAAAAAAATTTCAACAGAGAAGGAGGCGTGGTACTACCACCTGCTTAAGACCCTGTAATTAATGAAATTAAAATGAAACCCAAGCATACCATTGCAAGACTTCAAGACACAGTTAGTTCATTCTGTAGATCAGACCATAAATAAAAATTAAAAATCTGAAGGTACTCCGGGTTAACACTGACATTGGGACGTCAGTCACCTCAGTCTGCCATAACCATGGGTATTGGAAAGCACCCGAAACCTCTGGAATTAAAAATCAAAGAAATAAAACGCGATAAAATCGATAAAAATAGTTGTTAAAAAAACTGCATTTGTGAAAATAAAAACTTATATATCTTCAAAACCCCGACTTTTTTTAAAGCAATTCCTTAACCATTTCATTGTTTTAATTGCATATTATCATATCTATATGCTTTTATATGTGGGCACCCATGGCCGAAGTGTCTATGAAGAGTGGGCAATCCCCTTTATGTCTTGAAAAAAGCAATACTTATATCTGTGGCCAAAGTACTTAGGCTATGCATGATACTTAAGCCTTTTCGGAAACCGAATTGGCTTTTAAATAAGACATTATTCCTTCCCAAAAACCATTCCAAGCGATTTTTTATTAAATGTTCCACTGTAAAATTCAATTTGGGAATAATGTCCCTGTTGGTTGGGCTGGTAGGGGTTCCCGAGTTCGATTCCCAGGTCGGCCTTGACCCTATTGTGCGAGATGTTACTAGGTGTACTGTATACGCGTTCCTGATGCCTCAAAACAAGATGGCTGACGTAGCACGCGACAGCCTTGGACAATACACTCGCTCTTCCAAACCTATTGCTTCACCAAGGTCGAGAGGAAGTTCTACTTGAGCCGGTAGGAGAGAAAATGGGACAGGTTAGCTAACAAAACAAAAAGGAAACGCACTTACCGGGGTGGGGTCCTGATGCCGCGGACGACGCTTCTGTTCTGGTGGTGCGTTGGAAGAGCTGGCGCGACGATTACTCACATTACGGGAGGCAGTTACTTCTGGTGCGTGATTGCCCTAGGGATACGATCCAAACTAGCGGTGCAAAGCAAGAGCGCTCGAAGGCTGCGGGCGAGCCTTTATTGGGTCGGCCATCTTACCACCTCATCTCGGTGGGGCACGCGTTTTCATTGGCCGACAAGGTGGTACCACATTTTAGACCCCCTCCCCCTTCAGTGCGTGAAGAAGGAATGTGGATGCGGGAAGGACGGACACTTGGCGAGCAATATACCTTCGAACAAATTATAAAAATACCAGATTCTTTTTTCCGGGTAACCACTTATTAAGGGTTAAATTAAATTTTTAGATTTTAAAACATACATAGATTTAATTTGCATTCTTTTGTCATTTTTTCGTAGCTTTTAGTCTATCTATTATAGTTAAGTAGCTATGTAAGTTTTATGTTACAACATGCGAGCGCCGTAGCAGCCGAATCAGGGCCGCGCATATCCGGACGTACAAGGTACAAGGGTACAACGATCGCGCGGGCTGAACGCTTGAGCGGTTAATAATTCACTTGCCGCTTAGATAAAAATAATTACAGCATAAATACTTTAATCTATTGCTATGAACCAAATAGTTTTTTTATGAGATGGTCAAATTTCCCTACTTTGAGAACTCTAATTGAAAACAGTGAAAAATATTTATTTCACTTTGGAGATGAAGATGTTTAGCTATTAATACGCTGGAAAGATTTCATCCTATTACTATTGATTGCCTTATAATGGTACTCGCAAAATATCGAAATGGCGTTGGATTAGACAAAGCTGTATTTAAAGTTTGTTTTAGCTAACACAGACCACATAGTTGAACCTAAAAACATACGTAGTTTTTACTTATATTGTGGGTATTTAGTTGCTATTAAAATATTTTACTCTAATATGTTAGGTTGTAAAATAAAACAACGTATACGCATTGACGAATGGCACAGACTAACTTTTATTTAAAAACCATAGAACAAACATGTCTACTGAAAATGCACGACAGATGGCAGCACTAGTAACATATTGTGTAGATATTAGACCTTTAACACCCCCACTATATCTAACAATATGGATATATAAAAATATTACAATCTTTGAATATCTAATACATCCAAAAACTTATAATGGTTCACAACACAAAGCCTTCGTGAATACATCAGCTGTCATCTCAGCTGTAGGTAAATACTTCACATTTACAATTTTATTTACTACACATTCTCTACAAAAGTGAAACTTAATGTCTACGTGTTTTGTACGCTTGTGAAACATTGGATTTATAGTTAGCCTTTGTGCACTCTGATTATCGTTGAACAAATCAATGGTATACAAATTTTGTTATTTCATAATATAGTAAGTTTCTCAAATAAACACTTCTTTATATCTTCTGATAGCCATATATTCGGCCTCACTACTAGACAAGGCTACAGTAGTTTGTTTTTTAGTTTCCCAACCAGATAAAGTTAAACAATATCCTTTATATGACTTTCTATCTATAACATTTGCACCCCAATCTGCATCTACATGTCCTTCTAATAATGAATTTCCATCAGCAGTGTACTTCAAACTGTAATTTTTACTAAATTTTTATATCTCAATAGACACTTTACATATGCACAATGTTCTCTAGAATAGCAATTGTTAAATTGACTCAAAAATCCAACTGTATAAGTAATGTCAGGTCTGGTTAAAACAGCTAAGTACATTAGACAACCAATAACTTGCTGATATGGGAATTTTCCAACATAATTTTCCCCCTTAGATATATGCAACTTAGTTTCCATAGAGTATGAATGGGTTTGTAATGACTCATGTTAAATTTTTTGTAACACCTGATCAATATAATCAGACTGGTTCAATGTGATAGTTTTCTCAGATTTATTAACACTTACATTGACACCAAGACACTTTCTGATTTCACCTAAATCTTTAAGTTTGAAATGGCTAGCTAATACATTTTTCAAATATTCTGTTTCTTTACAATCATTTGAAAAAATAAAAAAATCATCCACAAAAAGTGTGACAATAGTCCTCAAATTAATTCTAATTTTTCTGTACATACATGGTTCTATGATAGATCTCCTATAACCAATATTTAACAAACATTCATCCACTTTCCTGTACCATGCTCTCGAAGATTGTTTAAGCCAGTAGATTGCCTTTTTTAATTTAAGTACTTGACCCTCATGGGTCTGCTCTGAAAATCCTTCTGGCAACTGCATAAAAATGGTTTCATCAAGAGCACCATTCAGGAAGGCTGTAGTTACATCAAGGTGAGTAATGTCAAATCCTAACTTAACTGACAATGCAAATAGTAACCTCAATGTAGTATGCCTCACAACAGGCGAAAATGTTTCGGTATAGTCTACACCCTCAATTTGTGAAAAACCTTTAGCAACTAAACATGCATGGAACTGAACTGTTATCACTATCATATTTTTTACGAAGCACCCACTTACACTGTACAACCCTACCATCTTGTGGACTATCACATAATTCCCACGCATCACTTTCTTTGAAACACTGTAGTTCTTCTTGCATGGCCAACATCCACTGTTCCTTTTGTGGTCCGTTTAAAGCATCATGCGGTGTCAAACCTACCCCATCATCATAGGTTTCAGCGCTTGTACAAAGATTCGACATACCGTATCTCTCTGGTGGTTTCCGTGTTCGTCTGGGTCTGTCCATGAAATCTTCATTTTCACACTGAAGTGTGAAATCTTCATTTTCACACTCTGAGTCTTCATAATCACTTGGAGCATATGTTTTATCATTGTTATCATCATAAGAATAATCATTTTCACTGTTGGAGTTATCGTCAAGACTAGATGTTGATTCAAAACTTGTTACCTTCTGACCTTGTTGTTCTGATTTAACCTCATCCCCCACTGAAGCAACATTCTGGTCTTGCACTTGAATCATACATTCAGAATTGATTTCTGGCTCAATAATGACCACATCTCTACTTGTAAACACAGTCCTTGTTTCTGGATTATAGACTCTGTATCCCTTTATGTTATCTGGGTATCCTGTAAGAATACATTTCACAGATTTCTTATCCCATTTCTTACGCTTTTGTTTAGCAACATGTACCATAACAGTGCTACCAAATATCCTAATATGACTGATATCTGGTTTTGTGCCAGTCCATAGTTCATATGGCATTCTATTATCCAACGCAGCAGCCACAGTTCGATTCTGCAGGTACACTGCTGTATTGCTGGCCTCACCCCAAAACTCTTTTCCCAGGTTAGCATCAAAAAGTAGACATCTCGCTTTTTCTACTACTGTGAGATTGAATCTTTCACATAAACCATTTTGTTCTGGAGTGTATGGGTTCGTTTTCTGGTGGATAATACCAGCACTGTTTAGGTAATCTTCAAATTCCTTATTGCAATACTCTAAACCGTTATCGCTACTTATCACTTTTATTGTTCTTTTTGTTTGATTTTCCACCTGTGCTTTGAATATCCTGAAATACTTCAGAGCCTCATTTTTGTGCTTCAGAAAATAAACAAATGTTACACGACTGTAATCATCGACAAATAACAAGAAATACCTTGCTCCTCCTATCAATGTAGTCTCCATAGGGCCACAAATGTCTGTGTGCACGAAATCTAGCAAGTTACTGCTTCTCTGACCACTGCCTTTAAATGGTAAGCGACACTGTTTACCTTCACATGTTGTACAAGAAGCCTTGCTTATATCTACTTTTTCATCAAATGACATTCTCAAGACAGCATTTTTAATTGTATTTAAGTATTCCTTATTGACATGTCCTAATCTGCGATGCCATGTTACTCCTGACACAGCTGTTGCAGCCAAACACTCCTGGGATACCAAGTTTACTTTGTATACCCCATTGACCAATACTGCTTTAGTGACTAACTGTTGCTTTTTATTGTAAACACAACAGCCTTTATCTGTGAAAGACACACTGTTTCCTTTTTTAACCTGTTAACCAAGCCATGCGCACATTCTTCGTCTTCTATCACGATGTCGTACTCGCAATCATTCATCATCAATCATCAGTCGTTATTTTAACATTGCCAGAACATAATATTGTCATCTTCTCAGTATTAGCTACGACAGTTCCTTTATTTTGTTCATATCTGGCATTCGTAACCCAACTTTCGTTTGCTGTTAGGTGTACACTTGCCCCGGAGTCGATATACCAATCATTTTTGTTAAAATTCGCACTTAAAAATACTGCACTGAATGCGTTTGATTGCATTCTTTCTTTATTTTTCTTATTTGCTGAATTATTTTCGTTATTCATACACTGATTTTTGTAATGGCCGACTTGTATACACTAGAGATGAAGCGTATATACCAGAACAGATCCAGGGACTAAGTATTTAACGAGACTAGGTTGCACCTATTCCAACTTTTAAAATACTTGATCGATCTAGTCTCACTGTGCCTACGCGTCGTACTCGTATTTTGTTGCCGTAGACTGTAGTTACTAGGCGCTCAACTCGGGTCGTCTTTGCCTAAATCATTAGTTTGTCAGTCATTTGAATTTGAACCAAATTTTAATGAACATAAAGGTAACGTGACGCACACTCGTGTTTGTTGTGTAATAATATATTCTGTCCTTTTTTAACTAGACTATTCCGTAGTCTTTCTATCTTTGTCTGTCAATACTCGAGACTCGAGACTAGTCGGGACTCGGACTAGTTCAACCAAATACTTATACAAGAGTACAAGGCAGGCGAGTGTCTATTGTCAAATACTGTACGGACTCATGCGAATGTGATCTCGGTGGACGCTGTTTTCATGTTTCCATGACTACATAACATAGCATTGGAAGCGTAAACAATTTACGTTTCGATGATTATGTAATATGTTTTGATGAATATACATTAAATAATTAATATAAGTAAATGTGTCATGCATGCTTTTAGTAGTATAAAAATGCGTTCATTTACCCACATTTACTAATCTATATATTTTATAATCGTTCGTAAGGAGTGAACTTCAGTCGTGCGCCGGTACTGACAAACTCACTTTTTATTTTTCAGAACAATTCTTTTTTTAATGTTATTTATACGAATTATGCAAACAATATTCTAAAAAAATATTATAATTAGGCTCGTTACTATTAAGATTATATGAGAGATAAATGAAAATAATCCACTTTAAATTCTCCCTTCCGTCATTAGTATGAGCTGCATCAACCAATTATAAAATTATAGCAATAGTAAAAAAAAACATAGCAGCTTAAAATCAAGACATACAAAATCAATAGGTGAGTACTCCCATTCTAGAGTTTTTTAAAAAAATCAAAGATAAACATCTTTTAAAACAAATTTTACAAAATATGAAGTACTACTAAGTAGCATTTGAAGTAATTGGAAGTAAATGATCTTAATTTATTTCTCATATAACCTTAATTCTCGTAATTTAGTTACGAGAATAATTATAATAATTTTGTAAAGTATGAAGGGAAGATGTATGAATTCATTATTGCACACGTTTCAGCAGTACGCACGTAAAATATGGTACTTGAAACTATAGCGTATCCTATTCCTATTCCAACAATACTAACCTTTATGTGTACTTGATACTTTATGGACTAGGTGGAACAGGTATTTGGATCGAGTATTTACACGGAATTGGACTAGGTGCACCTAGTACGAAATTTACCTAGTACGACTCATCTCTAGTATACACCGGTAGCATTTTTTTTTGGAGTTTATGGCCTGGTATCTAGACCTTTAGGCCAGGTCTTGAGTATTTTTAGGGTTGGGTTTACAATTCGGTCGCCTGAATTTGAAGATTCTGTCACTGTGGGGGAGTCAAGGGGGGTTTATCTGAAGCACCCCCACTCGATTTTTTCTGCCGGAGCAGCGTCGAAGTATTTTTAATTATTTTTTAAAAATATTGGTAAATGACTAATTTAATCAAGGAGGTTATAAATTATATATTTATTTATAACCTCCTTGAATTTAATTACATTTTTGACGTTTCATCTGTCAATGTCAAATCGATATATAGTACTGAATCGATCTAGTGAATCGATATTTCACCCTAGAGAATCGAGATCGAATCTTTTTCTGTTTTATTTAGATTTGCAAAATTATTTACAATTGGTTGAATGTACCCCAACTCGTAAAAAATGACAGTTTTTAATTTAATTATTCAATGTTATCTGTACTTTATTGTATCTTTTGATATCGTAAATATAAACTTTTAACGCAAATAAAAAAAAACGATTTTTGCGAAATTGATCTTTAAGATTTCGATTTTTTGTGAATCGATTCATCTAATTTCGATTTGAATCGATTTAAAAATATGTAAAATTAAATCGCTATACCGGCCATTTTGTTGACAGCTTTTCCTCACGGTGTTGCTTCCGAGTTTCAGAATTTTGGTGAATAGTGAAATATTTGTGGCGGCGGAATACTGCTAAATATCGCAAAGATCTTTTCTTACAAATGGTGGCAGCCATAAATTACGTTTATAAATTAAAGTAGTTACGAAAGTTAATAATTTGGTGTTATATCGAGTGCAATAGCGAGCGAAGCGAGCCTGGGACGTGGAGCACCCCGACTCGGACAGATTAGGTTAGAAGAGGATGACGGGGTCGTGTGAGCGAGCGAAGCGAGCGAATAGACCCCGTCATCCTCTTCGTGGTTATTTTTTTATAAACCACTCAGAAGTAGGAGCCCCGCGAAGCAGGGCTCCGTCGACCGGACGTCCCTCGACTGCACCACGTTAAGTGGCGTGGGGCTTCCATCCTCCAACTCTCTCTACCCATAAATCAGGTTAAAATTGTCATAAAAATTACGAAACATAACCTCAAAATGAGATTTTAAAAAATTAATAAAAAAAAAACTAAGCACGTCCGGCAGAAAGTGGAAGTAGGGGGTGACTGTACAACTCCTCCCCCCTCCCCCCACGCCACCCCCCACCCCCAAATTCAGGCGACCGAATTGTAAACCTTACCCTATTTTTATTCGGTTTATTATAATTTCCCCACTGTATTTTTTGATAAATTTATATAGAGGCACGTAATAGGATCTATTTTTTAACATATCACTCAAGCGGCGGGAGGGATCTTGCACTGTCACTTGATTTTGCACTATGTCACTTATTTCACTGACAAGAATCAATCTGTCAAATGAAAAGCACTCACATATAAATATGAAATGTTCGACAATATATACAGTAATCTATGATGTTCGATATCACCAACAGAATTATTACAGTAGGTGCAGTAGCTGCTCTCCATTATGCCCAACCGAGCCAGGTGGGCCGGGACGGTGGAGTGACCAAAACGCAAGGATCTCCTAGGTGTGTGTTATCTGTAGTTAGCAGTGGCTGCAAATAACCGCCGGTTCGACAAACTCCGCCGATCGTTGAGTCCCGTGATTCCGTGAGGCGTCGAGGTCACCGGCCCCTAGGTGATTCTTGGCACTTTATGCGCTTCGTGCATCCTGTGCCTAGTCGCGTACTAAAGTGCCACCGTTGCACTTCCCTCAACCCTTTCGTTGTGAAAGGGGTAGGCAGTGCCCCATGTGTATAAAGCCATAAACTTTTAGTACCATAGTTAGACAGGGCCGTTTTAGTGTACGACTGACGTATTAGATTAGTAATATGTCAGGTAGGGACAAGGGGGAACCACCCCCCAAGTCTAAAATACCACCGGATAAGAAGGGAGTGTTAGAGAGACCTCTTGTTATTAGGGATATAATGAACCCAGAGCGTACCAGAACGGTGCCAGCGTTCTCCCATATCCCTATGCGGAAACCAGTCTCGCCGCGGAAAGAGCCCGTAACGAGCGTCGCGCTCACGCCAGCCGTGTCTGAGCACACGGCTAGGCGGGAACCGTCGCCCCAGCAACAGCGGGCCAAGAAAACGGCCAGACGCCACACACCACCCGAGACCGAAGCCTCTCTTTTCGAGAAGAGACAACGGATTGGCTCCCAGCAGTCGTCCGATGAAACCCCATCCTCATCCGATGATGAAATATACCACCAGGTGGTGACAACAAAGAAGGTGCTCAGATCACCGCCGAAGTCGCCTTCTCCACCACAACCCCCCCTCGCTCTATATCACCAGATCGTCGTAGCCGAGATTTGGCTCAGTATGAGCAGGGGGGGCGAAGAATCCTTCAGCTGGGGGTCAACCACCTATGCAACCCTGGCTGCATCCGCTGGCCGATCATCGCCAGTGGCAACTACAAACCCGTCCGGGCTCCCGCAGGACGATGGCCAACGGCCATCTACCAGCTATGCCCATATGGCAGCTGCACCAGCAGTGCCACGCCCACAACCGGCGGCAGCGCCTACTGATAAGCCTGCCGACCAGGAGAAAGCGAGATATCCACCTATAGTAGCTGAATGCCTACCGGATTGGACGAGGCATTTTAAGGAGCTCAACAGAATGTTGGGCCACCCTTTGAATGCCCGTCCGTTCGGGAAAGGCGTACGGTTCACGCCACAGAGTGCCAACGAGTTCCGTACAGTTCAGCGCTATATGGTGGAGCTGAGCAAGGAGACACCAACCCTCTCCTGGTATTGCTATACCCCGGAGGAGGATAAGCCCACTAAGGTGGGCATCCGTGGGCTACCTATGGGCACGGATCCCAAGGTAATAGAGGAGGCCATAAGGGCAAAAGGCTTCCCTATCAAGTATGTCAAGGCAATTCCACCACGTAGAGGCAGACCTGGCTGCATCTACTTTGCCCAACTAGATCACCTGAGCCTGGAGCAGCTCCAGAACCTATACAACATCGACGAACTCCTCTTCATGAGAGGAGTCGTCATCGAGGCCTGGCAAAGGAAGGCAGGACCAGCCCAATGCCACAGATGCCAGGCCTTCGGGCATGCCTCGGCCAATTGCTTCAGGCCAGTGAGATGTGTGCGCTGTGCCGGGGAGCACATAGCAAGCCAATGCCCTAGGGGTAGGGAGGAGGAACCCAAATGCGCCAACTGTGGCAAGAGCCACACGGCAAATGACCGCCGCTGCCCAGTCCTGAGGAGGACTGCCAGGAGGCAGGGGATTACCTTACCGGGACTACTCCCGGAGGACCCCAAAAGGATCCCCCAGAGTCGCCCGAAAGCTGTAACCATCCAGCAAGACGGGTGGGCAACCATTACAGGGAAGGGCAGGCAACAAGCCCCCCCCCACCCGCAACACCAAAGGAAACAGTGGAACCCATAGAGCAAAGGGCAACCACTGGGGCGACTCTGCAGCCTCCCGCCAACCCTGCCACAGAAAGGCAGCCCTCAAAAAAGAGGAGGCGGGAGAGAAGCAGGAAGAAGTCGCAGCCTCCTCGGGCTGTAACCTCTACCCCTACACCTGGACCAATAGCCCCTCAGGCGCAGGTTATTAGGGAGACTACCAACAAGGGCGTGGGTAGAGTGCAGGAGAGGGCTCCACCAGAAGAGAGCAGCCCGACACACAGAGCGCGCTCTACCCAGAAAAATGAAGTCCAACGCCCGAGACCAGCACCAACGCCTTCAGAAAGGAAAACACCATCGACCGACCTCGAAACAGCTGATGCAATCCAGCGTTTAGTTGGAATTGCCATCGAGGTCGGTACACAAGTCCTGGCCGACATCAGAGCCGGGACCGACCCTGTAACAGCGATTATGAAGGCGCTGGCAAACCTCCTGGCCAGACATTATGGAGGATAATAACCTGCGCCTAATGTACTGGAACCCGGACGGGATACAGCAAAAGCTGCAGGAACTCCGCACTATCGCCCAGCAACAGGACATACATATTATACTGCTGGGCGAAACAATATTGAACCCCAAAACGCGCATAAAGCTGCCTAACTTCCATATCTACAGAAGGGACGAGGTCACTTCTCGAGGGGCCGCCTATAGAGGCACGGCGGTTCTAGTGAGGAGGGACATCGTCCACCAAGAGCTGGATTTACCATCCTTCCAGACAATGCGCTCAATCGGCATAAGAATGGAGGCGGCGGGCGAGGAACTAAGGATCTACGCAGCATACCGCCCGCCAGGGACTCCATTCTGCTCCTCAGACATCCGGACGGTAATGGAAGGCGATGTTCCGGTAATCATCGCCGGGGACCTGAACGCCAAACACCCGGCGTGGGGGTCCAGAGTGATCACCCCGCCGGGTCGTGAACTATATGAAGATGCTGAGAAGAACCAGTACGACGTTCTAGGTCCCGAGGAACCAACTCACGTTCCTACCGATCCAAGGAGGCACCCGGATGTATTAGACATCGTGCTCACTAGGAACGTCAACTATCCGATAGTGGTAGAAGTGCTGTACGACCTTCCTTCACAGCACCTCCCGTTACTGATAACCCTTGGCCTAAAGGCAGTGACTACGCCGCCGAGAGCTTTTAAAACCCGTGTCGACTGGAGGCTCTACTGTCAACACCTCCAGCAGAGACCTCCAGCACACCAACCTTTAAGCACAGCGGACGACGTAGAGGCCGCTGCAACTAGAATTACCACTAACATCAAGGAAGCCCTCCACGCGGCTTCTACTGTCGTCCCGATTACAGCAAGACGAGACGATCTGCCGCGTGAGATATGCGTGCAGATCAAGCGCAAAAAGAGCGCTAAGAAAGCTCTGGGCGCGTACTCGCTGCCCCAGGATCAAAACCCAGTTGAACACCCTAACGGAGGAACTGTCGGTTTCAGTCCAAGCCTTCAGAGGAGACGCCTGGGATCGGCGCATCCAGAAGGCGGAGGAAAAAGATATGTCGCTTTACAGACTAAACCGACAGTTAACCAAAGCTAAACCTCCCGTTTGCCCGCTGACTGATAACACGGGCAAACGATGTTACGATGCCAAGGGCAGAGCGGATATCCTAGTCGAGCACTTCGAGGAGCAATTTATGCCGAACACAGCAAGTGCGGAGTTCATGGAGCTTCATGCCCGGAAGGAAAGTCGCGTGCAGGATTTCCTGTCGTCGCCCGTGCCACCTCTTGCAGGAGATTGGTTTATCTCCCCCCGCAGAATTGCGGAGGACAGTAACCTGCCTGCAACCGAGGAAGGCGCCGGGGCACGACGGGATTACCAACGCTGCACTCCGACAGCTGCCCAATAGAGTCATAGTAGAGCTTGGTCGACTCTACAATGGGATATTGCGGACATCCCACCTCCCGGAGGACTGGAAAAAAGGAAAAGTCATCGTCCTGCCGAAACCCGGGAAGGACAGGCGTAGAGCTGCCAACTACAGGCCGATTACGCTATTGCCACATATAGCTAAACTGTTCGAAAGATTGCTGCTAAGACGTCTCCGTCCGTGCATCCAACTTCGGGCGGAGCAGCACGGATTCAGGAGAGGTCACTCCACAGTTACACAACTGACTAGAGTGCTGCACCTGCTTGCGGCAGAGTACAATCGTGGCCGCATATCGTTGGGCGTCTTTCTCGATATCGAGAAGGCGTTCGACCGGGTGTGGCACATAGGATTATTATACAAACTGGAACAACAGACCAGTGTCCCTCCTGCTATATTGCGGCTAATAGCGTCTTTCCTGGAAGACAGGAAGTTCTACGTCTGCGTAGAGGACGCCGAATCCGCAACAAGATCCATCAAAGCCGGCGTCCCACAGGGCAGCTGTTTGTCTCCAGTCCTGTACGCGGCTTACACCAACGACATACCTACACTGGCAGGCAGGCTTCAAGAGTGGGAGGACGACGTTGAGCTGGCGCTATTCGCGGACGATAGCGCCTATTTCACCTCGTCCAGAAGAGCCCACATAGCCACTGCCAAGATGCAGCGTCTGCTGGACCTGCTGCCACCATGGCTGGAAGAGTGGAGGATGGTCGTCAACGTTGGTAAGACGACCGCTCTGCTCACTCGCCGTCTCAGGAATTTACCACCTCCGCTGACCCTCAACGGCCAGGAGATTGCGTACCAGAAGGCTGTAACATACCTTGGGTGCCGGATCGACAGGACGCTGCGCATGACCGCGCACGTCGACTTCGTCGTCCGCCGGGCCAGATGTGCGCGGGCGACGCTCTTGCCGGTCTTGGCATCCAAACTGCCACTACGTACCAAGCTCCGGATATACAAGATGTATATCCGGACTATTATTACTTACGCTGCACCGGCCTGGTACGCACTTCTGAGCGACCCTCTGAGGCGGCGACTACAGGCCCAGCAGAACCTGACACTAAGAACGATCGTCGGAGCAGGTCGCTACGTCCGGAATGACGTGATAGCGGCCGACTTAAAGGTCGAGAGTATCCACGACTTTGTGGCCCGGTTAGCGCGCGGTATGTTCGACCGTGCTGATAACGGGCCACACGAACACCTCAACGGTTTTGCGCCGTTGCACACCCGGCCACCGGACGGGCGACCTCTTCCAAGAGAACTCCTCTCTATATGTGATTAGAGAGTCGAGTAACAACCCTCAATGCCGCTGAAAGGCCAACTTTGACTACCTCTATAGATTACCTCCCTTTCCCGTAGTCGGTCAACTACGGGAAAATTATTCTTATCCGGCTACATTAATATATTAATGTAGCAACAACCATGCCAAGATAGGCTAAAGAATGACTGCCCCATAATAATGGGGTATGATGATTACCCGGGTAATGGGGTATACCCCGAGGCCCGATACCTACACGTACCTAGGTGCGTGCAGACGACATTCAACAACCAAAACGCAGTCTGTTTATAGTCGTAATAAAGTCCCGACTGGTCATTTTCAGTTTGTTATACCATGGTGTTACAGGCAGATTTTCTTGAACATTTCCATACCATTTACCCTTTTGTTCTTGGTCTTGTTTCCAAAATTCGACCCATAAGCTATTGACCTGGTTGTCAATAGATTCATAACAGTCGGTCAAAGGTACTTTTACTATGGAGCTAACATCCAACATGTTGGTTCCATCACGTGCAATTTTATCTACTATCTCATTTCCTGTTATGCCCCTATGTGATGGAATCCACTTGAAAGAGACCTGTATACACTTTTGTGCATAACAACTTTTTAATATTATACAAAATATAGTTTTTTTTAAAGTCAAATCTGAGATTGGTTAAACTTTGAACCATACTTAAACTGTCTGTTAAAATTAAAAAATTATTAAAACTATTTATATGTGCGATCCTCTTCAGGGCCTCGAGGGCCGCATATACCTCTGCAGTAAAAACACTGCATTTAGGATCCAAAAGAAAACTTTGACCAATCTTGGATTGGGGATCATAGACAGCACTGCGCACAAAGAGCTCACTTTTGCTACCATCTGTATACAAAGTATAGTAGTTATTATCGGAAAGAAAAGTTAATAATTCACAGTTATTAAAAAAATTTTTAATAACAATATTGGTCTCAAATATAATACAGGAATATGGGTAAGAGTAGCATGTTCACTTTGATTGTTTAATTACATTTTTAAAATCTTCATTCATTTGTAGTACAATGAGAGGCAATACTGGGAAATAACCTCGTAAAAGCTCACCTCCCGAAGTCTGCTGTGCCGAGGATTGTACAGGAAAAGGTATTATTTTTTTGACAACATTATCATTACCAGATAACAGCTTTAGTAAGTATCTCTCTATTAGTAGAAGTCTTCTGAGACACAATGGCATTATTTTGGTTTCAACTTCCATAGCTTGTATGGGAGTTGAACACATAGCCCCAGTAATAATTCGCAGAGCTTTGTTTTGAATTATGTCTAGTTTTTTTACACTACTACTATTTGTGTAGGCTAAACAACTGTAGTCGAAGTGGCTTCTGACTATAGATTTATACAGCATACTTAAAACTTTGGGGTCTGCACCCCAAGTCACACCAGCTAAACATCTTATAATATTTAAACCCTTAAGAGAGTTAGTTATAATGTGATTGATATGAAAATCAAAACAAAGTTTGTTATCAATGACAACACCCAAGAATTTATGGTTAGGTACAACTGAAATTGGATGATTATTGTAGAGTATGCCATTAGAGGGGAAATCTTTACTAAAAATCATGGCCTTGCTTTTGCTGGGGTTAATCTTTAGAGCCAACCTGTCATTATAATATATGTACAATTGGTCTAAAGCATTATTCATATTATTTACAGCTCTATCTACATTATGGTCTGTACAATATATTACAAGATCATCCGCAAATTGTAGAATATTTACACCTTCTATATTTACAAAATTAAGAATTTGACTAGTATATATATTAAAAAATAAAAACATAAATTTCTTTGCAACTTTCCGCTAAACATATAAAATGATGTGTCTTACCTGGATTGAAGCGCACCTCCCGCCCTCCCTCCCTCAATTGCATACACTAACTCCGTCACCACTAGACCAAGCACCACTACTCTCAACACCACTATTCCAGGCAAGACACACCATCGAAGATAATACGACACGTGTTTCGCCTCTACACGAGGCATCATCAGGTAATATAGACTCTACGGCGGCTGACCGCTAAGTGAGCGGCGAGTCGAAACAGTTGCTATTTATACACGCTGACACAATCGCTCCCTACCAAAGTAGCGAGTGACCGCGTCGTGCGATAACAAACCTGCCAACAGTTATTATTATTGTTATGATTATTTTTAAATACTATTATTATTGTTTTGAGTGACCGCGCCGTGCGATAACAAATCTGCTACTAATTATTATTATTGTTATGATTAATATTTTAAATACTATTATTATTATTGTTTTATTGATATTATTATAATTATTTATTATTATTAATCTTAAAATTATTATTAAAGATTGGCCTTAAAGATGTTTAACAAAGGTGAATTAGAAACATTTGTTTGTTCATTCAGCAGTGTATAATTACCATTATTACTTTTTAAAATGTCCAACTGCTCCAGCACACACAGTCGCAGCCCCTTATTACAGGTATGTAAGACTTCAAAGGAATGGTCGCTAACTAGGTTGTGTCCAGTGTCCAAGAGATGTTTAGCAAAATGGGATTTATCAGGATTGCAATTTCTGTACGCGGCCATATGTTCTTTATAGCGCGTCCCGAAATTGCGACCAGTCTGACCCACGTAAACGGCGTGGCATTCGTCACAAACAAGTTTATAAACACCCGATTTTTGACTAATATTTAACTTATCTTTATTATTACAAATATTCCTAAGCGAATTGTTTGTTTTGAATGCCACGTTAACGCCGTTTTTCTTAAGACTATTAGCTATTTTTTCCCATATGGGGCCTAAGTAGGTCAAACTACCCACATACCGCCGGACACTTTGAGATCGAACCGCGTACAAAGAATTGCGAACAACATGCTTTTGTTTCTTTTTAATAAGATTATCAACGAGACTTTTTGAAAAACCGTTAGAGACCGCAATTTGATAAATTATATTAAGTTCTTTTAAATAATTTTCTTTATTTAATGGAACAGTGGACAGACGGTTAATGTAACAATAAAAAGCGGCTAATTTATGTTGCCATGGATGACACGATGATGCGGGGATGACCGTGTCGGTATGAGTTGGCTTTCGATAAATTTGGAAAACATGTAACGACTCTTTTCTTGTTATTGTTAAATCAAGGAAATTAAGGGAGCCATCTTGTTCCAATTCAAGCTTAAATTTAATTTTTTCGTGGACTCTATTTATTTTATTAAGGAAAACATCCAGTTGTCTCCTTGTGCCTGTCCAGCAAATAATTATGTCGTCTACATATCGATAATAGTATAAGATATTTTGGTTAACAACTATATGTTGTTTTTCGAAATCATCCATGAAAATGTCCGCCATAAGTGGACTTAGAGGGGACCCCATAGCTAACCCTTCTTTTTGTAGATAGAAACGGTTATTAAACCGGAAATAATTTTGTTTCATACAGAGAGATGTTAAATTAAGAAGATCATTTGTTTCCCCGGGGTGCAGACGACGTTTTTTAAAGAGATCTGACAGTATACGCAAACAGTCAGGGAATGCGACGTTTGTGAAAAAGACTATCAACGTCTAAAGACAACAACATAGATTTAGGTGGAATACGAATATCTTTTATTTTGGAAATAATTATTTCCAAAATAAAAGATATTCGTCTTTAGACGTTGTCAAGTCTTTAGACGTTGATAGTCTTTTCACAAACGTCCCATCTTTTTATTTTGGAAATAATTATTTCCAAAATAAAAGATATTCATATTCCACCTAAATCTATGTTGTTGTCTTTAGACGTTGATAACTTTTCACAAACGTCGCATTCCCTGACTGTTTGCGTATATTGTCAGATCTCTTTAAAAAACGTCGTCTGCACCCCGGGGAAACAAATGATCTTCTTAATTTAACCTCTCTCTGTATGAAACAAAATTATTTCCGGTTTAATAACCGTTTCTATCTACAAAAAAGAAGGGTTAGCTATGGGGTCCCCTCTAAGTCCACTTATGGCGGACATTTTCATGGATGATTTCGAAAAACAACATATAGTTGTTAACCAAAATATCTTATACTATTATCGATATGTAGACGACATAATTATTTGCTGGACAGGCACAAGGAGACAACTGGATGTTTTCCTTAATAAAATAAATAGAGTCCACGAAAAAATTAAATTTAAGCTTGAATTGGAACAAGATGGCTCTTGTTCCAATTCAAGCTTAAATTTTTAATTTAACCTTTTTAAAGCTTAAAATTTTAAAAAGGTTAAATTAAGAAGATCATTTGTTTCCCCGGGATGCAGACGACGTTTTTTAAAGAGATCTGACAGTATACGCAAACAGTCAGGGAATGGGACGTTTGTGAAAAGACTATCAACGTCTAAAGACAACAACATAGATTTAGGTGGAATATGAATATCTTTTATTTTGGAAATAATTATTTCCAAAATAAAAGATGGGACGTTTGTGAAAAGACTATCAACGTCTAAAGACTTGACAACGTCTAAAGACGAATATCTTTTATTTTGGAAATAATTATTTCCAAAATAAAAGATATTCGTATTCCACCTAAATCTATGTTGTTGTCTTTAGACGTTGATAGTCTTTTCACAAACGTCGCATTCCCTGACTGTTTGCGTATATTGTCAGATCTCTTTAAAAAACGTCGTCTGCACCCCGGGGAAACAAATGATCTTCTTAATTTAACATCTCTCTGTATGAAACAAAATTATTTCCGGTTTAATAACCGTTTCTATCTACAAAAAGAAGGGTTAGCTATGGGGTCCCCTCTAAGTCCACTTATGGCGGACATTTTCATGGATGATTTCGAAAAACAACATATAGTTGTTAACCAAAATATCTTATACTATTATCGATATGTAGACGACATAATTATTTGCTGGACAGGCACAAGGAGACAACTGGATGTTTTCCTTAATAAAATAAATAGAGTCCACGAAAAAATTAAATTTAAGCTTGAATTGGAACAAGATGGCTCCCTTAATTTCCTTGATTTAACAATAACAAGAAAAGAGTCGTTACATGAATTCCAAATTTATCGAAAGCCAACTCATACCGACACGGTCATCCCCGCATCATCGTGTCATCCATGGCAACATAAATTAGCCGCTTTTTATTGTTACATTAACCGTCTGTCCACTGTTCCATTAAATAAAGAAAATTATTTAAAAGAACTTAATATAATTTATCAAATTGCGGTCTCTAACGGTTTTTCAAAAAGTCTCGTTGATAATCTTATTAAAAAGAAACAAAAGCATGTTGTTCGCAATTCTTTGTACGCGGTTCGATCTCAAAGTGTCCGGCGGTATGTGGGTAGTTTGACCTACTTAGGCCCCATATGGGAAAAAATAGCTAATAGTCTTAAGAAAAACGGCGTTAACGTGGCATTCAAAACAAACAATTCGCTTAGGAATATTTGTAATAATAAAGATAAGTTAAATATTAGTCAAAAATCGGGTGTTTATAAACGTGTTTGTGACGAATGCCACGCCGTTTACGTGGGTCAGACTGGTCGCAATTTCGGGACGCGCTATAAAGAACATATGGCCGCGTACAGAAATTGCAATCCTGATAAATCCCATTTTGCTAAACATCTCTTGGACACTGGACACAACCTAGTTAGCGACCATTCCTTTGAAGTCTTACATACCTGTAATAAGGGGCTGCGACTGTGTGTGCTGGAGCAGTTGGACATTTTAAAAAGTAATAATGGTAATTATACACTGCTGAATGAACAAACAAATGTTTCTAATTCACCTTTGTTAAACATCTTTAAGGCCAATCTTTAATAATAATTTTAAGATTAATAATAATAAATAATTATAATAATATCAATAAAACAATAATAATAATAGTATTTAAAATATTAATCATAACAATAATAATAATTAGTAGCAGATTTGTTATCGCACGGCGCGGTCACTCAAAACAATAATAATAGTATTTAAAAATAATCATAACAATAATAATAACTGTTGGCAGGTTTGTTATCGCACGACGCGGTCACTCGCTACTTTGGTAGGGAGCGATTGTGTCAGCGTGTATAAATAGCAACTGTTTCGACTCGCCGCTCACTTAGCGGTCAGCCGCCGTAGAGTCTATATTACCTGATGATGCCTCGTGTAGAGGCGAAACACGTGTCGTATTATCGTCGATGGTGTGTCTTGCCTGGAATAGTGGTGTTGAGAGTAGTGGTGCTTGGTCTAGTGGTGACGGAGTTAGTGTATGCAATTGAGGGAGGGCGGGAGGTGCGCTTCAATCCAGGTAAGACACATCATTTTATATGTTTAGCGGAAAGTTGCAAAGAAATTTATATTTTTATTTTTTATTATAATGGATTTCCGCAAAGTAACGCCTGATTCTATCAATTATGGTATATATATTGTACAGCAATGGAGATAATGTAGGCCCCTGCATTGTACCTTTGGAGACCTTTCTGGGACCATGGAGAATATTATTATATCTTATATACAAAGTTCTATCTGTTAAAAAATTAAATAACCAATGACAAAGCATGCCTGGTATACCAATGTCAGAAAGAACTTGAACCAAAATGCCAGGGTCAACATTATCAAATGCACCTTGAACATCCAGAAAAACACAAACACTGGACTTATTATTATTATTGGCATATTTCAGATCTGACAAGAGAGAGATAAAGCTGTCAGCACAACTTCGCCCTCTCCGGAAGCCATATTGAACATGTGGAATGATGTTGTTCGCCTCTACATAATACTCAAGACGCATCTTTATCATGTTTTCATTAAGCTTTCCAACACAAGATGACAATGATATGGGACGATACGAATTAGGTGGCTTGTCAGGCTTAAGTAGAGGGATTAAACACTGTGTTTTCCAAGATTCAGGAATTTTTTTTAAGTGCCAAAGAGCATTAAGATTAGCTAATAGTTTTTTTTGAACGGATTGATTTAGGTTTTTAATCAAAATATATGGACAATCATCTAAACCAGGGGTTGTGTTTCGTCTGGATTGTAAACTTGTACAAAACTCACTCCAAGTAAAGGGTTCTATGAGGAAACTGGACTTCTGAAGGCTATTATTAATTTGAAAATAACTTTCTAGATTATCAATAACCCTACATCCATTTTGAGATAATTTTTCTAAGAGAGGGACAACAAATTCATCTTTATATGTTCTATTATTACATTTTATTCGTTTAAATAACTTGATGTATTTCCAAATAATATTAACAGGTGTAGTTCTGTTAAAAGTATTACAGATGTTCACCCAACCATTGCGTTTATGTTCTGAAATAATCTTTTTCTTAACAGCATTAAGTCTTTTGTAATTAATATAATTATCAATGGTTGGATCCCTTCTGTACAGTTTTAAAGCTTCATAAGTTTTAATAACACTCTGTTCACATATGTCGCTCCACCAAGGTGCTGGAGGTTTACAACGATAATTATTTGCTTTGACAAACTTTGGTACAGTATCCCTCTTAAGTGTATCAAGTCTTTCGATAAATTCGTCATATGACTGTAATGGATTCTCATTATTAACTCCAAAATTAGAAAAAGCAGTTATAGACAGCTCATTGTATTTCGTCCAGTTTGTCTTGTTGTATAAGAATTTTTCCATGGGAGGATTAATTTGGTATCTATCAACGGACAATAAAACACGAGTAAGCGTAGGAAAATGATAGCTACCCATACAATCATCATGCACCCACCATTCGCATAGTGGAGTGATTGGAGCACTACAAAAGCTGACATCAATAGCTGAAGGATTTCGGTTAGGATAATTAATAGTAGTGAAGCTTCCATTGTTAAGGACACACAGATCAAATTCATCAATTAAATCGTATAATTGATGACCCCGACTTTTCGTGGTCATACATCCAAATGCCACATGATGAGCGTTGAAATCTCCAGCCACGTATATTGGCTTAGGCAAATCTCTAATTATATTACGCAGTTTACTTATTCTGAAGTTACCATTCGAGGGAGGGTAGTATACACATAGAATCGTTAAGTGTTTACCACTTACATATAACGATAATGCTATAGTCTGAATATCTTGGTAAAATCTGGTTTGAATAATATTATATTTAAAATACGGTTTGATCAAAATTGCTACTCCACCATGCTCATTTTGAGCATTATGATAGTGGGAATTACATCCCGAAATTTTAAAATGCTGAGTATCTTTAAGCCAAGTTTCATTGAGTAGACATATATCAACATTTTGTTCAGCTAAAAATTTAGACAGTAAGGGTTTCTTCCTATGTATACTTTGAATATTGTACTGAGCTATACATAACTGCTGTATGTTCTGTACTGTACTGTCCATTAATGTGACAGATTTTTTAAAAGTAAGTCTTTAATGAACAGAGTAGTCACAGGTTCATTATCTGTTTTATTACCCAATTCAACTAAAGTTTGAACCATTGCCATCAGAATATTCTTATTGTTTGCAATTTGAGCCTTCAGTTGAGTTTGGTTCAAGTTGGGTTCAGGCACTGTTTTATTTACAATTTTTACATTTTTATTTAATTTATGTACATTTTGGCTTATTGATGGTAGGCTCTTTACAATGCTGTTCGACTGTGCCGGTAAAGACGGAAAATCAGATGACGTAATTGTATTTGCAACAGAGGCATAAGTAATTTTACCCTTTTTTTTCAAGTATTTTTTTCATTTTTATTGTGCAAGATTTGGAAATAGCCAGGTGAGGGCCACTGCAATTGACACAACACAGGTTCTCTTTTTTATCGCAGTCTCTGAAATTATGCTCCCCAGCATATATCGAGCAACGTTGTTTACCGTTACAAATTTTCGCAGGATGGTTGAACCTAAAGCACCTGAAGCATTGCTGTAACGGCGGGACATATTCAAACACCCTGAATGAAAATAGGTCATATTGGACGTTATCGGGCAGAATATTTGACAAGAAAGTTATACTGACAGTCTCGAGACCTACAGTACTTTGACCGACTTTTTTTCGTGAATCTTCTCACTGAAATAATTTCATAGATCGAAGACAGTTTCGTATATAAATCCTTGTTCGAAATGCTGGTAGGCACATATCTGATGATTCCAGTTTTTTCTATCTGCGCTGCAGGAATATGTGCCTTCAAGTTGTGCTTTGTTAAAAAGTCTGTATTTGTGATGAAATTATTTGCAGTGTTGTATTGTTTAAAGACAACAGCAATTTTATTAGCATTGACTCTATGTAAAGCTACCACACCTTTCACCTCCGAAGTAAAAATATGATTTAAGTAAACTGGACTTTTATTTCCAATTTTAACCTGTTGGTCCCGGCTTTCAACAAAAACTTTGAAGTCCGTATTTGTACAATGATCAGGATAAAGTCTCAGATAACCTGGCTTAAAAAACGGAATAAAGTCATCCTCACCGCCGCCTACTTCAGGTCCACATTCCTTCGTACCTCTTTTACGAACAATTTTGGATCGTTTCGAAGTTCCACCTGGGTCCTCCGGTTCATTCATTTTGATAATTCACACAATGTACAATTATTTACACTGACTAAAATAAGTTTTGGTAATATTCACACAGGATATTTTTAACGAAAAACAGTAAAAATTATTAAATCGGCCGCCTCGTTTGGAGTTCCCGCCAAAATTCTCCGGTAGCATTTCACCGCCTTGCAGCATGACCAGATTACATTTGACGAATCTACTGCTTGTGGAGGTTAAAAGCTACTGAATTCTACCAAAAGAGAATAAGAAAATACTAAAAATCTATTATATATTTTTGCTGTCGTGTTACAACGTAAAAACACGAATGTTTTCTTGATTAAACGATAAAATAATAAAGATAACAAAGAAACCAGCATTAATTAAAGAAAACAATGTCTTTTTTAAAATTAAATTCTAATTAAAAATATAAATGAAACTTAAAGTTAAGATTCTCCGTCTTTATGTTGGGTAACATTGTCATAAAGATGTTTTGAGTCCACTAACTTGATCATGCTTCTGTCAGGATCAAATCTGCTACACCCCCTCTCAAATGTCGTAGCCCCTCTTTTCCATGCATTATTGCAGCAACATTCTTATTATATCTTATTATTATTAAATAAATTTCGATCTTGATTTTTAATCCAATTAATATCGGAAAATATTCTTTCTACTTTGGCGTTTCACAAAGTTAGTATCGTCATTTCCTTCACAAATCGGGACAAATTTACATACATTGGTTTGCTATTCGCATCACAGATTTGACTGACTTCACTCGAAAATTAATCCACCATAAAAGTTTCAAACGTCGAACTGGAAGTTGAATTTGAGAATATAGAATTAGAGTTAAATTAGACACGTAAACATCTAATTTTAATTCCCTATATTCATTGTCAACAATTTGCATGTTTTCTGCTGCAACTATGTTAGGAAACCTTTGGAGTATTCTTATCAAAGTTCGAAATTCACCATACACTGCGTTTTGGGGATCGATGATCCACCAAAAAGTTATCTTGTACAGGCAGTCTTTGCAGAAATTGGTTATTCAGCTCGATAAAAAATGAACTCATTCGAACATCATATTTTAATGATTTCAATGTTATTGCTACTTTTGTGCCCAGGTACATGTTTTGTATAGGAAGGAAATGCATTCTTGAACTTGGATCTGTTGACTGAAGCGGAATAGATTTTATATAATTTATCTTCATAAAGCAACTCAACTCATGGAACTCATTATGTTTTTTTATGTCTGTTTCAATTTTATGAATATGTGTCTGATCACTTTGAGAAATAACGTTAAATTTTGTAGTTATGGGTAATATAAGATCTAAAAAGTAAAGATAAAGTTTTGTCTCATCGCTGTTGAGGTGATAAAATATAAATTGACAAGTAGCATTTGCATTCTTACTCCCTAAATCTACTTTGGAAAAAAAAAAGTTTTGATGCTGACCACTGCTCTATAATTCGGTGAATGCATTGATGTGGAAAATGCCACCTGATATCATAATGACGAATCGTATGGTGAGTTGGAGTGTCAGTAAAGTTTTGAAATTCGGCAAACTGTCTTTGTCGTTGGCTACTGTGAGAGAATTATTAAAAAACATCTTTGACAAACAATTCTACAGAACGAGGTAAGTTCTGTAGAAGAGGTAAGTTAAGTTCTTTCAAAGCCGCCACTCTACTTAGTACTTCACAGTTGCATGCTTTACAATGAGCACTTATAGTGTTTACCTTAGATTTACATAAACAACTTTTAAATGAGAGATCTTGCTCCCATTCATTGCGATATCATTGTATATATTTACGTTTCATTTTAAATTCGATTATAAAAATTTTCAATAAAGGAATTTCCACTAGTCTATCACACTCTATGCTCAGAAAACGACCAATAAAACTGTGTTGTCTATCATTATAGAAGCAACTTAAAAATGATTTAAGTTGAAAGACATATTTTGTAAAAATAGTCTTTATCTATTGGAAAATGAAATTCAATTTGCTATGCTCACAGTAGCGTTCATTCAATAATAAGGGAATCCCCCAAATCACTTTCGTGTGTTACCAACTGTAAAATTAAAACTTTGTGGACATGGATACTTGGTTTTAAGCCTAATATTCCTTGACAGTGAATTAATACCAAAACCTACCAATGTGTTTCTCATTTATACTAAATTCTACTAAGACTTTATCCTACTAGATTATCGTCTAATTTGCTTCAAATCTACTAAAAAAGTAGAAATCTACTAAAAGTGGTCACGCTGCCGCCTTGGTGTTGACTTCGACGGAACAGTAGTACTACCAACATCACAACTTTGCATGATTTGAATGACTGACGAAAGCACCGTTCATATCGTTCGCAATCTACCGACTCCATGTCTAATAATTTTGTCTTGATATTGTCTGCCGTAATGGAAATGCCCGAATGTTCGATTGCCATGATCATTGGAGCAAAACGATCAGACAATCCAGCCAACAACAATCACCCTGTCCATTGATCATTTATTTCAAATCCCGTTCCACTTAATTTCTGCGCTGTATCGACAATCTGCGTCACATATGACGTCATCGAACTGCAATTATCACGCCGGATTGAAATCAAATTTCTTAACAGACTTATTCTCCGTGAAAAGCCACTATCATCAAATAATTGCTGTAGTTTATTCGACAATTCTTTCGACGATTTAACGGCTTTGACGTGGACATACAACGACGGTCGACGGTCATAATCAATTCGGCTTTAGTTTTTTCGTCATCCGCGCTTGCTATTTCTTTACCCGGTGTTGGCTTGATACAATGCTTCATGTCCTCGAGAACTAAGAAATTTTCTGCAGCGAAATATAAACATACATACATACATAAACACTCACGCCTGTCACCCAGAGGGGTAGGCAGAGACTACAGACTTCCATTTGGCACGATCCTGACACACCTCTCTCGCCTCCTTCACATCCATACACCTCCACATACATGCTCGTCGGTTAAGGGTACTCCTAATTTGGCCCGTTTTCAATAAATCGCCAATTTGGTCGATAAATTTTCGCCTAGGACGTCCCTTTCCGACTCTGCCATTCACTTCTGCAACATAAATTTTCTTTGTCACTCTTTCCTCATCCATTCTTTCCACATGACCAAACCACCGAAGCATTCCTTTCTTAATCCTGGTCACAACATCATCTTGCAAACCACACTCTTCTCTTATCACACAATTTTTCACCCTGTCATTCAGATTCAGCCCTAACATACTCCTTAACGACCGCATTTCTACTGCATTTATTCTACTCTCGTGCTTCTTCTGCCACACCCAGCTTTCACTTCCATACGTTAAAGTAGGGACCAACACAGCATTGTGAATTGCCATACGTGCCTTTTTTGACACATTTTGACTCTTCACAATAGAGTGCAGGGCCCCATTTACTCTGTTTCCTGCGTTCTTCTTCTCTACCCTTGTACACATTTATGTTTAAATAAAACACGTTTACATAATATTGTATATATTTTACCAGATAGCTTACGAAAATGGTTTTGCTCCAGAGTGTAATTTCATATTCTTTTGCAAATTGATTTCTGTATTACATCTATATTTAACAGATATAACACGAAAAAGGTTTTTCACCTGTGTGTATTTTCATATGATTTTGCAACGTACGCTTTGTAATACATCTAAATTCACAGATATTACACGAAAAGGTTTTTCACCGGTAAGTTTTTCATAAGTGTTTGCAAATGACTATTTGTAATTCATCTAAATTCACAGATATAACAGGAAAAGGGTTTTTCACAGGTGTGTTTTTTCGTATGCCTTTGCAACTTACTTTTTGTAATACACTACATTCACAGTTATATTATATTCACAGTATATGAAATGCGCGCACGATACCCGACCCTTATCCGATACGGCACATCGGAGACTTCCCGTCACAATATTTGATTGAATTTTTTGTTGAAATAAAGATAGTTATGACTTTAGACTCTTACTCAGCTCCGTTTATGGAGCTAGCAAAAGGTTTTACCTTTGCATCTGCATCGGCTCTGCATCTGTATAATTAGAAAAAAAATAGATAGATTCAATGATGGTATTAGCTTTTTTAAGATACAATAATAAGAGGAACAAAAAATCGTTGGAAAATTCATGTTTTTCGAGATTTCTTAAATAAAGACTCCCTTGGGCTTTAACATTTTATTCGTTTCATTAATGTTATTATAGTTAATGAAACTGTGGCCGTGGAAGGAAAAGGGGAGATCTCCCGCCGGGCAAGGTGTTCTGCCCGGGGAGCGGCTCACACTCCAAGTGATAGTTCGGAGAAGTTCTATATATACTGTTTATGATTCGGAATGTTGATAGCGCGATTTAGGCTTCGGTGTGTTTTCGCTTGTGGCGGCGACGACAGCGCCGCTACATCACCCCTGCTCAGACCGGAGGTCGTTAGTGCAGCCTTGTTGCCGACGAATGTGCAAGTGCCAGGAGATTGCCTTGTAGTCTGCGGTGAGTCGAGAAGAAGGCAAGTAATCTGCGAGAGTGCCGTGAAGCAGAGGCGAGCATTAAGGCTCAGAGCCGTGCCGAACACTGTATAGCGCAGAGAGTAGCTTGAAGGAACAGGAAGCATTATTATTCCAGTGCTGCGATGAACCTTGTGAAGCTAGATGGCTTGCAGGATATGAAGACTGCAGGCGATATCTGCTCGGGAGCGAATGGGTGGGGTATTCTATGACGATGATGAAGCTTGAAGTTTCCGAAGGTTGTTTGGTTGCGTGTATTCAAGATCACGTCGGTTAGTCACCACTGTGGCCGAAGTAGGAAAAGGGGAGATCTCCCGCCGGGCAAGGTGTTCTGCCCGGGGAGCGGCCAACACTCCATGTGATAGTTCGGAGATGTTCTATATATACTGTTTCTGATTCGGAATGTTGATAGCGTGATTTAGACTTCGGTGTATTTCGCTTGTGGCGCGACGACAGCGCCGCTACATCACCCCCCTGCTCAGACCGGAGGTCGATAGTGCAGCCTTGTTGCCGACGAATGTGCAAGTGCCAGGAGATTGCCTTGTAGTCTGCGGTGAGTCGAGAAGAAGGCAAGTAATCTGCGAGAGTGCCGTGAAGCAGAGGCGAGCAGTAAGGCTCAGAGCCATGCCGAACACTGTATAGCGCAGTGAGTAGCTTGAAGGAACAGGAAGCATTATTATTCCAGTGCTGCGATGAACCTTGTGAAGCTAGATGGCTTGCAGGATATGAAGACTGCAGACGATATCTGCTCGGGAGCGATACGGTGGGGTATTATATGACGATGATGAAGCTTGAAGTTTCCGAAGGTTGTTTGGTTGCGTGTTCATATCACGTCGGGGTCACCACTGTGGCCGTGGAAGGAAAAGGGGAGATCTCCCGCCGGGCAAGGTGTTCTGCCCGGGGAGCGGCTCACACTCCAAGTGATAGTTCGGAGAAGTTCTATATATACTGTTTATGATTCGGAATGTTGATAGCGCGATTTAGGCTTCGGTGTGTTTTCGCTTGTGGCGGCGACGACAGCGCCGCTACATCACCCCCTGCTCAGACCGGAGGTCGTTAGTGCAGCCTTGTTGCCGACGAATGTGCAAGTGCCAGGAGATTGCCTTGTAGTCTGCGGTGAGTCGAGAAGAAGGCAAGTAATCTGCGAGAGTGCCGTGAAGCAGAGGCGAGCATTAAGGCTCAGAGCCGTGCCGAACACTGTATAGCGCAGAGAGTAGCTTGAAGGAACAGGAAGCATTATTATTCCAGTGCTGCGATGAACCTTGTGAAGCTAGATGGCTTGCAGGATATGAAGACTGCAGGCGATATCTGCTCGGGAGCGAATGGGTGGGGTATTCTATGACGATGATGAAGCTTGAAGTTTCCGAAGGTTGTTTGGTTGCGTGTATTCAAGATCACGTCGGGTAGTCACCACTGTGGCCGAAGTAGGAAAAGGGGAGATCTCCCGCCGGGCAAGGTGTTCTGCCCGGGGAGCGGCCAACACTCCATGTGATAGTTCGGAGATGTTCTATATATACTGTTTCTGATTCGGAATGTTGATAGCGTGATTTAGACTTCGGTGTATTTCGATTGTGGCGCGACGACAGCGCCGCTACAAAACCAATGAAATGTTAAAGCCCAAGTTTATATTAATAAAAACTCCAAACAGTGTGATTCCAGACTAAGTTCAAAATCATTTTTAACTTTAAATGCCCCTCACTATCCTCCACTATTACCGGTGAAGCAACTGCAATCAGTGAAGCTTTGTTATATGTCGAGTCACATAATCTTAATAAAACAATTATTTTCACAGATTCAAAAAGATGCTTGTTAGCTATTTTGTCCAATCAATTCCATAACAAGCATAAATTTCCACTAATTCTTAAAATAAAAAAAACCCTATTCAGATGCCATCTTAAAGGAATCAATGTTTCAGTGGCCTGGATCCCAGGCCACAGTGGTATCTATGGTAAAAAAACAGCTGATGTACTCGCTAAAAATGCTATTGCTAATGGCATTCTACAAAATTTAATTTACTCACATGACCTCATTTTGCTAGCTAAAAGGAAACTGAATGAAAATTGGAATAAACTGTGGGAAGTATCCAAAAATGTGAAGGGTAAGCACTATGCTGCCATCCAAGAGGTTATTCCTCCCAAGCCTTGGTTCCTTAAATTTAACAAAGCAAATAAACATGCAACTTCAATCATTTGTAGATTAAGAATTGGACATGCTTGTACACATATACATCTGGCAAAAATCAGAGTAAGGGATAGCTCATTGTGTGAATGTGGCTTAGATGAAGGTTCCACAAACTATATTTTTTCAACTGTCCCAAATTATCCTCCTCCCTTTATGATTACCTTCCTCCTTATATTCTTCGACCTTTTATTCCTCCTTATATTCCTCGAATTTTAATTCTCTTGTAACATATGCAAGTACTCCTTTTGTGTATATTTTATGTGATTTCATTAATACTAATAATATGAAACTTTAAATTCTTGTCACTTTTAACATACTGATAAGATTCTGATACCTGTGTTTTTAATATTTGTTCTAGGTAATTCAACAAATAGATTTGTCAAAATTCTCGGAGGAAAACTGAATCCTTGTATTATCACACTCTTATTTTAATTAAACTCATAAGCTTTCATTTTCCACTCAATACGTCATTGGCGAATTTTATCGAACCGCCACAAAAGAAAGAAGAAGAAGAAGAATCACTGTGTATTTGTTTTATAAACGTTTGATTTAGATATAGATAGTAAACGTAAAAAGGCTAACGAACAGAAATAGAATTCAAAGGTAATTTGTATTTTGTGCACTTGGTTAAATATTAGCTTGGGTTATAATTTTGGGTACTTTTAAGAAATGTTTATAAATACTCATTTATGCCTATTTGTTTTGAGATCCGCTGCTGGTTCTCGGCAACAATTGTCAGATGTCAGCAACGTTGAAATCTACGAACATTGTTTATTAGCACATGACAAAAGAAGACTATTACGAACGGCTTTGACGAATAGGAAGTCTGTAACAAAACCTGACAGTCAAGACAAAGCGAATAAGAAGGTAAGGCGGTAAAACGAAAATTTGAGGAGGCTTTTCCTTTTTGCCGATTTGAGTAAGGAAACGTCAGAAGCCTATAAATGTTAGCGAAAAACACGAGCTACAAATTGTAAATTATACAGAAATGGACAATATTGACGACATTTTTTTCCTAGAATGACGAAGAATCGTATCGAAGGACGAAAAATAGTGAAGGACCACGTCTCGAGACGTGGTCCTTCACCGTTGGCCGTATGAGGACGCTCAAAGTCGCTCAGCGAGCAATGGAGAGGGCTATGTTCGGAGTTTCTCTGCGTGATAAACTTAGAAATGAGGATATCTGCAGTAGAACCGGAGTGACCGACATAGCCCAATGGATTAGTAAGCTGAAGTGGCAATGGGCCGGCCATATAGCTCGAAGAACCGACAACCGTTAGGGAAAAAAGGTTCTCGAGTGGCTCAGGACCGTGCTTTGTGGCATGCCTTGGGGGAGGCCTATGTTCAGCAGTGGGCTTGTGAAGGGCTGTAATGATGATGATGATGATGAATAGGTTAACCTATTTTAAGGGGTAGTAAATTAATTAGGATAACCTCATTTGATGGTCCATTTGATGCACATTAGCCTAAAATATAAAAAAAAGCAAAGAAGAGATCTCTCGGCGGGCAAGGTGTTCTGCCCGGGGAGCGGCCATCGCTCCGTGCGATAGTTCGCAGCTATACTATGTATACTGTTTTTGATTCAGAACTTTGATAGCGCGATTTAGGCTTCATTGTGTTTCGCGTGTGGCACGAAGACAGCGCCGCCACAATTGATATTAGAACACTGACCTCTATTTATACAAGTACGTTGGACTGGCTATACACCGTGACATTATGAAGCGATTTGATTTCCGCCATTTTGGCGCTGACAGCAGAAGTGCACGTCCACGGAACTAATAATAGGGATGAGACAGTGTACCAAATTATATCGATAAAAATTAAATACCTTACCTATACATAAATAAATAGAATGGACTGTATGGATAAATGGACTCTACCCGTAACTTCCATTCTATTTATGCCGGTAATTAAAGAAAAGTATAGCAACAATGAACTGCATTGAAAAGAAAGGGATGCATAGTCCGAAAATATAAAATCTAAAAATATCCGAAGATGTCCTAATAAATCAACGCGAGTTGCTTGTGACAAATATATGTTGTGCTCTGATTTAATCTTAATTAATGAATTTGGAAATTAAAATTCACTTATTTATGAAAAGTGATGCCATTTTTTTGAAATTATACATTTGGCTACTATTTCCGCACTATTTTATTGTATAGGGAACCATGTTGTGCGTCTGTTGTATTTTATTTTGTCGAAAATTCACGAGTCACATGCAAGATGTTCACGGGTTTAGGTAGTGGTCGCTACTAAAATAGATCATGCGATCGTTTTCCTAAGTAAGACGTATTTGTCTGACGTATTCACAGAAAGTGTTTGCCTTGCATGAGGCGTCTATTCGGGCAGTGTAATCGTTGAATCAGGCTTAACATTGTTATATTGTATATACGTTTTAGTCAACGTATTGTACCGTCACTCCGGCTGAACGTCAGTAATCTGCATTCATAAACAGCATCGTATCAAAAACACTTGTGCTACAAGTATTGTAGCTAGGTCTTTTTGATTGATGTGTCGCCTGCTCCCGCTCGGCCACCTGGTGCCTACATAACGTGGGCATCTGCAGGCATTCACCTAACGAAAGAAATATATACAAATGACAGTAGCCTATTGGCAGGACGCGGACCGCGAACTCAAAAAGGTCGTGGGTTCCACACGGGGGTGAATTACTCGTAACACAAGCAATTTAAGCTTACCACGAGTGGTTAAGGGGAATATTAGTGATGTTTATAGCATTCTTAATATTCTTTAAAAAAAATATGCATGCGTCTCGCTCGCGCTTACAACTTTCATTCAATGGAGATTATAGCCTACGCCGCGCGCCGCGCTGTTTAATAAAATAATATCACCTATTTCTAGCTTTACGCAAAATCAGAAGGATGAATTGTTTTATACTTTGTTACATTTTACAAATACTTTCGAGGGTAGCTTCTATTCCAATATATATATATATATATATATATATATATATATATATATATATATATATATAATATTAATTTTTAGTCTTCTATTAAGTCCCGTGACTAATGACTTAACGTAGATTTCTATTTGAGTCAACTATTGTAGGAAGTCACCATGACTAACACCTCTGAACAGACCAGCAATGGACACGATCGGCGAAAGTGAAGAAAGAGTAATCATCGACAAATTTTCTTCACACGGCTTCTAGCAATTTGTTCTTGGACTAAAGTTGAACCAGCTATTCCAAGAACCGCAGCATAGAATATAAACAATATACGTAACATGAATGGTTTAAATAATACGCGAACATTGTATATTTTTGTATTTATTAAACATAGACACATTTTTTGTTTTATTTTTATACCAACTGTAAGCTGAACACAAAAATAACAAATATCTATTATTATATAAAAATTGATCACTGCTCCAAAACATATGTGTGATGACCACGAAAGGAATCCAACCCATACTTAACTTCAAATGGAGATATTACAAATGCCAAAATAATCCTTCAGGTTTACTTTCAATCGAAGCAACTTCAAATTTCAATATTACGACAGTAGTTTTTATGGGTTGGATCCTATTTGTGTCTAAATTATTATGTATGGAAGGAAACATTAACTTAATCTAGAGAAATAATCTATAAAAAAACTAGCAATATATTTTAATTGAAAAAGAAAAATATATTTTACCATTTGCCGATCTTGCTAAGGGTGACGTGGAATAGAGATGTGACTTATTTACACGTCAGATTGTGACAACGATTTTCAACTGTCACTAGCTGGTAGGAACCTGTCTATGCCCAAGAGTACATTTAGGTAGGTACCCTCTTAACTATTAGAGACGCCAAATGGCACTGATGTATTCCAGTCTGATGGGTATGTAGAGCCATTATGGTTATAGGCTATGAGGCATTCCAACATGGTTCTCAGAGGTGATATCGCATCCGTAGCATTTCGGTTAAATTTGGCTGCATGTGTTCCCGGACTACAGTATTTTGAAATCGTTTGTTGCTTCAGTTTTAGAATTAAATACTGCAATTCCGGCGTGAGCCGCACGCTCATTTCTAGGCTCTACTATAAAAAAAAATCATATTCAGCACAAGATTTACAATTTTGTTATTTTCAGAAATAGCCCGGAACATATTTAAAAAAAAATGATTTTACTTATTAGTAATAAGGAAGTACACAGATTATAAATTATAGAACTACATACTCATTATCTCATTTTAGATATTAAAAAGTTACATTAATTTCCTTTATGAGACGAGACGCACAGTAGCTTATGTATATACTTATATAATAGATTATAAAACACACAGAGACAAAAAAATATATTTTATTTTACGATTAGCAGCAACAGTGCCTAAGTATATTTAAGAACAGGTTATGTAAAACAATAATTAAAATAATTACACTGTACTTTAAAAAATATCGCCATCCGTCGTGATAAATGTAATTTTACACGTGAAACAAAAATAAATACTAATATATTAATGATGTTGACTAAGGATGCTAAGAATCATTTATTGTAAGAAATTATAAGAGGTTAAACTAAAGAATGTACGAGGTTAAAAACAATTTAGGTTAAAATGCATTTCCTTAACAACTAATTCGCATTTGATGATTTTTTTTAAATATACGCCATTGTACGGTGCTATTTATTGAAGTGTGTTTACCGGCTGAAGATACTTAAGTATGACATAAGAACATACTTAAGTATGACATAAGAACATACTTAAGTATGACATAGAGGAGCCAGATCGTGTGTTTTTTTTATGGAATAAGAATGACAAACGAGCAGTCACTAGTACTATAAGCTGTGGCCCATACACATCTACATCTATCCTCGATTAAAAATCTAGATGCAGATACGTTGTTACCCCTGAAGACTAAGATGGATTGCCTCGTTTCCAGTTAAAAAGATCTTTGGCTCTCTACATTCACCATACGAAACATAGCAGTATTAAGCTGCTATTTTACGCCGGTATTACGTGAGAGCTTTATCCTTCCACAGTCGTGTCGTGCCGACCGGTTCGTGTGTGGTGTCGTCCCCACGACATTATATACAAGAGTTAAGAATAGGCGGGGAAGTATAATTAAAATCACAGCAAGAGTAAACGTCTCTTTTTTCCTCTGCCTTTTTTTTAATAAAAGTGTTAGTAAATGTGTCATGCGATGCGCGCGGCGGTGCGCTGCTACAATGTACGCGTACCGCCGCGGCATGCAAAAATTTAAAAAAAAAATGGAAAATTTTAAATAAACATATTAATGAAGAAATAAAAATAAAGGAAACATGTTCGATTATTAAATTGACACACTACCGGATGCGACAAGAAAACCAAAACCTAACATGTGAGGAGAAGTCACACGATGTTTAATTATTTAAGGAGAGCGCTAACAATCAGTTAGAAAAAGAAGAATAATATTATGAAAAAATAAGATCAACTTTAGAAACAAATGTTAAGTTTAATTTGAACGAGATGAAAAAGTATGAGTCAATAATTAAGAGAAGGGTGCCTGTACAATTACACTAGATGTTCGCAAATTGAAACATACATGTATCACCTAATTATG
Source organism: Parnassius apollo (assembly GCA_907164705.1). Taxonomy (NCBI): domain Eukaryota; kingdom Metazoa; phylum Arthropoda; class Insecta; order Lepidoptera; family Papilionidae; genus Parnassius; species Parnassius apollo. The sequence goes on from CAJQZP010001011.1 coordinate 1,865,291, forward strand.
TCAAATATGTATATTGTATGTATGCATGCCACATCATACCAATTCTATTGTGACCTCGATATTATTATAGGGTAGTTGGATCTGGCCAGTGACCTACCCATGGAGTATGCCTATTTTGACTTTGGTGATTTATATCCTTATGAGACTTAAGTTTTATACTTATTTTTATAAGGCAAAAAAAAACAAATGTATTTATTTTTTATATTTTTTGTCGGTGGGAAGTGTAGTGTGACCCTTGCGACATTATAAACAGGAGTTAAGTTGCGAATAGGCGGCAGTATAATTAAAGTCATAGCAAGAGTCTCCTGTTCCTTAAACACATTACACGTGCTACAACCATAACATAGCTGCAAGCATGGCTCTATACTCTACCGCGTGTAAAATAAGTCGTGTGTGTCGAATAATGCTACAGTAGAGTACTGTACTGTACTGTACCTGAGATGCCTTAAACTTATTACAAAATTATTTAGCAGTATCCATTATTTGAAGTTCTGAATGCTCTTAGTAAATATTCTACGCCTGCCGTTTTCAAAATTTATTTTGTACGAGCCACGTAGGTGGTGCCTTCGTGGTATCAAGTCAGGCTACAGGGTCGCAAATCGTACATCCCGGCTTACAAATTCGGACCCCCTTTTAATATATGTGGGTTATTTCGCCCTTAGTCCAAATTAAACATGTAGATAATATTAAGAAATAAAAAGGCATTAAAATAAAAAAAATATATAAAGCAAAAGAGAATTTTAATGTTTTCAAATTTTTCAAATTGAACGCAAAATACCGTAACGGCGTTATCGAAAATCCTACTAAAGTCAGCGGACACTCGAAAATAAATCCCATTCGAAGTAGGTATTATCTAAGAATAGAAAGAAGACTAAAGATCAAAGTCACTGATACAACACGTGCTTGACTCAGAATCAGCCTCACCAAAAACTATATGTTGTAACTATACCAAAAATGAGAACATTTTCTAGTGATAAATATAGACTGCTATTGTCGACTGCGGGTACGTTTGAAATATGAAAGTAAAGTAAAGCCTTCATACGTCCCACAGCACACACACACAAGCACACACACAGGCACAGGCCTCCTTTCATTGCTGCGAAGATTTTTTTTAATTTCTCTTAATGTTATCAGTTATCACGTCTATTTCCAACACGAGATAAACTTTATCCCAAATGCGTCAGTAAACGCAATTAAAAACGTCAAAAATACGTCTTATCCATAATTTATCCTATATTCTCCTAAACCTATTAACTACCACACTACACTATACGACCTTTCAACTTGAACCCTTGATTACATTTAAGTTCAAACTATTCCTAGCTTATATAATAACTTCAATACTTATATAATAATTTAACTTTAAACTATTTCTAACTTATATAATAACTTCAATCAATGATTCATCGACGCACGCAAACAGGAACTAAGTAAAGCAAATTTTTAATATTTTTTGTAGGATTTAGTACATACTTATTTACATCTTTATTTAGTTCGGATTTAAAACAAACTGGTTCGCAAAATGTAATCGTATGGTTACAACTGAAAGGACCAGAAGATTCACTTGAATGTGAACGAAAGAAAAGAATAGAATATAATATAGAAAGGAAAACAACAAAAGAAAGAATGTAATTAGATACATGTATATTATAATTAAATGAAAAATGAATGGACGTAGTCACGGAAAAAAGATTCGACCCACAAAAATTTACTTTATAGTTTTATTTTCTTTATTTATTGGCATTTTAATTTTGCATCTGTATTAGGTGATAATGGCTGATTTCAATCTGTTTACGTTTTTGTTATCAACTGCGAGTTAGATGAAATAATTTTAACTATGAAAGTATTGTTTCTTCGGTATTTTTTAGTTTGAACGAGTATGTCTTATTTTTACCCTAACGTGAGTTGAATCTTTTCGTGTTACTACGTATCTGTACTACGTAACTAATTTACCTCGTAAAAGGCGACTATGTGAATGCCCGTAAAATACAAGGACCGTCAATTAATTCTCAAAGTTTAAACAAACTGTAAATAAGTTGTTCATACCTTCCCAAGCACGCTTTCATCCGTCAATTCACGTTAAAATATTTTTATAATATATCTATTTTTTATATATTTATATATTTTTTATAATATAACTATTATTATATATTTTAATATATATAGGAAGACTGTAATTTTAGGGATTTTGTTGCAAATACGGGGACACAGTTCGCATATGAAACCTAAATTAGTTATATCTTATGCACATTCCCAGTTTTTATCTATCAACGTCATATACGATAACGCTACTCTTATATGACTTCATGTCTATGACGTTAGGTCAAGTACATCTTACACTGCATTCTCATCTTAGTGTATCACTGCACTGTGTCCCTTAGTTTTATTAGTGAGTACTTGTGACTCATGGACTGTAAGTCGTATCACAGTTAGAGTACTCGTATCCACTTTACGAATTCCACAAGTGTGACATATATTGTGAAATATATTTTCGATATCATGTTATTAAATTCAAAATGTTATCGCGTGGTGGTGACGTAATCCATGACCTTATTTTCATGCAAAGACTTTTATATATACTACTAGACGAGCACTACGGTACTAGTACACAGCGCATTAAGTTAAGGTGAATTCTCCATAACTTGTTTAGTCGAATGCGAGCGGGTGAGAAAACAATTTGTTTTTTTTTATTTGTAAACCGCGAACGTTGTTTTCGACAATCTAACAGTACTTTTGCACTGAGAAACATCCAACACGTAATGTTTTGAAACAAATCGCATAAAATAAATCACACAACATGTTTTGTTGATGGTGGCGTTCGCACTACAAAAACTGTAAAATTTTCAATAGATATTCAAACTTATCTTTCAACATGACAATATTTCTACAAATTTGTTTTCAAACATTTTGTTTCTGTAGTTATAAAGATATAATATAGTTAAAATATGTTATGTACAATAAACTGTCAAACATATTTTACTACATGTTCTTTGACTATGCAAACGCTTTTTGATACATTGACAGAAAACAGTGTTTAAAACATGTTTTTTGTGAAAATTGTTAAGTTACATGAGGGTAATATGGTCACCCTAAACTTTGCCACCCTATAAAACGAAAACTAAGACGAGGTTAGTTAAAAAAACTAAAGTCGTATACTATAACTAATATAGGTATTAATAAAAAAAATTGCGAGCAAACTTTGGCAATAATTAGGAGCACCTCGAAAAAAATAACTAAGTACATTAAACAATTCTAAAATCGACTAAAATATTTACTATAGTATCAACTGTTAAAATGGCGTCGATAAAACAGCGCCCTTTTGACTCTTTATTATATGATTGACTGATGAAGAGCTATCGTATCATAAAGCCTTCTACGCAAACAAGGCTGTAGTTTTTGAGTTATAAGAAAGTGACCATATTAACAGGATGACTATATTACCCTCACATACTATACTAAGAAAACGCAGTCATTACTTATGTGCGCACTTGGTAAACATGATTTGAAGTTTATTTGAGATAAAATATTTAACTTTATTTCGTATTTGTCTAGAAGCGTCACCTCATCACCTGTCTTAAATGAAAATTCAACTGCCGTCCTTGCGCGTCCGTGATAACACAACTTTCATTCCGAATTGCGGGTCTTTTAGAATACATAATAGTCTTTGTTTCCATGGCTGTGGAGAGTGGTGAACATGCAGAATTCTAGAAAAATCCTATAATCTCGTTGACGCCATATGTAAAATACCAAGACCAGCGACGGGGAGTAGCTTCAAAGGTGCGAACATTTGGTACTACAATCGTCGAGGCTTCCTTAAAATGGAAGGAAGATGACCAGCACTAGACTTTTGCCGGCTGCTGAAGAGGACGAGTAAGGTTCGGAATAGTTCGCACCGAAGAAAATCCATTTTATCTCTGTTAGTATCATCATTATTACAGCCCTTCACAAGTGCCCTACCGAATACAGGCTGCCACAGAACAATGTAGTGAGCTACCTGTATCCAACGACTCCTGCATCTCTTAACAGGTCGTCACTTCTTCTAGTGGCACGAGACTGACAGTCGAGAACCTTTTTTTTTTCATCTGTTATCGGTTCTTCGAGCTATGAGGCTAGCCCATAACCACTTGTTGGTAATTTTTTTATACAATTTAGAACTAGATCTATTACTTAATATATATTTTAACATTTTACACTTTCTTAAAATTATGTTTTAGGTATCTATTACTTAAAATCTAACCATTATTTTTCAATGGTAAACCTAATTTGGGCACCTATAACCTAAGTTAATTTTGTATTTATAAGCATAAAATAAATACAAATAAACAGGAGTTTTAGTGGAAGGGAAATGCATTTAGTAAAAAACTATTAATTACAGTATAGGTTCCCAAAGTTTTACGGTCAGTCTTCGTGATGATAGCAAACTAAAAATAAGTTAAACGCGATTAAAAAACATGCAACATTAATTTTATTTTAGTAGTAAAAAATATATTAAGGGAAAAATTATACTATAATGTATTCAAATGAGTTTAAAGTACCTTGGAAAAAATAACTAAATGAACATGCTTAATAGAGTTGATTATTTTAACTTTAAAAATTTTACTTCCTATTTTTGAACCCTGTTTAAAAATTAAGAAAATATGTGATAGAATTTGCGTTTAAAACTTAAAGTTGACTTATTAATATGTACGTTTACTTAAATATTTTAACGAGAATATATAAATTTATTACTACATTACACCACTTTATTCGTAGATAAGTCTATTTTTGAAGACGTTTAGAAAATCATACACTTTCTTTTGCGAAAGCAAAGCGAATTACGTGCTAATTAAAATTGTAAAGCCTTATCTTGAATACCTATACTATTTGATTTAATGTCTAATACTGTTTTACAAACTAGACGATAAATATATTCGTCCTAATCTAATATCTATGTATGTTATAGACTAGAACTTGCTAATTGCAGATTAAATATATTATTGCATACTTCTAAAGTCAGCAACAAGTATTCTAATAATTTAAATAAATTGTAGTATAAGGACAAAACACACACACACACACACACACACACACACACACACACACACACACACACACACACACACACACGCACACACACACACACACACACACACACACACACACACACACACACACACACACACACACACACACACACTAATGTAATACTAGACAATTTATACTAGGAGTACTTAACGTGTAACCCACACCAATGCCCTCAAAGTAATATTATAAGCTGAGGCTTATGTATAAACAAATGGCTAATTGTGAAAGTATATGTTATTTTAATTAATGTCCTCTAGGCCGAGCTTCGTTCACAGCGGCCTGTCTGAATGGAGACTAGCCAACACATTTGTGCAGTGTTGTCAACTCGAATTTTTCCAAATCCCTAGATTCGTATAAAAGTTTCTGTTTCAAAATATCCGTAGATCTGCAGACTTCGTGAAAGATCAAAAATTTTTGTTTTTGTCATAGAATAGATCAATTTTTTCGAGAAATGTCTCCGTCACGTAAAATTCTTGTTGTTAGTTCAATTTTAGTATAACATCGAATAAAGCTGTACATATACGAAAAAGGTACCATAAAAATGAATGAATATTTTTTTAATTAAATAATTTTTAGTAAAAAGCAAATAAAATAATTGATACTTAAATATTTGTGGATAGTTATATAAAAGAAAATTATGAAACAATCTTGATGCACGAAAATTTTGAAGAAATAATTAGACGAGTGAAAACATCGGAGCACCTTCATTAAAATTAACAATACATAATTTTTTTTTCTGGTTTCTGTTAATTGATTTGATAAATTACACGACATCGATTGTTAAAACTTTCGATTGTCGGTTGTCGGCTAAGTTCACCCTCATGAAGAAAATATTTTTTGTAAAATTTTTATAAATCGAATAATTCCGAAATGACTGCGAATCACAAAAAAAACCATGGAAATCAAATTTCGTAGAGTTAGCAACGCCGCATTTGTGGTTTGTACTTCGGTTTCTATTGTATGTGATGCATAATCGATTCGATCGAGTTAAACTTTCATAGTTTTAACTCGATCTTATTAATTATTTTACTTTTAGGAATATGCGTGGTTTGTTTTAATTAACATTAACAACACAACTAATATTTCAGAAAGAAACATTCAGTTTTATATTTTCCTAACAATGTAACTTCTCTTAGCTTCTCCTCTATTACATCTGTCAGTTAGGTATTTCATCTCATTCTAAACTAGCGCTGCCCTGGTGGTAGAAAGAGTTATGGCCATTAGAAAGATGATCGTGTATATTATCGCGTAATGATGTTATGCAACAATATGAAGTTGTGTAGCTAAATACATATTTTCCTAAACCTATAATAAAGTTATTAGGTTGCCGAAACATTATTTAAAACATTGACATTCCAGTTAATTGATATCCTCTAGACCGGTATTCATACTCGATCTCAATTATTCAATAAAAGCATTTTAATTGATATAAAAACTCCTTTTTGAGCATTACCACAACAGTTTGCTCAAAATTTAGGATCATAATAAGCTTATATCAAAACGGTTACTATAGTATGTTGTGATTTTAGTAAGCTTAATTATGTTAATATTAGTGTTATTAAATAAAAAATTACCAGATAAAATAAATACACTAAATAGTTTAAATACCTCGGACTCTTTCGTACCTAGTGATTTAAATTAGGTAAATAATATTATGAAATGTAAATGAACGCTAGTGATGTGACAGTCATAATTATTGGACTTTATTGTAAATAGTTACAGTTTACAATTATGCTAGAAAATCAATTTAATAAATTTAGTACTATAATTTTTAATTAATTTGGGACTCTCTCCCATCGTTTACAGTCTGTTGCGAACAGGATTTGGGTCTAGAGAAAAAGATATAAGCTATCAATCATACTGACAGGTTAATTCTATCAATATTTTACTGAATATCCTTTAAAATTTAATGTGTATGTTAATGTAAATATTATAAGCCAGATTTTCAAACCATGCAGTGAATTTTGATTGTAATTTCTTCCTTGAAGGATATGTTGCAGGTGCAAGTCTACTAATTACATACATATTGAGTTTACGCGCGGGGACACACGTAACTTAGCATTATGTTGTTTTGCCAGTCACAAAGTTCAGATATTCTCAAATGTTTAAAACAAGTTATTTTGACCTTTAAAAGGATTTTAGTACCCATAATTTAACTTATTATTTATAAAACTACTTATTAATCCATTATAACTATGATTGATTTTAGAAATCAATAAAATATTAGCAATAAAGAATATATAGTTTATAGTCAGTTATGACAATTAACTTACATATATAAATAAGAAATTCAAGTGGACCGAATTTAATATAAATTGATATAATCAAAGTTAATATATAAAACATATTATATACAAATAGATTTATAAAATGTTACCAAAATAATATAAAAATTAACTTCTTTAAAGGGAAGTCATCTATTAATAGGTCCATAATATGAGTTATTTATTAACTACATTCGATATAACAGTAATTTGTTCACAGGTAAGTATAATTTTTGTAAAAACATCGATATAAAAATTTACATGTTAAATATTTAGTACACCCTACAGTTCAACTTATCGAAAATTTGATAAGGTACGTTCTTAACTAAGCCGTCTAACCGATGTGTACCTATAACGATCAATTTTTAAAAGATTTCAATTTTGATTTTGAAAAATTGTAGAATCATTTTAAATACCACGCTTGTTAAGGAAAAAGGGCGCTAGCGTGTATCAAATTTACCATATCACTTTTACAATTATTAAATTTATAGGTCTCAATATCATACTTTTTGAAAGAATTTGTTAAGATTTATTAATCAGCTTTATTACACATATTACCCAGTTTGAATAGCACCACCCACCCTCCCAGAAATGATGTTTGTTGTATTAGAAATACAAACTGAGTAATATATATAACTTTTTCCATATTAATCTTGGTAAGTAAATTATGTCACTTTAACAATAAATATTTTGATTCCTTTATGATAGTAATATGTGCAAGTAATATCTGGGCTGTGTTTAGTCCACACAAGCTTAAACCTCTGTTTCTTAGCTGGATAATGATATAAGCACAAATATTTTAATATTATGTTCCTATGTTTTGTTTATTCCATAAATTATTTATATAAAATATTTAATAAATGCAGAAATAAGCACAACCCTTCTTAAATTGTTAGTGAAAAAACATGATCAGCCTAGTTTTCAAAGAGAAAACAGCTGAGTATTTCCCTGTACCCGTATGAATGACGGTTTTGTAAAATTTTCATAGGTATAGGCAACATTTTCATAGTTTTTCTGAGCTGTAGTGGTCTCTCTCGCTTGCCTAGCACCGTCTTTCATAATGCGACAGCAAAAAAAAACCTATACTTCGAATTTCTTTCAGTCCGTATATTGTAATACTCTTACGTTACGATATCTGTTACGATTTATTTTATTATGTACGAAACATATCTAAAAGCTTTTCTATTGCATACTATTCATTAGGTAGAATAAATCGGCTTAAAAATACCAGACATTTAAAGCATCGAAAGTTGTCAGGAGTAAGGAATAATATGCCAATTTTCCGGCAGACTAATGTTGGAAAATTCCACGATTCGGGTTTGAGCTCTTACGATCGTGACCATCTGATGGTAAGTATACTGCAGCGCATAGACATCTACAGCCAACTTCAAACAAAAAAGGATAATAGATATGTCCTCAAATCTTAGGGCCAAGCCTGTAATTATTCTAGCTCTATATAGCCTTCAGACCAGTAGACCAGTAAACTCAATTTCCCATAGTTTTTATATGCCATTGATGCAAATTTTATTTGCATTTTTACATCAAATTTTATTTTCTTAAATAAAATATTATACCATTGTATCATAACAGTATTAAAATGCACTAATTATTATTAATAAAAAAATATTAAAACCGAGTAAAGGAACAAAATTCTTAATCATCTTCCATTGAATAAAACTATTATTTACGGATTTTATCGCGTTCGGGACTCCCAGTCAGTCCCCCCCCCCCCTGACCATGGGTGCTGTAAAGCACCCGAAACGTCGGAATAATAATAAAAATAAATTAAAGTAATTAAACGCGATAAAATCCGTAAATAATAGTTTTATTCAATGTGTAGTGTTCGCGTAAATTTAAGAAATCATCATCTTCCATTTTCACGTTTGCATAAGAACTGTAACATTTAATTTAATATTAACATGACGTTATAATAAAACAATATTACTATTTAAATAATGTATACACAATAAAATCGTTTATCTGGACTCGTTGTATAAATTTAGAAATCATTTAGTTCATATCAAATATACTCATAAAAACTGTGTACAATACGGTCCAAGCAGCAGTTTAAGACATAAAAATACTTATCTAAAGATAATTATGGTATTCATTAAATTTGTTGAGAACAAATTTAATGAAGTTTAATTTTAGAAGTTTACGCCAAATGCCAATTGATAGAAATTGCGGGATTAAAAAAAATATTTTTACGCCGCAGTCGTTAGAGCCATACTAATTCAAAGTTAGTATTATTATTTATTCCGTGCCTTAGGGCTAAGTGGGGAAGTGTCTTGATTAAAATATTTTTACGTGATTTAGGAATTTAGAAAAAAGGAGAAAATTTTTCCAAATGGAAATATAATACATAGAAAGTTGAGAAGTTTTCTTCTAAACATGCTAGCTTAGTTTAGCAATTTGATGAAACGTAGATCCGGTACTATAATGTTTTAATGCCCGGCACTTTAATAATATAATGTAAGGATATAAATATTGTCATAAACACACATTTAATAACTAAGTGTCAATTTAGTTAGGAAACGTTATCCACATCTAATATAATAGGACAAATTGTCATGCTGATTACTTATTGTATAGAATATTCGGCACTAACATTACATGATATCGTATAATGGCTTATGGATATACAGTTAATTAAATTTTCCAGGTTTAATATTACAAAAACTTGGCGACCGGTACTTCGCTGTTATAATGATAACGGTTATATTACACAACTATGCTATAATCGTAATTATTATATTTACGCATTTAGGTTACATATACCACTACAATACTTACAAATCCATGAAAGAGTTTTTAGTAGATTTTACTTAAAACTACACATTTAATATTTTGCGATTTTTGTTCTAATTTCGTTTAAAAGTTTTAAGTGAATTCGTATGCTTCGTGGTGTAGCATTAGCAATGTGTAACATGCCGGAATATTTTAGAGGGCGACATTTTGAAAAAGTAAAGCCAAAATTCCGTCTAAAAATACATTTAATTAATAACTTTCTTATTAACTTTCAAACGATATACATAGGGGTATAAAATACTTTTCCAGATTTTATATTTTTCAGAGTAAGTAGTTTTCAGAAAAGTATTTTTCCGGCCGGATACACTCAATCTCTACATCAATTCGTATGTTTTCAGTTTATCAACATTTCATTAATATTCATCATAACTGCGGTGGGTAAGTGTTGCTGGTGAACTTGCCTTCGAGTGCGAGACTGGCACAAAACACCATTTAAGAACATCTGTTGCTTGTGGCCCTTCTGCATATTTCATGTAGCTATCATGGCCAATATCATATAAATAGGGACTTTCCTACGATAGGCTGACATGAAGTTACTACGACGAAACGTGACGTGAAACTTATTCCATCATTTATCAAAGTTTAGCAATTTTGTTGTCAAATATAAGAAAGATATTTTCTTCTTAGATTTATATGAGGTTATGATGAACTCTAATAGTATACAGAAATATTGATAGCAAAAATAGGGATACTGGAATATCATGTTTATGTAGATATTTACTACCCACTAAATAATGCAAAAGTCAAAATATTTACCAATAAAGTGTGCTCAGCCTGTCTTTCTATCGAAAGTAAGAATCCGAAAGACAATTGTGCAATTCACAAGTAGGACATAAATTATTTGAATGTAATCATGTATAATTCTTGGGGTTTGGCACATATCTAAGCGCGAAATTCGTACATTCTTAAAGACTCCCATACATCGATAAATATATTAAATGTAGACTTACTAGACTAATACCGTACAGATTAAGCAATTATTTATATACGTACGTTTAAATTGAAAATGTTGAATACATATTGTAAAACTTAATATTAATGTGCTTTACTTGACATTTTTAATACGTAATGAGAATATTAAACCAGATAGCATGAGATATCATTTGACATGTTGGCAATGAAGCCAAATCTCATCGCTTCGTATTCGATGTGTGCAATAAGTAAGTAAGAAAGAAAGAAAAACTTTATTTTGGCATAGATAAATTGACTTACAACAGTATACTAATTTATGACAAAAAATTAAATTGAATAATATTGGTTTTGTACGTCGAAGGCGTGCCAAAAATGGTCATTACTCGGCATGAGTTGTGGTGACTCCACAACACCGGATTTAATTCAATTCAAGATACTATTAACTATAATATTAATTAATACAATTAAATATGGATAAATACTAAAAAAGGCGTCTAATGTTTAAAATAATTTAAGTAGAATAAAAATATATAAAACATTAAACACATGAAAACTGGGAACACGAAATGTTTACACGCACAAAACTAAATATAAATCAACTATGATAATACAGAGATTCTTATAATGTCAATTATTAATATCATGTTGATGGAAACATTGGTGTTATTTAAAAGAAACTCATTGAATAACGTTACACAAAATTCAAAATAAATAAATTATAATTATTACAATATCTACTGGAATTTTTATTAGTAATGAATTTTTATTGGTAAACCTTCAGACTACTCTCCACTTTATTTTAATACACTTTACGACTCAATTGCTTTGTTTAATGGAGCTCATAATATGATAAATAATACTCAATTTAGTATTCACAAAACGTCATAATATTGAATGTAAAATATGTAAAAACTATACCAAGTGTTTGCAAGGAAAAATTGAACGCTTTATGTATTTTGAGTATACGAAGTTTAAACTTCAAATAGAACACGCCAAATACAAAAATCGAAGCAGCAGTATATAATGTATGGATGATGATTAAAAGAAAAATCCCGTGTGCATATAAGTAAGCCGATGAGTACGTGAATAATGCACTGATATTAATGTATAGGATTATCTTTGAAAATGGATAGGGACCTGCGTGATATGATAATCAACCTGTAAAGGGAAAAAGCCTTTTAGGCCTTTAAATCTTCTCTTAATGTCTTGGTTATTCTTGTTTTTTACTTATTGTAACCGCGTTGTGACTGTGGCTCAAAAAGATTTTCGAAAAGTATAAGTCACGCGCGTTACAACCTTAGACTTAGAATATGCTTACGCCAGTATAGTCTATGGTTACAACAATTTCCGATTCCGCAACCTCTGACATTGTCTAAGCAACATTGTGTCAAAATTTCAAAGTAATGACGAACATTTAGGACCTACATTTATATTATAGCTGTGTCATAAAAGTGTTAAATTCTCAGATAACCGATTGTTCCAATTTTCGAAGTACTGTAATAAAATTCAAAAGAAAATTAGTTTAATTTAATGTAGATTATTCATGAAAATATTCGTGTAATTTACTTAGATTTTTCTATTATCTAAATTTTGTGGGGATCAAATATACAATTTCAAGGTGTGATAAAAAATTTGCAAACGATAAATATATAATGACATTTAGAGCACTTTGTTATATTTAAAACTGGTGTAGACACGCTTTTTAACATGTAATATTGTAAGATGTAGAAGATAGGTATATAAATAAACGCACATGACTATCACTCTGACGGTCGTAATACTGAAAAATTGCCTGAATGAATTACGTACATATAAGTAATTAATAAATTGACTGAATAAATGACTTGATTAAATTACTACAATGAAAAATTGAGTGCTGAGCATATCTGAGTACTTCAAAAGTGAACTTGCCATAAAAAGAAAAATATAAACAGCAGTAAATAATACGCAAAAATGTATTCATAAAAATATGTATGGAATGATCTTACATCTTTTCTTATTGACTTACTTATTTCTTTCACATTTTTACTAGATATATACTAACGTGTACACGTTCCTGTGCCAAAAAAGTTTTCAAAACTATATAAAATACGCACGTATTCGGATTTTAAAGCAATCGGTGAAGAACTTTCTTAGACTTGTGAACACGATCATATACATTTCACCCGACTGTCCCAGAAGGAGGGTATTGTTTTTCGAGAGTATGTGTACATACACATGCTATATATACATATCAGGGTCATTAGATTCGTCTATTAGTGGGGGTGACGTAGGCTATAATTTATTTATATATTGCATCTGCTAATGCAAAAACAATGTAGGGGAAGGTGTTTTTGGTAAACTTTTAAAGCAGTCGAATTTTTTTAATTAGTACTGTAAACTATTAAGCTTGATATTATAAAAATAATTTTATGTCATAAAGTGTTAATTTCCCACGTAACCAGTTATTCCAACTTTTCATGTTCCAATTTAACAAAATGCACAATGAAATTAATTAAATTTTACAACAAAATATTATTTAAATTCACTTGGGTTTCCTTTTATTTTTAATAATACATACAGTATTGGAGGGGATTGAAATTTGAATGTACAATTTACGTAGTGTGGAAAAAATTCAGAGCTATCTTAAATATAAATTTGATGTCGATAACCTTAACATGTAAGATACGGAACAGTATGCATAAACCCACACGCCTGTCAACCAGAGGAGTAGGCAGAGACTAGGAATTTTGGCACGCCCGACACATCTCTATCAATGTTTTCATGTAGTTAAGATTAATTATCAAATTTTTTGGGTATCTGTACAATTTTTCTAATTATAACTTTTAAACAGATGTAACAATCAAATCCAAAATCTTAACAGCTCTTAAACTCAAAAAATGCCGTCGATTGCTGAAAACCGCATTTAAATCGGTTGATGCGTTGAAGAGAAATCGTTAACCAAAAATTTCGAAAGATGTATTTTTTCCAATAACTTCAAAAAAAAATTCTTGAATCGTTTTTGATGTAATAAATTAACTATGAGTGCTTAAAAACTACGTCAAACGCCGTCAAATTCGTCAAAATCAGTTGATTTGTTCGTAAAATATTCAATTCGGAAAAAATGAATAAAAAACGTGTTTTTTATAAAATTATTATATAATAGGTAAAATTTGGAGTGTTTTGCATTTGAAATTAGCGAGAAGTTCCAGAGATGGCCTGTAGAGTAAACCGTACGTTTTTTGTATGATTTCTTTGCAGATTGGGTACCTTTTTAATGAGCCTTTTTTATGAAATAGACTTTGTCTCCAGAGTAGTCTCAATAAATATTTATGAAAATATTCCACCCCTTAGGGCGAAAATATTCATATTGGACTATTCTTAAAGAAATTTTATATGATTTCTTTGCAGATTGTGAACCGAATTCAATGATTTACTAAGTAGTAAGTTTAATGCTTTACTAAGTAGGCTTAACCTCAAGGGTTTACACATTAAACATTGAAGAAAAAATTAGTAGCTAAGACGGCCTGTGGTGCGCAGCCAGGAACGGTATCGAAATTTTCGGGTTTCATTCACAAGCCAGGTTGGATTCTGATAACTTGTCTGAATAAGGCAAGCCAGGCCCGGTTAGTAGGTGAAGTCAGAAAACTGAAACCCTGGCCGGAGGCAGAAATACAAATTTTTAAGAAAAAGTAAACTTACTGGACGTACGTTTTAAAATTTTAAGTTTACAGAGGTAAAAACATCACATTTTAGCTCTGCATAATAAATAATAATTCCTCGTAATAGGTATAAAAATTTATGAGCAAGTTAATCAAACAATTCTAAGAGTAAGAAAAATATTTTGCCCATTTGAGGCACAACCTTTTCCATATTATTGCAGTTTTCAGAAGAGTAGAGAAGATTCATTGTCTTCAATTTCAACATATTTAGATTCTTTTTTAAATAGGGTACTTTCCGAGTTATTTCTATAAAGCATGAGTTATAATTTTTTAACAATAGTTGATTCTTGAATTAGTTCTATAGGTAACAACACATAATTTAAAAAACTTTTATTACAATTCTAAAGGAAAATCCTTAATTTAAAAAATAAAAATTACTTAGTATTTAATTATTTATCAAAATATTCACTCGTAGTATCTAAACGTACTTTCATTTTCTAAGTTATACTCTGTTTTCAGAATGACCATATCTTCAGGTATTTGAAAAAAGATGTTGCTTACTTGAAATATATAGTATCCAGGAGAGTTTGCTCGATTTTTAAAAAAATATTTCGGAGACAAAATTTGAACCGAATCCTTAGGGCCGTTTCCGAGAAATAAATTACACATCATTTATATTAGATATATTTACGTACATTATTATAAGAGTTCATTCATAAAGTATGCGATATTAATATTAAAAGATCATATAATCCGAGTCTTTATCCTTACTTTACGGAAGTAGCCATCACTTTTAACAATATCAAAGATTTGCGACCAATTTATTTTATAGACTAAATATTAGATTACATAGTTATGTATTTTGATAGTTAATAATTCCTTGGGGAGGTCTATATTCAATAATGGACTTGTGAAGGTTTGTAATAATGATAATGATGAAGGTGACAAACGCGATGTTGTTGTAGAACGTTCTAAGTGACGCCGCGATAGATAACTCACTGCCATGCTACACGCTCTGCTGATCGCTTAACACTAACCAGTGAAGGATTAAACGTCATTAGACGGCGTTGGGCGGTACGTGCGACGTGACGTTCTGAAGAAATCGATATCGTATTAGAATATTCTAAATGGCGCCCGCATGCCATTCTACTCTACATCGATTACTTAGCACAGAAGCATGAGGGATAAGGGATCAGATAATAGCGTTGTGCGGGCCGTGCAGCGTGGCGTTCTGACAAACATGATGATGTATTTTAGAACTTCCTAAGTGAAGATTAAAATGATATGCGGGCGTATCATTTTAATCTTCACTGATCACTCACCACTGGAGCCTGAAGGGTAAAGCCTCAACATAAGATAGTTTAAATGAACGTCCCATAGGGCTCCCGCTCAAGTTATATAGGAAACTCACCGCCACTCTGCACGCAAAAATTTTACTTAACGTACCTAACTGTTATGGTGATAAAACATTAAAAAATCTAAACACTAAGAATAATCCCTAAGTAAATTATGTTTTTGTTCATTTTAGTTTTTTTTTATAAAAATTTACCCCCACACTAGGATTTTCTCCTGTATCGCGGAGGCAGTTTATATACATAAATTAGACAATGACAAACTGTTTAATATTCATAAACGGGGAAGAATGGAAAATAAACAGGAAAGGGGAATGGGCCCCTGGCTACTGACACTTACCAATGAAACACAAACAGCGTTTCACGGTCTTCTGTGACAGTGGGGTAACTTCGGCCAGTCGCGTGCGGCCCAACTCTACAGTATGATCTATCAGCACGCTCCCCCTTGGAAACTAACTCGTCCAAAGGAAACCCGGCTAGGCACGGGCAACTCTCATTGTATGGAGAACCTTCTAGAAGATTTTATAAAACTCGCCACACATAATAAAGATAATGCTTCAAAAGGTAATGTCCCTAAACGCAATATTTTTACTGGTACTGATATATTATATAATAAAATATAGGTAAATACAGTGCAACCTTAATATAACGTACCTCAATATAAGGACTTCCTCGATTTAACTAATTCTTGAATAATGATTAATCCCTTGAATTATGAACATTGCGAACATTTCTTGCGAACAACCTCTTTATAAGGAATTTTAACTATCAAGAAAAAGTGCAAAGTGTAAATAACTCTAATTAACGAATTTTGTCTACCCAAGACCTTTATATAAAGTTTAATAGTAGAAGTTGTGAATAAAATTATTTTTTAACTCTTTATAACAAATTTTTGACCAACCTCAACATAACAAACCTCATTTCAACGAATTACTTGATATAACGAATATTTACTTGTTCCTTTCCGATTCTTGGGTTGGGCTGAGGTTGCACTGTATTAAGCTAATAACTATACAAGATTAAATAACAATTACATTTACCTTGATCAACTTTAATTTAGAGAAATTTGAAACTAAGTTATTGATTAATAAGTAATAGTAATATTATTAAGCATAAGTTATAATTGTTACTAACACCTAGAGATGAAGAATCTGAAGTAAATGTTTATGAATTTTGAACAATTTGCTTAATAGTTATAGTACCCATATGGCAAACTTAGGAGTCGTGAATTCGAATCCGCAATTCGACTACTGCTGCAAATTTAATCCCCAACACAAGCATATAAAACTCACTTCGAGTGGTTAACAGGACTTTTAGTTGCATAGCTAGTAGTTACTTTTTTTTAAATTTGTATATAACGTAACGGTCTTCCAGATAGAAAAGGACCACTATAACCTATATCATGAGGAACTTATTGATTTATCTTAAATATGAAAATGTCTTAACTTAAAAATATATAAATAATAAATTACACGATTATACTTATTTAATTCCTTATTATATTTAGTTAAGTGTATCTTTTAAGTTAAATTATATACTAGTTAAAGATTACTATGGATAAATCGAAAGATAGAATTACCTTAATAACTTTAATGATTAAATGTTACGTGCTTAAAATTTAAGTAAAATGTTAATGCATAAAGTCAGCCCTTTGTAAACCTTTTTAAATACTCTTATGTTGATTAATTATAAAAAGTTACCGTCAAACTATTTATCGTTACCTATAACCAAGCTTCCTTAGTAAATATGTAGTGGGATTCCAAGTAAAGTGACCGCTCGCGGAGCACACTCACACAGGAGTATTCTTTGTTCTATTCAATTCGTGGATGACTCGATCAAAAGAAATTTAAGAAAACCTAAGGAAAGTCAATGTAAGCGGAGAACAGATCTAAATACCCAAACCATTTATGATAATAACGTCTTAACTACCTACTGGTCACCAATCTGCACATAAACCGAAGCGACACAGCTAAGTGGAGGTATTACTAGCTTGCAAGGTTATGTTTAACTATGTACAGTTTATACAAATTAGTACCTTATCATATTTTATCGTAATAATTATACTATATCTAAATTTAAAGCCTAATTAAATTAAACACGAATGGAACAAGTTATTGAAAATTAAAAATATTCCACTAGTCTAGTAATATGAGTAATATGAGATAATTATTTTAGTATTTAATCCTCTAAGACCAACAAAGAAGATAGACGAAGCACTTCAATCACATTTCAAGTAACCCTGAAACGAAGCCAAAACTGTTCCAATTTTGTTTTATAAGGGAAGGGCTCACCTGATGGTAAGTGACTACCGCTGCCCATGAACAACCGCAAGACCAGGGGAATTGCAGATACGGTTTCAGGCTTTTTAGGAAAGATATGGAAAAATTGCTGGCGTTAGTCGATTCCACAAAGAAGTTGTGCGAGGAAGAAAACTTCTTATAAATGGCATGGGCGGTATTGTAAGTTTTGTAGCGATGTGCAATGTTGAAATTGAGCGGCTGAAATTAACTCGAACAAGCTCTGAACACTCTCCGTGGTAGATTCGATAAATACGCAAAGAGATGCAACAATTCTTCGCAGCGCCAGTAAGTTAAGCTGATCAGAAAGAGCTTGGTCGGCGACGATTCGAACCGCTCTGTGCTGGATGCGATCATGCTGAAAGTGCCCCGGATGCCCGGGATGCCCCGGCCCAGAGATGAGAACAGTATTCCACGTGAGACGAGATCAATTTGGTCTTTTTGAATGCATATCATGCGTCCAGGAGTTAGTAAGAAAGATGTGTGCGTGTCAAAATGATTTCGGGGTTACTAGGAATCTACGCGGCGCCACGTCCATCCTTTTTTGTTGGTGTGAGTTAATGCTAAATAATATTCTTGCTTAACTTAATATTTCTGAATCTACAGGCGGTCCATCGACGTGCAATAAAACCTTAAAAGTTAAAAGGTTATAAGTTCTGTTTATTAATATTACGTAGTTCTGTTATCATCTTTGGAACTACAATAATTATTATATGCTAAATCTAAACTATTTATATAACAAATACAGCACATTATAAACTACTTGATTAAGATTACTATTATATACTATATACTTGTGGCAGTGGAAGTAAAAGGGGAGATCTCCCGCCTGGCAGTCGCGCGGTGTGTTATTTTGGAACTGTTATATATATAGCGCGATAGCTTCAAAACTTTAATAGCGCGACTTAGGCTTCGGTGCATTTTGCTTGTGGCGTGACGACAGCGTCGCCACATCACTTTCCAGCTCAGACTGGAGGTTGATGGTGGAGTCTAGTTGTCGAAGAATGTGCAAGTACCAGGGAATCGCCTTATAATCTGCGGTGAGTTGAGAAATAGGAACGTAATCTGAAGAATCAAGAACGCCGTGAAGCAGAGGCGATCAGTAAGGCTGACAGCCGTGCCGAACACGGTAGCGCAGAGAGTAGCTTAAAGAAATAGGACTGAAGCATTATGCCAACGCTACGATGAGCCCATTAAACTAGATGGCTTACATGATATGAAGACTGCAGACAATATCTGCTCGGGAGCGAATGGATGGGGTTCTTGAGAACGATGACAAAAGCTTGAAAGTCGAGGTTTCCGAAAATTGCATTGTTGCGTGTTCAGACCACATCGGGTGGTCACCAGTGTGGCTGTGGAAGGAAAAGGGAAGATCTCCATACAGGCAAGGTGTTTGGCCCGTGAACTCTAATGGTCTGACGATACCGCTAACAAGCATTGACTCGAATTACTGTTTTACAATTATCAATTTATTCGTGGTAAGACGCCTGGAAGAACATGAAATAGAAGGACCTGGTGTAGTGTGAATATTATGTACGGTGTTATGTGGGATGTTACGTTGCATCCCAGCCGTAAGTGACATTTCGAGAAAATCTGCTAGAATATTATGGTACCTCGTGTCTCCATATTATGGTGACTCCAGATCAGAAGGATGCGTGCTCAAATCACGTCGGGATCACTACTGTTTGTCACTGCCATGGAAGAAAAAGGGGAGATCTCCCGTAGAGCAAGGTGTTCTGCACAGGGAGCGGCCAAAGCCCCGTGTGTTATTTTGGGCCTGTTTAACACGATAGCTTCGGAACTTTGATGGTGCGATTTAGACTACGGTGCGTTACGC
The DNA here is from genome assembly GCA_907164705.1 of Parnassius apollo. Lineage (NCBI taxonomy): Eukaryota > Metazoa > Arthropoda > Insecta > Lepidoptera > Papilionidae > Parnassius > Parnassius apollo. Next base: position 1,885,466 of record CAJQZP010001011.1, read on the forward strand.
TTGTGGCGCGACGACAGCGCCGCCACATTCTATTAATGCTTAAAGGCTAAATTTTACATTTCTTACTATATTATATACTAACTTATACTAAAAGCGATATTAATTTTAACTGCTGACTTTAAAATCATTCTAATGATTTTTATAAAGTTTTCTGTACCATGAATATAGCATAGAGACAATGAAGCTTTTTCTTAGTATTTTAGTTTAATATTATTTTATAAATGTAAATTCACGAAATGAATAAACATAAACAACGTAAATATAATTACGTAATTACATATATGTAAGTACGTTACTACCAAGTATTGTCGCCCTAAGTAAGTCCTGTGGATGTCGAGAGAAGCAATAATGATAAGGCAGAGAAATGGCGGTATATATTATTAGGGGGCATAACTTGTTTAAGTCAGGCTACAAATCACGAATACCCGGACCAGTGAAAGCAGTAAGAGTGAGAATGGTATACCGTTTGAGTCAGCAAACTTGTACTTAGATTTTGAAACTTAAGTTGAACGTCAAAAAAGTCCATTTCACTTATAACTATTTTAAAGTCGTTAGTAGCTACTAGAATTTATTTCAAGAACTTTTATTTATAAATTAGAAGAAAATAAATTAAAATGTAAATTTATTTGTGCGCGTCCTTTTTTCTGTTTCGGTAGTTGGTTGGTTATCAGTTTGTGTGCGATCCTTTAACCTATGTTACTGTTCTTTTTAATTGTTTATGTTTTACCCGAATTTATGGTTAACATATTGTATGCTCGTGCAAAAATTACCTTGTTTTATAAAATGCAGCGCAACACACGCCCTATTTCCCGGAGCGACTGGCTGGAATTTGGGGTCGGTGCAAATTGAAATATTGCTAGAATTTAGAAATATAGTATAATTCGCCGGAAATTTGAATTTTACGGTCTTGCCCCATCACCATCTTACCCCAATGGAGCCGGGGTAGCTCAGGGGCTAAGCACTAGCTCCCCGCTAGATCCCCGCCGGCATCATTGAAATTGTTAATTGCAATATTAAGTGCTGATTTACCACGTGTTCGGAGGTGAAGATAAACATCGTGAGGAAATCTGCATGTCTGAGGAAGAGGAAAAAAAATATTTCAAAGACATGTGAAGTTCGCCAAGACGCATTGGGGCAACGCGGCGAACAATTCCTTGCCCTAAAACCCTCTCAGAAACGAGCGGAGGCCTGTACCCAGCAGTGGGACGTATATAGGCTGTAACTTTAAAGCAACAGAAACCTAGTAGTACCATCAATACCTCATCGGCCACTACAAAATAAGTCTCAACGACTACGAGGGCCCCGTAAAAATGTTTCCAAAGACTTGGATTGTTTATGGCGCACGTCATTTCATTATAATGATGATCCATTAACATTAAATGTTGATTTCCGTGAAGTAACATGTATGTATACAATAAATAATATTAGAAGCTACGCAATTCATTTTGTGTGGAAAGAAAAAAATCAAAATACAAAAAGACTTTAATTTATCAAAATAGACGAATAATTTAAAGGTTTAGACGAATATTAAACTTTTAAAGTTAGATAGTCCTTGGTATTTTATCGCCACCGGTGTAACCTTGCTATTATAGAAGTGTGCTGCGCGAGAAGAGATGAACTCTTTTAATTTATTCTTCACTGAAAATTGGTTGGAAAAAGTCTGTTGGGGCAAGGTCTAAAATATGACAGCTGGATAAAAGTATCTGGCCTTAGCTTTGTTGATTTTACCAACGTCTCTGTGAGGATAATTTTCCCGGATGAAAGCGACTGGACTAATAAATCACAGTTAGTACCCAGTACCCTCCTTAGTAGTGCTATGTTCGTACACGTCATTAATACTGCGTACCGTTTGAAGCGCATTGTTTTCACGCCCGAAATCATATTAAACAAAAACTTCGGGTTGTGGCTGTGTAGTAGACATGGCCGTGTGTTTGTACGTGAATACGCTTAAGTAACGTCATAATAATGTATACTAAACGGATATTATGTGATGCAGCAAAACTACCTCAAAATGGATCGCTCCACCCATCGCCGCGAACGATGTAATGATGTAATTATTTAATTTTTTATCTTAGCTATCAAGTTATGTAATTAAATTTTGGATGTAAATGAAAATATGTAACACTAATTTGTATGCCACAATCTTGTTTCTTATATAGGATACGGGTGACAAGCGAGCACACAGCCCACCTGATGGTAAGTGGATGCTGTGGCCCATACACATCTACATTTATCCTCGACTAAAAATCAAAACGCAGATGCGTTGTCACCCCTGAGGACTTAGATGGAATGCCTCGTTTCCAGTAAGAAAGGGTCTCCGGATCTCTACACTCACCATACGAAACACAGCAGTATTAAACTGCTATTTTACGCTGGTATTCTGTGAGAGCGTGGTCCTTCCCCGGTTGAGCCGACCCATTCGTGCTACAGCCATTATATAGCTGCAGCGTGGCTCTACCACGTATAAAATTATTACAATCAGTTGCTGAATTGCTTCCCATTAAAAGCAAAAAACAAAACGTATTGACGTCAAAATAACACGAGTCTATGGTTATAAATATTGCAGAAAATCAAAAGCAGAAGAAAAAAATCACTGATTTTGCCAGAAAGAACATTAAATATAAAATATATTTGAATTTAGAATTCCAACTAAGAATACCGTTGATAAAATTCAACTGGTCAGTTCAACAAAACGCCAATTTCAACCTAAAAGATGTAAATACAAAGCAAATAAGAAAATTTTCATTGTGGTCATATAGGTAACAGCCTATATCGTCCCACTGCTAGGCACAAGCCTCCTCTCATATCTGAGAAGGTTTTAGGGCAAGGAAATATCCGCCGCGCTGCCCCAATGCGTGTTGGCGAACTTCACTTGTCTTCGAAATATATTTCTTTCTTATTCCTAAAAAAAGCAAGTTTCCTCTTAAAATTTTTCTTCACCACCAATCACGTGGTAAATCAACGCTCAAAATTGCAATTAATAATTTCATTGGTGCAGGCGGGGTTCGAACCCGGGTCGGGTGAAATTTACAGCGAGCGCTAAACCCCTGATTTATGAATTGTTAAGGAAATGCATATTTTATATTTTTTAAGTATATTTAATATGTTGTTTAATTATGATTAAAGTAATATCCAAAAAATTAAACATGATTGAAGAGAATCAGAAACTGAATTTGTTTCGACAGTATACGATATATATGCAAAGTAACATAAAAACAGATTTCATGGAGCATTTTCTCCTATAAGTATAGATTTAATCAAATATAAGATGGTTTACAATTAAATATATCGATGTAACAGATTACCGAATACATCAACTAATGAAGTAAATGAATATGCAAATTTGTTACTCAGACAGATCGTTACAAGAGCAGACTCGTAACATAGCTCTACTTCTAAACGAACACAACAACACCAATAAGGGCTTTTCTTATGCTCATCAGATGTTACCAGTTAGGGTTGAGGTGAAAGGTGAGGTGAACAAATATGTCACGCGAATGGTCACAAAATGGCGTCATAATTGAAAAGTAGCATTTTAATTAAAAGTTCTTCGGTTTCTATTGTATGTACACACACAGAACAATACCTTAATGCTGTATTCTTTAATTCTTTACACATTTTTTTGAAATTCTTCTACTTTTTAACTATAGTTTCATTTCTTCTCTAATTAAAATAAAACAATAGTTATATTTCAGATAGAAACATTAATTTCTACACTTTCTAACAAATAAACTTTTCCCGCATGAACCCTGTGAAATGTTTTACCTCATTTGGGATGAGTGGCGCCCTCGGTGACAGAAAAAGTCGTGGATCATTAGACAACACTAGTAACAATATTATGTATGTGGAATATTTTACATTTAGGTTTTAATAATTCATGCAGATAATAACGTACAGTTAAGTTTGTATGATTTTTTTAAAGTATACGTAAAACAACACTAAGACACAAGACTTGGATTCGATATATCGAAATAATTTCCAACTGCTGGTGATTCAAGATTTCACTTACGCCAACCCTTCAGTGCTGGAAATACCGGGAGCTGGATAGTATACAGAAGAGAACAGAAGACAAGAAGAACACGTGGGCAGCGGCTTACTTCAGATTGTTCCCACCGCCACTCACTGGTTGTAGTGGGCGAAGTCCTGTGTAAATAACATAATGTTAAATACTATCAGCTTCACAGAAAAATATTCAAATCATTGCGGTTGGTTGAATTTTTAGTGTAAGCAGGCTTCTAGGATAAATAGCATGCGCATTTGGAATCATTGGAATTTAACTCTCTTAAAATATTTGTATACGATGTTGACTTCCTCGTTAGTTTAGTGGTCGCAAAAGCGATTCCTGATCATGAGGTAGAAGGTTCAATTCCCGAGTTAGGCCAAAATAGTTATTGGGTTTTTCTGTCAAGAAATTCTCATCAGTTGTCCGGGTTCAGTAAGTTGGCTGCTTCGCAACCCCGGTGTCTCGGAAAACACGTAAAGCCGTTGGTCTTGCGCCTGACCTACCTCTCTCTCTCTCTCTCTCTCTCTCTCTCATCGGTCTATGAGAGATAGAGGGAAGAGAAAGTGCACCTATGTGTGTGCATACACTCGGGCAATACGATCCTGTCCTGCGTAGATGGTTAGTCTCTGATAAGATTGTCCGCCTTGACCAAAATTCAATCTGAAGAACATTATTATTACTATACGATGTTCTCACACTAACTTCAGTTGTTTTCAAACTGGGCGATTCATTCACTATACTGTGAATTTACTGAACGTGAGGTTAATATGGTCATCTGGTTAATATGGTCACTGTCTTGTAATTCAAAAACTACAGCCTTATTTGCTAAAATGATGATGATGTTTGCTTTGTGATATGATAGCTCTTCATCGGTCAATTCAATAATAAAAGGTCAAAAGATCGATGCTTTATCGATGCCATTTTGACAGTAGACATTACAATAAATATTTTTGTCGATTTTAGTATTGTAGTGTAGTTAGTTTTATCATGTAGATCTTTCGAAGTGTTCCTAATTATTGCCAAAGCTTGTTTGCTATATTTTTTTCTTTTTTATATAGGATAGAGTGACTAACGAGCACACAGTCCACCTGATGGTAAGTGGTTGCTGTGGCCCATAGACATCTAGATCTATCCACGATTACAAATCAAAATACAGATGCGTTGTCACCCGTCAGGACTAAGATGGAATGCCTCGTTTCCAGTGAAAAGGGTCTCCGGTTTTCTACACTCGCCATAGGAAACACAGCAGCATTAAACTACTATTTTACGCTGGTATTCTGTGAGAGCGTGGTCCTTCCCCGATCGAGCCGACCCATTCGTCCTTCAACTATACTACTAATATAATTGCAGCATGGCTTTACCACGTAAAATGGTATAGTGGATCTTAATATATTAGTTATAATATTCAAATTTCTGTTTTAACTCCGTCCTCCTCCTAGCTTTAGTTTTATAGGGCGACAAAACTTAAGGTGACTATTTATCCTCACATACCTTACACGTAAGTTTAATATAGACCACAAAACATAAGGTGGTAGGATTTTATACCTATTTCTACCACCTGACAGCGGTTGTACATCTCCGCAGGCGTGACTACTTGTCTGTAGCTTTATTTATTTCAAACAGGCTGTAGTTGTACAAGGTCTTCAGTGAACACGTAGCATGGGGTGGACCATAGATAGTTTGTCACTATAATTTTAAAATGCCGTTAGGTCTCGTGCTATCTCTGTCGCTTTTAGTCACTTAGACTGCGACACCACGATACTTAACGTCGTGTTAAAAATAGTGTAGAGCTAGAGTATTCGGTCAAAAATGAAACAGAAAACATGAAAATACTTTCACCTGTTTGATAATTATGCGACCATTTCTTCGGCATTGAAACCGGAGAACTGGAGCACGTCTTGTAAAGTAGTGTAGCTGGAGTTTGTTTAAGCCTCGCGAGGTTGATACGGTTGGCCATCATCGAACATTCTGAATATAAAAAGGAAAGAATATACAAATTGTTTCTTTTTTTTTTGAATTATGATGATAAACGAGTGGCCACCTGATGGTAAGTGGATGTTGTGGCACATAGACTGTGGTACATATAATATAGATCTATCTTAGATTAAGGATCAAAATGCAGATGTCTCGTTTCCAGTATAAAGAGTCTCCGGTTCTCTATATTCACTATACGAAACACAATAGCATTGAGCTGCTATTTTACGCTGTTATACCGTAAGAGTATGGTCCCGTAGCACGAATGGTTGTAGCCATCGCGTAGCTCTACTACGTTAAAAGATTATTAATTGAGTCTATTTGCGATTATTCTTTTTTGGTGAATCTTAACTTGTACACGAGTAACTGATTACAAGAGTGACACTGGTACTTGTTTTATTATGATATTTTTTTATATATTTTTTTTATTTTAACACAAATAAATCTTTTCTTCAATGTGTGCTATTGGTGTAAATACAACAAATCATTATGTGAACCAGTACGGACTGGTAATAGCAAATAAAATTCGCCGATTAGAAGATCTCAAGGCCAAGCGCGCAAGAAATATAACATATTTAAATTGCTTGAAGAGATGCAGAGACCATAATCTAATCTCGTTCCTATGTGTGTCAAGCGTAGATCGGAACAAGAACTAATCTTCAGAAACTGAAGAAAGTCGGGCCAACTAAGACATCAGGACGACAAACATCTATATAATATCATAAAATCGTAAATATAAGATATCATATTAATCGAAATTCAGTCTGAAGAACGTTAACGCTCGCTGTAAATATAACAGAACGCGTGTAACCCGGGTTCGATCCCCGCCGGCATCAATGAAATTGTTAATTGCAATTTTGAGTGCTGATTTATCGCGTGCTCGGCGGTGAATGAAAACATCGTGAGGAAACCTGCATGTCTGAGGAATAAGAAAAAAATATGGGGAAGGGGATCCTCCCCAGTGGAGCCGAAAACGCTACCGTAATAAAATAGCTTAGTTTTACTTTTCTCGTAATGGTAATCGTAACCAGAGACCGTTATAATTGTAAATGATATTTCAAAAGAATAAACTAAAACATTCAAAAAGTCATCAAGAGGGAAGACCAAATCGTACATAAATCTAAAGACACAGAATACTCACTTAAAATTCGATGTCCATGTGGGACTGATGAAAACGTAGTCAACGGAGGGTGCTTCATGATAGAAGTAAACCTCTACTCCGAATTATCGGGGTAAGTTGTTCACTTAAGGTCAAAGTATCGGCAAAAATCTGAAAATAAAATAAATATGTTATTTTTGCTTTTTGCTGATTTAATGTTTAGCTGCAAATCTTTTTTCTTGTTCCTTATAATAAAATAGCAAATAAAATTTACTGAAAGACACCTCCCCCTTCCTTGTTTTGTATTTGCTTATATTAAGTCGGCTCAACCGGGGAAGGGCCACGATCTCACAGAATACCAGTACAGAATAGCAGCTTAGCGCTACTGTGTTTCGTATGGTGAGTGTAGAGAACCGGATACCCTTCCCACTGAAAACAAGGTATTCTATCTTAGTCCTTAAGGGTGATAACGCATCTGCATTTTGATTCTTAATCGAGAATAGATATAATGATTGTGTGCTAGTTTGTCAATCTTATTCTATAAAAACAATATTATGTAGCCTGTGTCGCTCCCATAATCAATACGAAAGAAATGACACATCATATGTTAAATCCATCAAGTCATTTAGGCTACAGAACGTGTCAAAAATAGGCATACACTCATACATTCATACATAATATGTACATACATTCATACATATGTACATACATACTCTCAAAAAATATTAAACTCTTTTTAGGGTCGTATAATTAGCCTTATGATGAATTCTTTCTTTCTACAGGGCCGGCAACGCACCTGCAATTCCCCTGGTGTTGCGGTTGATCATGGGCGGCGGTAGTCACTTACCATCAGGTGACCCATGCTCGCTTGCCCCCCTCTTCTATAAAAAAAAAAAAAATCGGACTGGATTTAAAAATCACTATAGCATAAACAGGAAACATATAACATATGAGTGCAGTTCTGCACTACGCAAGTCGGGCAGCGACTAACGTCTGCAGTATTAATTAGTCTGCAGGGCCAGCCAGTAATCAAGTATCGATTTGATGAAATCATAAGTTAAAGCTTATAATTCTACACTACTCAGATGTCGCTATTTGGTACTAACAGAGAATTGATTTGTTACCTTAGGTGGTCACACAGTGTCAAGGCGACACCGCGAAAAAAGGCACCTCCTTTCATCGAATAGTATAGGACTATGACACCACTAACGAAAGTGGAATTTTGATATAGGTAAATTCGTGTCTTTATCTTGAATTTGCTTATTTAAAAACGATTGTATAATTTTGACTCGATCATAATTATTCGCGAAAACACCTCAAAAAAATCACTATAGCTGGAATTACAACGAAATTACATAATCTACATGCTTGGGAATCACTCAAATATGTTCAAAGCGTCAATATTCATAATTTACTTGCTCATTGTTTTGATAAATAAATCAATAATTTTTTAAATAAATAATTATTGATTTATTTAATAAAATATTTTAAGATTTATTTATTTATTTAATTAAATATTTTAAGATGCTGACAATCTAAGCGGTCTTAATTGTCGCGGGCACAACGCAATTTTAGACCGTATGACCGCGTTTTTTAAGTTTTTATAGAAATTATGTATTCACAAGGATCAGTACTAGATACCAGTGAAAATACCTTCAGAATAGGATCAGCCATGTCGTAGATTAGACAGAACAAACATACAGACAAAACATCATAGACATATATCTATGATGTTTTGTCTGTATGTTTGTCGATTCTACGAAATGGCTGAGCCGATTCTGACGGTATTTTCACTGGTAGATAGGTGATGTCATAAGAAATAACTTGCTATTTTTATTTTTATAACTGGCTATTTTTATTTTAAAAAAATAATTAGGGTACCGCGCGAAATAGTTAAAACCCATGAAATGCAACCGTAATAAATTCTACGCGGACGAAGTCGCGGGGAACTGCTATTTGAGAATACATGCAACACATCTGCTCTTTACTTGAACCTCTTACAAACGCGGCCGGTTAGGGTTAACCGGTTATAGGTCACTAACTTACTTTCAGCGCGCACTTTTCACACCGATAGCTGGGAGTAGACTGAGCGCAGTCAGCTAGCCCGGGAATCGGGATGCGACTGGTGCATTATTGATTAATGCGTCGGCGGGACTGCGTAGAGAATACTAATTTATATCCGTACTACTTTACCTACGAATTTTATGGACGTAATCGTAATTAAAATACACACACGAACTGTAAAGGATTTAGCGAAATTTTGTTTAAATATCTTTTAAAAATATACATTCGATTATGTGCACATTAACTAGGAGTTTAGTATGTATATTATTTAAGGAGGGGCGCCACCCGAACATCTTAGAAGCACAGTAGCAGCAAAATTTCATGGAAATCATTTCGGTAGTTTAAAAGTTCATTGCTGACAAATAATATGACACATAATTTTTATATATAAAGATCATATATGTATATACTCCTTTCTCGAAGTAGACACCCGACAAGAATCCTTTGTTTGGAATTTTTTTTGGAAAATTCTACCGTTGAAGGGATGAAATAGGGAGTTAGAGTTTATAATTTAATTGTAAATAAATATTATTTGTGGCTATAACATATACAGCGAGTGTAGATACCGAGCCCGGGCTCGGTAATATTACGGGCGTCCGACCAGCTACAGTGCAGTATTGATTAGTGTCAGAGCAGGACAGAATGCATTTGAAGATTTAAGATTGAACTCATATATTTTGCTATATTCACAATATTGTACTGATTCGTTAAATTATAACAGTTACTTTAGTTCCACTGGAAATATCATCACATATCCTTATTTATCTCAGGTTGATTGTTTTCAAGTTTTAAGGTGATGAAAACTTTAAGTAAATTTCATTGCAAAACCTTATGCCACATGACATGTAAAATTAATAACTTTAGTCATTTAAAAAGAATGAAGTTAGTCATACTAAAAGACAAAACATACCTTACACTATTATCTAAATTCTCAAAATAAAGAACATAGAAATATATTATAGAAATAAAACTAGATTATATCAATAAATCATCATGAGAACTTAAATTCCCTGATAGAATAGAAAAGAATAAGTTTCTATTCAATAATATGGATCGGCCCCGGTTTTGGACGGATATCTGGATTCTACAACCTTCGCGGAAGTGCAAGTACAATTTCGACAAAGGATTACCACAATCTGATGTACGGTATGATAACGCATAACATACGAACAAACAATTTTTTTTACATAGCTGTCTCAGCTATTTGAGAAATACATTCAAACACACCTCCTCTTTACCTGAACCTCCTACAAACGCGGCCGACTTTGATGTAACAATAATTTGATCACAATGTACAATAGGTTACTAACTTACTTTCAGCGCGCACTTTTCACACCGGTAGCTGGGAGTAGACTGAGCGCAGTCAGCTAGCCCGGGAATCGGGATGCGACTGGTGCATTATTGATTAAATGCGTCGACGGGACTGCGTAGAGCATATTTATTTATATCCGTACTACTTTACCTGATGGTACCTACGGATTTTACGGATGTATAGGGATTTTTAGATAAAAAAATAACTAAAATATAATTAAAACAATTTTACGTTAAACTGTAATTAAAATATATACACGAACTGTTAAGGATTTTTCGAGTATGTGCATATTAACTAGGAGTTATTATTTAAGGAGGGGTGCCACCTGAACATCTTAGAAGTACAATAGGAGCAAAATTTCATGGAAATCGGCTCAGTCGTTTAAAAGTTCGTCGCTGACAAACAATGTGACACGTAATTTTTATATATAAAGATAAGCGAATCACCACTTACTCATCACGAGATCTCCATAACTATACTACCTATTAACTTGAAATTTGACATATATATACTCCTTTCTCAAAGTAGACACCCAACAAGAATCCTTTCTTTGGAAAAATTTTCTGGAAAATTCTACGGCCTAAGGGATGAAATAGGGAGTTACAGTTTGAGATATAGATATAGAGAGTGTAGATAACGACCCCGGGCATCCGACCAGTTACAGTGCAGTATTGATTACTGTCAGAGCAGGACAGAATGCACTTGAAGATTTATTAAACTCATATATTTTGCTATATTCACAATATTGTACTGATTCCTTAAAATTATATCAGTTACTTTGGTTCCACTGGAATAATCATCGCATATCCTTATTTATCTCAGGTGGATTGTTTTCAAGTTTCAAGGTATACATGATGAAAACTTTATGTAAATTTCATTGTAAAACCATATGCTATATGACATGTAAAATTAATAACGTTAGTCATTAAAAAATAAAGCAGTTAGTCATACTAAAAGACAAAATACAACTTGAAAGTTAAATGCATCTGTATTTATTTCTTAGAATTCTCAAAATAAATAGAATTGAAATATATGCTAGAAATAATAATAGTAATCTAATTCACTAAACAAGTAAGAAGTTCACGAAACTCTTTCCTCCCTTTTTAATGTTAATATATATATATATAATTATATTATTTTTTTGCTATCTGTATGCTCATAACCCATTTATAACTTGAATATTGTAACTTCTCATTAAATAAAATGTATATTTCTTTTGAGAATAAAATATCGTTAACCATTAGTTTTCTAACCTAAATATATATATATATATATATATATATATATAAGTTAGAAAACTAGATTAGGTATATCAATAAATCATCATGAGAACTGAAATTCCCTGATAGAACAGAAAAGAATACAATCTGATGAACGGTACGACAGCGCATAAAATACGAACAAACAAAAATAATATTTTATATATCAGATATATTACTAATAATTATTATCGAGTAATTTTTTAATTTTACCACGGCTTCGGAACCCTCTGTCCTGGAAAGAACGAGCAAGAAATTCAGGACGACGTATAAAATTTTACCTTAAAACAAATTAAATTTGTTTATCTAAAATACAACATTTAATTTACTATAACTAACGAGTAACAGATGCGATTAAGAAGTGGGTCTATTCAGATACCTCAGATGTATGTATACAACGTGTTGTATACACGTAACATAATTAACGCACTTTGAGAAAGTAGTTTGTTCAGAATCGTTTACTGAATCGATTCCTATCATTTTTAATATAGGTAATTTTTTATCCCAATCATAATTAAAACTACGTAAATTACAGTCACACTAAATCTGTACAGTCAAAACAAACTGAAACGGACCGTAACTTAAGGCAATAAGACTTTTAAGAGTGCAGTTTTATTTCTATTATTACCAATTCTGTCATTCAATAAAAATAAAGAAAAATGAACTTTATTTCAAGCACATTAAAGTCTTTGCGTTCGTTGATTTGTACTGTGACCACAACATTCTTCCGGAATTAATATAAATAATTTGATAAATAATCAGTGCATAAAAATGTTTAACTAAAAAATCAGTGTATGTATTATGATTATAACATAATATACTAATTGGAGTGTCTGAGGGTGTGCGTTAATTACGTTACATATTATATATTAGAAGTATAATTTATATAATATACATAAAATCACTAGGTAGCATTATACTCCAATGTTAAAAAATAAAATATTTCTTCGAAATCCGTTTTCCATAACTAAGATATTTGAGACAGAAGAAGAATAACCGACATCGTGACATCGTGAGATCTAGAGCGGTTTTGGGACTGGTATAGCTCGAACTGAACGGACACCCTATAAGGGAAGAAAAAGGTTCTCAACTTTGTAGCTTTGCTGATACAAATTTGCCACTCCAAACTTCTCCGAATACTAGGGCACGCTGCACTGTATAGGGTGTGCCAGTAGTTGGAGTGATGACCTGGTAAGATGTGAAAGAGACCAAAGATGCAGGTGGCTTAGGATCGTGCTTTACTGTAGTGCATCAGGCATGTTTGTACTTTCCGATCATGCGTAAATAAGTTGTGTTGTTGATGAGCAGAATGAGGAAAAGCTCGAATAGTATCTTGAGGGTCATTGCGGAGTGGCGAGGTGGCCCGACTGGGTGGGTTTGTCAAGTTACATTTACAAAATGGAGCTTGGTAATCCCCTAATTTTTGTGTATTTCTATCTTGTTTTATTTACTAACATAGTTCTCAAGTTTTATTTGTGTGACTAACGTACTATGGGCCTACAAAAATAAAACATATTTATATTTTATTTTTATTTTATTTATTTATACGGTCTTTGGAGGAAGTCTGTGTTAAGCATTCGACTTTTGATGAGCTGAAATGATAAGAATAAAACGTCATATATTTTTTTATAGATCTAGGCTGACAAACGAGTACGCAGTCCATCTGAAGGTAAGTGAATGCTGTGACTCAAATACATCTACACATATTCTCTATTAAGAATCAAAATAAATGTGATGTCACCTTCGAAAACTAGAATAGAATGTTTCATTGCCAGTAAAAAAGGACTCCAGTTCCTTACAATGATCATTCGGAAAACAGAGTATCATCAAGCTGCCATTTAATGCTAATATTTTGTAAAGAATAAAAAAATACAAACTTGAACGTGGCTCTTGGCTTTACCATGTAATATAAAATATTATTTTAATTTTTATTGAGATTTTTTCTTCGTTTACTACCATTGATTTTTCCGGACCGATACGACTTAAGGACCTGCATGAAATGAACTCACTCCTTTTTAAAAGGCCTGCAACGCACCTGCAATTCCATTACTATCAGTTGAGCCCTATGCTCCATTGACATTTGCCCCATCTACTATTAAAAAAAATATCTCGAGCGATGGCTGTGATAACTGCGCAGTGCGTACCTAAAATTAGATGTAAGATCGTGACCTAGAGGTATTGATTATTTCCCTGATTGGAAACTGCGCACTGATGTAGTCATAATATCGTTAAATTGTTAATGTTGTAAGCAAGCATTATTGATTATCGTCTGGCTTGGAACCACGTTCTTATTGGTATTAATTTGAGGCATACAACGATTATTTATTTATTTATTATTTTTTGTACACCATAATACAGAAACATCAATATAGTTAAAACTAATTAAAGTATGTACAATAGGCGGTCTTATCACTGAAATTGATTTCTTCCAGACAACCTTTGCGTAGAGGAATGTTGCAAACAAAAGTTACAAATAGAGGGGGGCATACAAAATAATAATAATAGTAAAAAAAATACAATAATACATACAAATAAAAATAAGTGAAAGTTATATATAAAATATCATATAATAGATTAAATGAAAAGAGTACGAGAAAGGTAAAGTAATTTATCTAATATGTTCTAAATAATACGATTTAACAAGAATTTTGAAAGAGTGAAGAGATTTAGCACGACGAATATGGAGAGGTAAAGAGTTCCACAATCGCACAGCGGTTACGGTGAAGGATTTCTTGAAAAAGGAAGAAGAGTGCAAAGGTGTAGAGAGAGAAAGATTGACGGAGGATCGAAGGAATCGATTATGGGTAAGAGAAAGATACTGGAAACGGTTTTTTAAATAATTATTATTAAAAGTTATATTGACGCTGGGTTTCTAGCTGGTTTTTCCCAGCACAGAAGTTTGTTTTACCATAAAAAATACTTTCAATAAGTATTCTTATAATCTATATTAAATAAAAATTATTATTTTCAGTTCTATTATGTTCTATTCGTGTTTTGTACTTAAAATATTAAATTGCAATGTAAGTAAAAATACTATGTGTTCAATGATGATTTTGCTTACATTAGAAAACATAATACATAATCATTAACTGTTTAATAAAAAGGTTCCAGGGTCTCTAACTGGTAATTTCCTAAAGAGTGACTAATTAAAAAATGAATTTTTTACTTCGCATTTTTTTAATATGTAAAATATTCAACATAATCAATATTAATTAAATTTTCTATTATTAATATTAGTTTTTGGCCGTGTAAGGAAAAGGGGAATTCTCCCGCCAGACAAAATTTTTAGTTTGCGAAACAACTGAAGCTCCATGGTTTTTTTTTAGAAATAGGCTGATAAACGAACACACTCTACCTGACGGTAGGTGGATGCCACAGTACACATATCTTCATCTATCCTCAATTAAAAATCAAAATGCAGATATGCTGTCACTCCTGAGGACTAAGATAAAGAATACTTCGTTTCCAGTAATAAGGGTTTCCAGTTCTCTGCATTTACCATACGAAACAGCAGCATTAAGCGCCGGTATTCTGTGAGGGCGTGGTCCTTCCGACCTAAATTTATCCACCAGGGGGGAACCACTAAAAAACCTTTTTGGGGGGGTTTTGTTAAAAAATGGACAAAAATGAGCCCCCTCTTAGGTCACGAAAGATTTAGAACGGTAAGCTGTTTACTACCAATTTTTTGTAAATAATTTAGTTATGAACTGATGCGAATATGTACGTAACTGAATTTATCAGAACAATAAACAGTGATGTGTAGTGTAGGTAACACGGTGTATAAAAAAGCATGACTATCCTTATTAAAATGTCATTTAAGTAAATTTTTCATTAGCGGGGAATCGAACCATGTATTTGATTTATTTAACCTGTGAATTCGAATTAAGGTGGCTAGGTGGAGACTAACACTGTGGCAAAACTGTAGATTAAGAAGATAAGTATTTAGACAAGTGTTATAAATTATTAGGTACTGCTACGATGTGCGCTGTGTGTCGCCATCGAGCGTTTATTGACCCTTTATCAGCTCATTTCGGGTATCGAATATTCATTGCTGGATTTATGTTTGGGTATTTTCATGATTTTTAATGAAATTATCCTTTCATTTAGCTGTAATAACATGATAGAGCGTGAATAAAGCTAATTAAACGTCGTAAAAAATGATTATAGATAAGGGTAGGTCCGTCCTTATATCCGGCGCCAGCGATTTGTCCCAAGCTTCAAACGGCAACGTAACTACGCAATTGCTGTAATTTATGACCTGTCTGTGAACTTGGCTGGCTAACTGTCCGGGATTTACCGGGACGTCCCGTATTCGGATATAATTTTAGCGATCCCGACAAGCGACCTTGCGGTCAAATCTAATGTGTCGGAAATCGTTGAATAATCATTCATATATTTATAAAAACTAAAAATAGTGTCTAAAAAGAAAATATTATTAATTGCTTATTTTGTTCCTGCCTCTTTTTTATATTTTTAATGTTAACAAAGCCCAAACAAACCCAAATATTTGCGATATATATATATATATATATATATATATATATATATATATATATTAATATGCTATAAATATTGCTTTGCTATTTATTTGATATTTGGCAAAAGGGTTGGCAACCCTTTTTAGTTTTATTTTTAGTTTTTACTATCAAGTGACTGCTGCCCAACTCTTAGTTTGCTTTAGTCCACCGGAGAAGTACAACAGACTAGTGCTGCCGTGTTTCGTGGTAAGTGTCGAGAACCGGAGACCCTTCAAAGGTTTCCTTTGGACCGAAGGGAAATATTATGAGGGAACTGAAAACGTGAAAACGTTCTTTAAATAAATTTTGTAACTTAGTTTTACTAAAACATACATACCTTATAAAATCAGATATTTTTGCAGAAGACACTGAATACGATAGCTTAGGAGAGTGTTAAATTTATTTATGATCCGTTCAGTTACAAATTAAGCCAGCCAAACACCAGGCTAAATAAACAAGATCTCGCGTCCTACTGTCCCGGGCCGCGGCTAGGATGATAGTGCAGTGCGAGAGCCCCGGGAGGGAGGAACGTCTGCCCTTTTCAATATTGATTACCGCCCGGGCGGGGCCAATGCGCAGTATCTTTTTTTTAGAATAATTTCTATAAAATAAGGGCGACAAACGAGCACACAGTCCACCTGATGGTAAGTAGCTACTGTCTAGCAGATAAAGAATCCTACCACATATTATAACATACTATGACCAACGTCATGATCATTATCATATATTCATCAAGGAACTTTTAATTAATAAATGAAAAATATAAGAAGAATTTACAAATTGACGGCTCCGTGATACAGTAGCTGTGAAATGATTTGCAGTGCTGAGGGCCGTGGGCTTGAATCCCGCACGGAACAAGTATTTGTATGGCTTTCACATAGTTGTTGATCTGGATATTTGTCCTTGTGAAATTTATGTATGTAAACTGCCCCCACGATACAGCAGAAAATAATAATAATAGTGTGGGGCGCTTATAATCAAGAAAAAAATTGTATTATCAATGATTTGTAAAATTACATTCTAAAACTTCGTCATTGACTATTGTGCATTGGGCCTAGGGTACGCGTACCTAGTACCTACGCGACCGTGAGATATCGATTTGTAGCCTGTCTGCGAGTGCTAAATGCGTCGTAGCATATTTTCACGGAATGTTCCCTGAATTTATTGTGACGTTGATTTTTGTTGTTGTTTTTTTTTTGGTTAGTATTTTGAACGCAATGAAAATAGAAAATCTGAACTTAACTCTCACAATTCAAATTTAAGTGCCTAATTTATGAAATAAATGTGAATATATTTGGAGTTAAACTAAAAATTTTGTTCTTTGCTTTTAATTCTGCGACTTTTGCCGTATCTATTTATCTTTGAGCCAATTTTGTACTTTTATGCTAATTAAGTAGATTAAAGATAACGAAGTTACTGTAGTAAAATATTGTATACTTCATTAAAAATAACTTCATTCTTCTATATTGGTGTGGCATAAAAATGAATTCACTGACCTCGAAGCACATTCCGTTTGGGATTTTGTACAGGGTCAGTTTGTTTTATTAAGTTTATTATCGGTAAAGAATATTTAAATTTTAAGTTTTATATTTTGATAAGAAAGAAAACCAATATAAAATAAGTTAACGTAATTTTCATTCAATATTTTTTATTTCTATTAATACGAACCTGTGATGGACCACACCGGAACTAGACCACCAAACAGTGACCATTACTATTTAAGGGATGAGTTTTCTTATAGAGCATTGTTTTGGTGATGAATCAGAGTCAAACCAACTTGCTGAGCGCTAGCAAAATTAATTAGTTTGTGTGCCTGTTGAGAAGTGCAAAACACGTCTCGAAGTGTACTTCGAGCTGGCGATGATTGAGTTCGTGGAGTAACCAATATATATATATATATATATATATATATATATATATATATAATAATAATATAATATATACAAATTACGTGTCACGTTGTTTGTCCGCGATGGACTCCTAAGCTACTTAACCGATTTTAATCAAATTTGCACACCGTGTGCAGTTTGGTCCAACTTGTGACATAAGATATTTTTTTGCGCATTTAAGTGGCCCATTTTCAATATGACATGACAAAGGGTCGTCGAACAGGGCAGAACAACGTTGCCTGGCAAGCAGAATATATATATATATATATAATTAAAGTTTAATATTATTTGCTATATAATTAATAATATTAATTGAACCTTTATAATATTATATTTTATGCAATTGTGGTAAAAAATTACCATTATCATATTAAATAAATCAAATGGCGCGAAATAGTTTTATTCTATATATTTCTTTTCATATAAAGGTCTCAATTCTATCGCGTATGAACTGCACACGTTTTTTTTGTGTATACAATACTAAAACCACTTTTAATAATACTAATCGTCTCAAACCATATTTTGACGAGGATTGAAAAAGGAATGCCTCGGTGGTTTGGTGATGTGAAAAAGAATGAATGAGGAAAGAGTGTCAAAGCAAAGTGCAGAAGTGAATGGCAGAGTCGGAAAGGGACGTCCTAGGCGAAAGATTATCGACCAAATCGGCGATATATTAAAAAAGGACCAAATTAGGAGTACCCTTAACCGACGAGTATGTATGCGTAGGTACCTATATGAATGTGGAGGATGCGCGATAGGTGCGTCAGGATCGTGCCAAGTGGAAGTCTGTAGTCTCTGCCTACCCCTCTGGGTGACAGGCGTGAGTGTTTATGTATATGTTATTTATGGACGTAATAATCTCAAGTAAGCGTATAATGCTTGCGGTGGGAGTACTTCACGACAGCAGTCAGATGATGGATTTCAACGATTTACCAAGTTCGCAGTCCGCGCCCTTGATAATTAGACTACTCCCGCTATATATGCTAAATTGTACACAAATAGAAAATGTCCTAAATTAATAAAAAAAGAATACTTTTTATAGTAGTAAATAAAAAAATGCAACGTAACACCGAAAATAAAGATAACACCGTTTCTGTTTTAGAATCAAGAAATAAATACTATTAAAGTTAAAAAACACGCAAGAAGAATCTTTGGTGCTGACTTATTTAAAGAAAAATACGGAAAGAAGAATAAGGAAAGAAGAATAAGGAAGAGGAAAAGATAAAGCAGGAACACAAAAGTTATAAAAAAAGGGGGGAGAGATCTTCTTTAACGCTTTTTAGTCCTTGACCTGAACTTCAAGAAAATCTCAACGAGAAAAGCAGCAGCGAGGAAAACCAAAACAAAAATGAATTAATGAATATACTTTACTGTACAACACAAACAAATTTAGAAAGAACATAACACAGAGCAGATTACATGTACAATTTGGTGGCCTTATCGCTACATAGCGATCTCTTCCAGGCAACCAAAAGTGTAAAGGAATAAAACAGAATACCCTAATATAATATCAATACATGCAATAAAATAAGATATATGATAAACATATACATACGTGTATACATAAACATACACACACACATATATATATATATATATATATATCCTCAAATAATAACATATAAACAAATATATAATAAAATATAATAAATATCCTAATGTTAGCAACACAAATTAATGAAAGAGATAATAATGTTTTATATAAAAATTACGTGTCACATTGTTTGTCCGTGATAAACTCTTAAACATATTTCAATGAAATATTGCACAATGTGTACTGCACACATTAATTCAACTTGAGAGATAGGATAGTTTTTATCCCGATAAGTGACTCTCAAAATATTTTTATTACGAAGTTAAGGATTTTATATTGGAGAAAGGGTCGCTGGAGATAGATAGATACAACAACGTCTGCCTGGCTAGCTATAGCATATTTTGTATAAATAATTTATTAAAAAAAAAACAAGTTTACGTATAAATAAAATTGTAAAGTAGCTTAAAAGTATACATACTAACAAACAGACTAGTTAAGAAAAATTTCGTTTCTAAACTCGAGTGTTTCGGATTAGATAATTCGCACTGCAATTAACCTGCGAAATAGTGACAATATGAAAATGCATTCATTGACCAAAGCTAATTAGTTTACAATCGCAGCTAGCGAAAATTGTTGAATTAAATGTTGCAACTTACCTGGTACTGCACCAATAGCCGCTGGAGTTCTTGTAATTCTTTACCATCTATGGTCGGTTCTTGTTTGTCGTTTACCGCCGGTGGTTAGCGTCTAGATGGAGAAACGGAAAGGTTAGTACTCTTTTAATTGCAGTTTAAATTAACTAATAGTTTATTGAATGATTAATCTTCATCTTGAGCCCATTAAAGTCCAATGACGAATATGGGCCCATTGTGGGGAATATTTGCCTCAATTATAACGCTTTCTGACGTATTATGTAGTGGAATGCTGGCCCTTTATTAAAGAGCTTACTCCTTTCTACAGGGCCGGCAACGCACCTGCAATTCCGCTGGCGTTGCGGTTGATCATGGGCGGCGGTAGTCACTTAACATCAGGTGAGCCGAATGCTCGCTTGCCCCCTCTTCTATAAAAAGAAGTGGCGGTGTAAGAATATCCCGTACCCCACATTATCCCGCGGGTGTCGCAACAGGCCACAGGGAAAACAAATCTGAAGATGTGTAGCAGCATATTTTATTAATAACGACTAGAAAAACTACCGTTATCAACCCGCTTGTCAACGTGGGAATTAAGACAAATATCTCGCCTATGAGGCAATCTATTGAAGAGACCTTTTAAGCTGTAGACATTTTTAGCTTGTAACGGTTACGGTAACTAAGGTAGAATACTTATGTAGAGCTAATTACACTTAAGTACCATTGTACATTCATAATCTTGCAAATAAAAGTTACTATTATTCCTCTAGTTGTATATCATCTCAACTGCGGATGTCCAAGACTTGGACACGAAAATATCTCCGTTGACTGCGGGCGTCCAAGTGTTAGACATTTTTTACCCGCTCTTTTAATGAAGAAACAAAGCATTATGCTCTATTTCTAACTAATTCTACCATATGTCAATGTGTACGGGATAAAAGAGGCTAGCATAAAAACCTCACAGCTTATACACTTTAGTAGTATATTTTATTTAAATCATTCTTAAATGTCGTCCGTTCCTTGAGTCAGCCATTAATGTGATTGACGCGCGCTAACAACGAAGTTTATCGAATTTATTGTGTGGTGAATTGTGTTAAAACAATACCTGGGTAAGTAACCTTCTTATTTATAATCTCATTTTGTGTTTTATCTTATTAAGTACGTGTAAAATCGTTTTTAATATGTATGAAGCAAACTGTTATCTTAGAATTAACATGGTGGTTGAGGAAAGTTGACTTGAAATGTACGTAAAATTTTAGTGTTGACTGTCAGTTTTGTGTTAAAATATGTGTAATTGTTCATCATTCACAGTTTTAGTACATCAAAATGAGGATAAAGTGCAATATTTTCAAAATTTCAATGTAAATACGCAATAGGTGCAATAGTGTCCATTTTTGAGACGTCCGCAGTAGTGAATTCTAGTTCTTTGTTTTACGGGTGGCGAAAAAAGGAACTAAAGATTATATTGCATCAAGTTCAAATTCGGTTGAATGGTTAGAATGGTAAAGAATCTAGCACCCTCGAGCAGAGAAATGGAGCTTGGTTGACCACACGATTATTCGATGATTTATGAAAAATTTAATGTGGCATTTGGATGTCATGTATGTTAAAACAAGACTTCGGAATTTTTTAAACAATTTATTAAAACAGAAAATTAGAAAGTATTTACATAATATGCTTTTTAATATATTTATTTTAATATTTGAATTTTTTTTTAATTTAATATGAACAGGTTGTGGTTTTTAAGGTCACCTCAGACACATATTTCTTATATTGGTTTTTATATATCTCCGTGTGTTTTAATTAATCATAGCGCTCTTGATGCGGACTGCAGATGGCAGCAGTAGACATCTTGCAACTCGACGCCGCCTATCGCCGATTTGAATACTTTTCGTCTGGAGTAAACAAGGATCCTCAAAAAAAGAGTTATACCTTTCTGAAGTTGCAGATGTTCATGGGCGGCGGTAGTCAATTACCATCAGGTGAGCCGCTTGCTCGTTTGCCCCCTCTTCTATAAAAGTAAAATAAGATATAACGCCATCTATCGAAAAACAAAACATTTTTGGGTATTTTTCGTAGCCATCATAGAACATGTTTGATGAAATAGGGCGATGAATTCTTTCTCTTGCAAGAATAGGAATTAATGGTGAACTAAATGACAACATATGGGTTCACACACGGTATGCGTGAAACCTTCTTAAAAGCCATTTCGTAGATTAGACGGAACAAACATACAGACAAAAAATTATAGACATATATCTATGATGTTTTGTCTGTATGTCTGTCCATTGTACGAAATGGCTGAGCCGATTCTGACGGTATTTTCACTGGTAGATAGGTGATGTCATAAGAAGTAACTTGCGCTATTTTTATATTAAAAAAATAATTAAAATAAAATTAAAATACCGCGCGAAATAGTTAAAACCCATGAAATGCAACCGTAATAAATACTACGCGGACGAAGTCGCGGGGAACTGCTATTTGAGAAATACATGCAAACACACCTGCTCTTTACCTGAACCTCTTACAAACGCGGCCGGTTAGGGTTAACCGGTTATAGGTCACTAACTTACTTTCAGCGCGCACTTTTCACACCGATAGCTGGTAGTAGACTGAGCGCAGTCAGCTAGCCCGGGAATCGGGATGCGACTGGTGCATTATTGATTAATGCGTCGGCGGGAATGCGTAGAGAATACTAATTTACATCCGTACTCCTTTACCTACGAATTTTATGTAAGTAATCGTAATTAAAATACACACACGAACTGTTAATGATTTAGCGAAATTTTGTTTAAATATCTTTTAAAAATATACATTCGATTATGTGCACATTAACTAGGAGTTTAGTATGTATATTATTTAAGGAGGGGCGCCACCCGAACATCTTAGAATCACAATAGCAGCAAAATTTCATGGAAATCATTTCGGTAGTTTAAAAGTTCATTGCTGACAAATAATATGACACATAATTTTTATATATAAAGATAAACAAATCATATATGTATGTATATACTCTTTTCTCGAAGTAGACACCCGACAAGAATCCTTTGTTTGGATTTTTTTTTGGAAAAATCTACCGTTGAAGGGATGAAATAGGGAGTTAGAGTTTATAATTTAATTGTAAATAAATATTATTTGTGGCTATAACATAATACAGCGAGTGTAGATACCGAGCCCGGGCACGGTAATTTTACGGGCGTCCGACCAGCTACAGTGCAGTATTGATTCCTTTCAGAGCAGGACAGAATGCATTTGAAGACTTATTGAACTCATATATTTTGCTATATTCACAATATTGTACTGATTCGTTAAATTATATCAGTTACTTTGGTTCCACTGGAAATATCATCACATATCCTTATTATCTCAGGTTGATTGTTTTCAAGTTTTAAGGTGATGAAAACTTTAAGTAAATTTCATTGCAAAACCTTATGCCACATGACATGTAAAATTAATAACTTTAGTCATTTAAAAAGAATGAAGTTAGTCATACTAAAAGACAAAACATACCTCGAAATTCAAATGCATTTGTATTTATTTCTTAGAATTCTCAAAATAAATAACATAGAAATATATTATAAAAATAAAACTAGATTATATCAATAAATCATCATGAGAACTAAAATTCCCTGAAGAATAGAAAAGAATAAGTTTCTATTCAATAATATCGATCAGCCCCGGTTTTGGTCGGATATCTGGATTCTACAACCTTCGCGGAAGTGCATGTACAATTTCGACAAAGGTTTACCACAATCTGATGTACGGTATGATAACGCATAACATACGAACAAACAAATTTTTTTTTACATAGCTGTCTCAGCTATTTGAGAAATACATTCAAACACAACTCCTCTTTACCTGAACCTCCTACAAACGCGGCCGACTTTGATGTAACAATAATTTGATCACAATGTACAATAGGTTACTAACTTACTTTCAGCGCGCACTTTTCACACCGATAGCTGGGAGTAGACTGAGCGCAGTCAGCTAGCCCGGGAATCGGGATGCGACTGGTGCATTATTGATTAATGCGTCGGCAGGAATGCGTAGAGAATACTAATTTACATCCGTACTACTTTACCTATGAATTTTACGGACGTAATCGTAATTAAAATACACACACGAACTGTTAATGATTTAGCGATATTTTGTTTAAATATCTTTTAAAAATATACATTCGATTATGTGCACATTAACTAGGAGTTTAGTATGTATATTATTTAAGGAGGGGCGCCACCCGAACATCTTAGAATCACAATAGCAGCAAAATTTCATGGAAATCATTTCGGTAGTTTAAAAGTTCATTGCTGACAAATAATATGACACATAATTTTTATATATAAAGATAAACAAATCATATATGTATGTATATACTCTTTTTTCGAAGTAGACACCCGACAAGAATCCTTTGTTTGGATTTTTTTTGGAAAATTCTACCTTTGAAGGGATGAAATAGGGAGTTAGAGTTTATAATTTAATTGTAAATAAATGTTATTTGTGGCTATAACATAATACAGCGAGTGTAGATACCGAGCCCGGGCGTCCGACCAGCTACAGTGCAGTATTGATTCCTTTCAGAGCAGGACAGAATGCATTTGAAGACTTATTGAACTCATATATTTTGCTATATTCACAATATTGTACTGATTCGTTAAATTATGTCAATTACTTTGGTTCCACTGGAAATATCATCACATATCCTTATTATCTCAGGTTGATTGTTTTCAAGTTTTAAGGTGATGAAAACTTTAAGTAAATTTCATTGCAAAACCTTATGCCATATGACATGTAAAATTAATAACTTCAGTCATTTAAAAAGAATGAAGTTAGTCATACTAAAAGACAAAACATACCTCGAAATTCAAATGCATCTGTATTTATTTCTTAGAATTCTCAAAATAAATAACATAGAAATATATTATAAAAATAAAACTAGATTATATCAATAAATCATCATGAGAACTAAAATTCCCTGAAGAATAGAAAAGAATAAGTTTCTATTCAATAATATCGATCAGCCCCGGTTTTGGACGGATATATGGATTCTACAACCTTCGCGGAAGTGCAAGTACAATTTCGACAAAAGTTTACCACAATCTGATGTACGGTATGATAACGCATAACATACGAACAAACAAATTTTTTTTACACAGCTGTCTCAGCTATTTGAGAAATACATTCAAACACAACTCCTCTTTACCTGAACCTCCTACAAACGCGGCCGACTTTGATGTAACAATAATTTGATCACAATGTACAATAGGTTACTAACTTACTTTCAGCGCGCACTTTTCACACTGATAGCTGGGAGTAGACTGAGCGCAGTCAGCTAGCCCGGGAATCGGGATGCGACTGGTGCATTATTGATTAATGCGTCGGCGGGACTGCGTAGAGAATACTAATTTACATCCGTACTACTTTACCTACGAATTTTATGGACGTAATCGTAATTAAAATACACACACGAACTGTTAAGGATTTAGCGATATTTTGTTTAAATATCTTTTAAAAATATAAATTCGATTATGTGCACATTAACTAGGAGTTTAGTATGTATATTATTTAAGGAGGGGCGCCACCCGAACATCTTAGAATCACAATAGCAGCAAAATTTCATGGAAATCATTTCGGTAGTTTAAAAGTTCATTGCTGACAAATAATATGACACATAATTTTTATATATAAAGATAAACAAATCATATATGTATGTATATACTCTTTTCTCGAAGTAGACACCCGACAAGAATCCTTTGTTTGGATTTTTTTTGGAAAATTCTACCTTTGAAGGGATGAAATAGGGAGTTAGAGTTTATAATTTAATTGTAAATAAATGTTATTTGTGGCCATAACATAATACAGCGAGTGTAGATACCGAGCCCGGGCGTCCGACCAGCTACAGTGCAGTATTGATTACTTTCAGAGCAGGACAGAATGCATTTGAAGATTTATTGAACTCGTATATTTTGCTATATTCACAATATTGTATTGATTCGTTAAATTATGTCAATTACTTTGGTTCCACTGGAAATATCATCACATATCCTTATTATCTCAGGTTGATTGTTTTCAAGTTTTAAGGTGATGATAACTTTAAGTAAATTTCATTGCAAAACCTTATGCCATATGACATGTAAAATTAATAACTTTAGTCATTTAACAAGAATGAAGTTATTCATACTAAAAGACAAAACATACCTTAAAATTCAAATGCATCTGTATTTATTTCTTAGAATTCTCAAAATAAATAACATAGAAATATATTATAAAAATAAAACTAGATTATATCAATAAATCATCATGAGAACTAAAATTCCCTGATAGAATAGAAAAGAATAAGTTTCTATTCAATAATATCGATCAGCCCCGGTTATGGACGGATATCTGGATTCTACAACCTTCGCGGAAGTGCAAGTACAATTTCGACAAAGGTTTACCACAATCTGATGTACGGTATGATAACGCATAACATACGAACAAACAATTTTTTTACATAGCTGTCTCAGCTATTTGAGAAATACATTCAAACACAACTCCTCTTTACCTGAACCTCCTACAAACGCGGCCGACTTTGATGTAACAATAATTTGATCACAATGTACAATAGGTTACTAACTTACTTTCAGCGCGCACTTTTCATACCGATAGCTGGGAGTAGACTGAGCGCAGTCAGCTAGCCCGGGAATCGGGATGCGACTGGTGCATTATTGATTAATGCGTTGGCGGGAATGCGTAGAGAATACTAATTTATATCCGTACTACTTTACCTACGAATTTTATGGACGTAATCGTAATTAAAATACACACACGAACTGTTAATGATTTAGCGATATTTTGTTTAAATATCTTTTAAAAATATACATTCGATTATGTGCACATTAACTAGGAGTTTAGTATGTATATTATTTAAGGAGGGGCGCCACCCGAACATCTTAGAATCACAATAGCAGCAAAATTTCATGGAAATCATTTCGGTAGTTTAAAAGTTCATTGCTGACAAATAATATGACACATAATTTTTATATATAAAGATAAACAAATCATATATGTATGTATATACTCTTTTCTCGAAGTAGACACCCGACAAGAATCCTTTGTTTGGATTTTTTTTTTTGGAAAATTCTACCGTTGAAGGGATGAAATAGGGAGTTAGAGTTTATAATTTAATTGTAAATAAATATTATTTGTGGCTAAAACATAATACAGCGAGTGTAGATACCGAGCCCGGGCGTCCGACCAGCTACAGTGCAGTATTGATTACTTTCAGAGCAGGACAGAATGCATTTGAAGATTTATTGAACTCGTATATTTTGCTATATTCACAATATTGTACTGATTCGTTAAATTATGTCAATTACTTTGGTTCCACTGGAAATACCATCACATATCCTTATTATCTCAGGTTGATTGTTTTCAAGTTTTAAGGTGATGAAAACTTTAAGTAAATTTCATTGCAAAACCTTATGCCACATGACATGTAAAATTAATAACTTTAGTCATTTAAAAAGAATGAAGTTAGTCATACTAAAAGACAAAACATACCTTGAAATTCAAATGCATCTGTATTTATTTCTTAGAATTCTCAAAATAAAGAACATAGAAATATATTATAAAAATAAAACTAGATTATATCAATAAATCATCATGAGAACTTAAATTCCCTGATAGAATAGAAAAGAATAAGTTTCTATTCAATAATATCGATCAGCCCCGGTTTTGGTCGGATATCTGGATTCTACAACCTTCGCGGAAGTGCATGTACAATTTCGACAAAGGTTTACCACAATCTGATGTACGGTATGATAACGCATAACATACGAACAAACAAATTTTTTTTTACATAGCTGTCTCAGCTATTTGAGAAATACATTCAAATACAAATCCTCTTTACCTGAACCTCCTACAAACGCGGCCGACTTTGATGTAACAATAATTTGATCACAATGTACGATAGGTTACTAACTTACTTTCAGCGCGCACTTTTCACACCGATAGCTGGGAGTAGACTGAGCGCAGTCAGCTAGCCCGGGAATCGGGATGCGACTGGTGCATTATTGATTAATGCGTCGGCGGGAATGCGTAGAGAATACTAATTTATATCCGTACTACTTTACCTACGAATTTTATGGACGTAATCGTAATTAAAATACACACACGAACTGTTAATGATTTAGCGATACTTTTTTAAAATATCTTTTAAAAATATACATTCGATTATGTGCACATTAACTAGGAGTTTAGTATGTATATTATTTAAGGAGGGGCGCCACCCGAACATCTTAGAATCACAATGGCAGCAAAATTTCATGGAAATCATTTCGGTAGTTTAAAAGTTCATTGCTGACAAATAATATGACACATAATTTTTATATATAAAGATAAACAAATCATATATGTATGTATATACTCTTTTTTCGAAGTAGACACCCGACAAGAATCCTTTGTTTGGATTTTTTTTGGAAAATTCTACCGTTGAAGGGATGAAATAGGGAGTTAGAGTTTATAATTTAATTGTAAATAAATATTATTTGTGGCTATAACATAATACAGCGAGTGTAGATACCGAGCCCGGGCGTCCGACCAGCTACAGTGCAGTATTGATTACTTTCAGAGCAGGACAGAATGCATTTGAAGATTTATTGAACTCGTATATTTTGCTATATTCACAATATTGTACTGATTCGTTAAATTATGTCAATTACTTTGGTTCCACTGGAAATATCATCACATATCCTTATTATCTCAGGTTGATTGTTTTCAAGTTTTAAGGTGATGAAAACTTTAAGTAAATTTCATTGCAAAACCTTATGCCACATGACATGTAAAATTAATAACTTTAGTCATTTAAAAAGAATAAAGTTAGTCATACTAAAAAGACAAAACATACCTTAAAATTCAAATGCATCTGTATATATTTCTTAGAATTCTCAAAATAAATAACATAGAAATATATTATAAAAATAAAACTAGATTATATCAATAAATCATCATGAGAACTAAAATTCCCTGAAGAATAGAAAAGAATAAGTTTCTATTCAATAATATCGATCAGCCCCGGTTTTGGACGGATATCTAGATTCTACAACCTTCGCGGAAGTGCAAGTACAATTTCGACAAAAGTTTACCACAATCTGATGTACGGTATGATAACGCATAACATACGAACAAACAAATTTTTTTTTTACATAGCTGTCTCAGCTATTTGAGAAATACATGCAAACACAACTCCTCTTTACCTGAACCTCTTACAAACGCGGCCGAGTTTGGTGTAACATACACAATGTAAATAGGTTACTAACTTACTTTCAGCGCGCACTTTTCACACCGATAGCTGGGAGTAGACTGAGCGCAGTCAGCTAGCCCGGGAATCGGGATGCGACTGGTGCATTATTGATTAATGCGTCGGCGGGACTGCGTAGAGAATACTAATTTATATCCGTACTACTTTTACCTACGAATTTTATGGACGTAATCGTAATTAAAATACACACACGAACTGTAAAGGATTTAGCGAAATTTTGCTTAAATATCTTTTAAAAATATACATTCGATTATGTGCACATTAACTAGGAGTTTAGTATGTATATTATTTAAGGAGGGGCGCCACCCGAAGATCTTAGAAGCACAATAGCAGCAAAATTTCATGGAAATCATTTCGGTAGTTTAAAAGTTCATTGCTGACAAATAATATGACACATAATTTTTATATATAAAGATCATATATATGTATATACTCTTTTCTCGAAGTAGACACCCGACAAGAATCCTTTGTTTGGATTTTTTTTGGAAAATTCTACCGTTGAAGGGATGAAATAGGGAGTTAGAGTTTATAACTTAATTTTAAATAAATGTTATTTGTGGCTATAACATAATACAGCGAGTGTAGATACCGAGCCCGGGCACGGTATTTACGGTGTCCGACCAGCTACAGTGCAGTATTGATTACTGTCAGAGCAGGACAGAATGCATTTGAAGATTTATTGAACTCATATATTTTGCTATATTCACAATATTGTACTGATTCGTTAAATTATATCAGTTACTTTGGTTCCACTGGAAATATCATCACATATCCTTATTTATCTCAGGTTGATTGTTTTCAAGTTTTATGGTGATGAAAACTTTAAGTAAATTTCATTGCAAAACCTTATGCCACATGACATGTAAAATTAATAACTTTAGTCATTTAAAAAGAATGAAGTTAGTCATACTAAAAGACAAAACATACCTTGAAATTCAAATGCATCTGTATTTATTTCTTAGATTTCTCAAAATAAAGAACATAGAAATATATTATAGAAATAAAACTAGATTATATCAATAAATCATCATGAAAACTGAAATTCCCTGATAGAATAGAAAAGAATAAGTTTCTATTCAATAATAATTCGCGCCCCGGTTTTGGACGGATATCTGGATTCTACAACCTTCGCGGAAGTGCAAGTACAATTTCGACAAAGGTTTACCACAATCTGATGTACGGTATGATAACGCATAACTTACGAACAAACAATTTTTTTTTTACATAGCTGTCTCAGCTATTTGATAAATACATTCAAACACACCTCCTCTTTACCTGAACCTCCTACAAACGCGGCCGACTTTGATGTAACAATAATTTGATCACAATGTACAATAGGTTACTAACTTACTTTCAGCGCGCACTTTTCACACCGATAGCTGGGAGTAGACTGAGCGCAGTCAGCTAGCCCGGGAATCGGGATGCGACTGGTGCATTATTGATTAATGCGTCGGCGGGACTGCGTAGAGAATACTTATTTACATCCTTACTACTTTACCTGATGGTGCCTACGGATTTTACGGATGCATACGAATTTTTAAATAAAAAAAGAACTAAAATGTAATTAAAACAATTTTACGTTAATCTGTAATTAAAATATATACACGAAATGTTAAGGATTTTTCGAGTATGTGCATATTAACAAGGAGTTATTATTTAAGGAGGGGTGCTACCTCAACATTTTAGAAGCACACAATAGGAGCAAAATTTCATGAACATCAGCCCAGTCGTTTAAAAGTTCATCGCTGACAAATAATGTTACACGTAATTTTTATATATAAAGATAAGAGAATCACAACTTACTCATCATGAGATCTCCATAACTATACTACCTATTAACTTGAAATTTGATCCTTTCTTTGGAAAATTGGAAAAATTTTTTGGAGAATTCTACGGCCTAAGGGATGAAATAGGGAGTTACAGTTTGAGATATAGATATAGAGAGTGTAGATAACGAGCCCGGGCATCCGACCAGTTACAGTGCAGTATTGATTACTGTCAGAGCAGGACAGAATGCACTTGAAGATTTATTAAACTCTTTTGCTATATTCACAATATTGTACTGATTCCTTAAAATTATATCAGTTACTTTGGTTCCACTGGAATAATCATCACATCCTTATTTATCTCAGGTTGATTGTTTTCAAGTTTTAAGGTGATGAAAACTTTAAGTAAATTTCATTGTAAAACCATATGCTATATGACATGTAAAATTAATAACGATAGTCATTTAAAAATAATGCAGTTAGTCATATTAAAAGACAAAATACACCTTGAAAGTTAAATGCATCTGTATTTATTTCTTAGAATTTTCAAAATAAATAAAATAGAAATATATGCTAGAAATAATAATAGTAATCTAGTTTACTAAACTAGTCAGAGGTTGTATGTCACGAAACTCTTTCTTCCCATTTTAATGTAAATATATATTTAATTTTTTTGTTAGAAAAGAATACTCTCTGATGACCGGTACGACAGCGCATAAAATACTAACAAACAAAATTACCTTGAAACAAATTAAATTTATTTATTTAAATACAAAATTTAATTTACTATATCTAACAAGTGCTCGTAACAGATGCGATTAAGAAGTGGGTCTATTCAGATACCTCAGATGTATGTATATATTACAAGTATAATTTAAAAATAAAATAGTTCTTCGAAATCCGTATTCCATAACTAAGATATTTGCGACAGAAGAAGAATAACTGACACATCGTGAGATCTAGAGCGGTTTTGGACCTGGTATAGCTCGAACTGAACGGACACCCTATAGGTATAGAAAAAGGTTCTCTACTTTGTAGCTTTGCTGCTACAAATTTGCCACTACAAACCTCTCCGAATACTAGGGCACGCTGCACTGTGTAGTGTGTGCCAGTAGTTGGAGTGATGACCTGGTAAGATCTGAAAGAGGCCACAGATGCAAGTGGCTCAGGATCGTGCGTTATTGTAGTGCTTCAGGCATGTTCGTACTTTCCGATCATGCGCAAATAAGTGGTGTCGTTGATGCGCAGAATGAGGAAAAGCTCGAATAGTATCTTGAGGGTCATTGCGGAGTGGCGAGGTGGCCCGACTGGGTGGGTTTGTCAAGTTACATTTACTAAATGGAGCTTGGTAATCCCCTAATTTTTGTGTATTTCTATCTTGTTTTATTTACTAACATAGTTCTATATTCTACTGGTGTATCAAGTATTGAATATGGAATACGGAATATGGAATATAGAATGAATTTTACGTCAACCCAACCTATATTTATATCGGCGTCGACATTAGTTAACCAATAGTAACAATTTTTTTTGCCTAGCCAATTACAGTACATACATTATGACCAATAAAGATTATTTAAAATACAACTATTATGTACGTTTCATTTGCCGGCGTGAGACTGGTGTTATCTTCTCGTATCTACGTCGCTAGACTGGGCTATAAAAGTTGTGCAGGCCGGCGCGCGCGCGCCGCCACATTCCGCCTGTGGCATCGCTTCCGAGCGGTTGCATCCAGGTAGTCCGCGCTTTCGTTCCTGTACGGTAGTGCTCCCCCGCTCTCGCGCCCCCGCTGTCCCGCTCGCGCTGTACAGCGCCGACGCAGTGCTCAGTCCGCCGGCGGCACCGCTCTCGGACGGTCGCCTCCTGGTGGTCCGCGCTCCCGTACAGTACGGTAGTGCTGTCGCGCTCTCACGCGCCTCCGCTGTCCTGCTCACGCGGAACAGCGTCGAGGCTGCCGGTGAGTCACTTTCTCGCTACAGCTCTTGCCCCACTGTCTTCGGGCAGGGAGGTCTGACTGACTTCCGCTTTTCATTTTCATTTTTCATTTTCACTTGTCATTTCATTTTCATTTTTTTTTTACTGTCTCTTCTATTTTCTTGTGTTTTCTTGCATTTTACTTTTACTATTACGTGCATAGTGTGTTGTAGTACGTCCCGCGTTCTAGTCCCTGTTCTACCGAGAGCAGGGACCCGTCCTCATCTTTACTTTCTCATCTTTAGCTTCTCATCCTTAGCTCACTCAACCTAAAATGGCCAACTCCAGTCTTACTGAGTCCCTAGCCGCCCTCATTACCCATTATGGGTTAAGTGGCAATGAGACGGTCCTCGCCGCCATCGCCACCATCGCCGCCCAGGCTCCCATCCCTGCCCCTCAGGCACACCTCCCGCCGCCAGTACTAGCGGCATACCTCGAAACGAGGAACTCCTTTGCCCCGCTACAAGCAGCCCCCTTAGAAATGGAGTACGCATGCTCCGAATCCTCGGCGTCTATCTCCCGGAAGAGGCCCGCCACTACCTCAGGCTCCGGTTCATCGGAGTCCTCTGACTCTGACGGAACCGGTGAGTCAAACTTCACCACCGTCACCTCCAAGCGCAACGGAAAGCGCGCCGCGTTGAAACGCACCCCCCTACTTCAGCGGCCTCTGCCGCTCCTTCAACCTCCGCAGCCCTTGACGCTGCCCCCGTCCCACTGATGTCACTAGACATCCCCACTCCATCTAAACCAGCCTCTCGTTGTGCTCCAGAGCTGGCGAAGAAGCAAGTCCCGCCCCCTGTCTTCCTAAGAGACAAGGCCAAGTTCACCCAATTGTCCAAGACCTGCTACGACGCAGGGATTAAATACGACCATGCCGTCAACCCCGGGGAGGCGATTAAAATCATCCCAACCTCGATCGAGGACTTCCGCACCATCACCCGGCTATTCACAGCCGAAAGGGTCTCTTACCACACCTACGCTCTCCCTGAAGAGCGTAAAGACAGGGCCGTCATCCGAGGCGTCCCCTTTGAGTTCTCCAACGAGGAAATCCTCGAGGACCTTAAGTCCCAAGGTTTCCCAGTTGAAGCAGTGCACAAAATGCACAATCGTACGGGCAAGAGATACAACCTTGCCCTAGTAATCTTGTCCAACGTGCCGGAGGCTAAAGCCATCTTCCGGCAGGTGCGCACAGTGTGCGGCCTGTCAAGGGTGAAGGTAGAGCCCCCACATAGGCCCGGTTTCCCGGCGCAGTGCCACCGCTGCCAACTTTATGGTCACGCGGCGGCCAACTGCTCCGCCCCACCCAGGTGCGTGAAGTGCCTGGAGCCACACAACACTAAAGAGTGTCCCCGGCCCAAAGACGCCGAATCCCCGCCCGCCTGTGTCCTGTGCAACCAGACAGGACACCCGGCGAACTACAAGGGTTGCCCACGCGCACCTCAACCTCGCCCCAGTAGGAAAGCTCCACCGCCGGTGAATGACCGCTCATTCCCGGCCCTCCAACAACGGCCCCGTCAGGGCCCCTCTCAGCCTATCCAGGGCTTCTCTCGACCCTCTCAGGGTCCCCCCTAGGCCCCCTCAGGGTCCCCCTAGGCCCCCTCAGAGGCCCCCTCAGGGCATAATTCGGCCCCCTCCGGGCTTCTCAAAGCCAATGCAGCCTCCAGTCTTTCCCTGGGGGCCCAAAAAGGCAGACCCTCCGCGGACAACCTCGTACGCACACGAGGCAGAGCCCACAACAGACGACTACAACACGCTATACTCCGCGATTAGGAATATAGATGTTAGAGAGATTACAGTTATAGCACGCAAACTGCGCGCGGCGAAGTCCCCCCAAGAGCGTCTCCTCGCTCTTGCCGAACATAACGATCTTCTGCTAGCGTTGTAAGTTAAGTTAACGTAATTAACTTAACTCCAATGCCTGAGCAAACTAACCTACCAAGATCCCATGGTCGTATCAAACCTAAGGGTTTATCGCTTGTATCATTTAATATTCGCGGCTTGCGAAATAACCTCCCAGAGCTTAAGCTCTTTCTTCGAAATCGTGAAGTCGATTTCCTCCTCCTACAGGAAACTAATCTCAAAGCTAAGGACACTAGAGGCCTTTCTATTAAAAACTTCTCTCTTCTTCGTAATGACAGACCCGACCGCCGAGGCGGCGGAACGGCCATCTATTACAAGAAGACACTTCACTGCTCGCCCATTTCTACTCCGCAGCTTACCAACATGGAAGCCACGGTATGCAGGCTAGCTATGTCTGGACATCAGTCCATCCTCATAGCCTCCTGTTACATCCCTTCAGAAACCTATCCCCTCAAAAAAAGATTTTGAGGCCATTTTATCCTTGGGCAATTCAGTCATTATGTTTGGAGATTTTAACTCAAAGCATACTGAATGGACATGCCGCACTACGTCCCCTAGTGGCAAGATACTGCTCGATATCACGCAGTCTCTTGATATCACCGTCCATAGTCCTCTCGGTGTTACTCACTTTCCCGATAACACCGATCACTCACCTGATGTGTTAGATTTTGCGTTACTCCAAGGAGTTTCTCTCAACCTCAGAGCAATCGAGACACTAGACGATCTAGGATCAGATCACCGACCGGTCTCCCTCATTCTTGGCCATCAGCCACCTCCCCCAACACACACGAAAACCTTCACTAACTGGAAGGGGATTCAAGGAGTCCCTAGCTAAAGCCCTGGACTCACAGGATTCTACCATCTCCATACCGACGGACTTAGACAGTCCCGAAAAAAATCGACACCGCGGTCGATTCACTCTCCACCCTTATTAAATCCTCCCCTTAAGGAGAACGAAAGGGTCGTCCCGGTTGCTAACAATAG
This sequence comes from Parnassius apollo, assembly GCA_907164705.1. Classification (NCBI taxonomy): domain Eukaryota; kingdom Metazoa; phylum Arthropoda; class Insecta; order Lepidoptera; family Papilionidae; genus Parnassius; species Parnassius apollo. Next base: position 1,921,628 of record CAJQZP010001011.1, read on the forward strand.
TGGGCTTCCCCTACATATTAGCAACCTAATAAAAGCCAAAAAAGCTGCTTTCCGGAGAGCAGCAAAATATCCCACCCCCGAATATAGGCGCGCGGCCAATCGTCTTCAACGAAAACTCCGCTTCCGCCTCTCTGAATTTCAAGATCTCGAAAAGAGTAAGCTCATGGAGAATATCTCTCCATCTCACACAGCGTACTATCAGATGGCTAGAGCCCTCCGCATAGACGCTATCACCCACACTCCCCCTCTCTCCCGTCCCGACGGCACGGTTGCCTTCGAGGACGAGGAAAAGGCTGAGTGCTTTGCGGATAGCATTGCCGCTCAATGCTCCCCTAGTTCTCAACCTGTCGACCCCTCACACGTCCAGGCAGTGGAGGATGAGGTCCGCCGCCGGAACTCACCCCCCACGGCCTCCGAACCTATCTCTGTGTCCAATGATGAGATTTCATCTCTCATCAAAGGACTTAAGCCCAAAAAGGCTCCGGGCGCGGATGGCATCTCCAACCAAGCCCTTAAACACTTTCCCGAGCAGGTGTTAACCTTTTTATCTATTATCTTCAACGCCTGCTTCAACCTTAGTTATTTTCCCACTACGTGGAAAGAGGCAACTGTGATTGGAATTCCCAAGCCAGGCAAGCCTCTCAACCTCCCCCTCCAGCCATCGCCCCATTAGCCTCCTCAAGGCAATGGGCAAGCTCTTCGAAAGAGTCATTCAAACGCGTATGAGGCGCTTTCTGTTTCCCACAGACGGCGACCCTCTCATCATCCCCCACCAATTCGGCTTCCGAGCCAAACACTCATGTCCTCAACAAGTTCACCGCATTGTGGAATATATCCTCAGCGGTTTCTACCCTCGATGTCATAAAACCATCGCGGTCTTCTTCGATATAGCCAAAGCTTTCGATAGAGATTGGCACACAGGCCTCATCTACAAGCTCTATAAAATAGGTCTCCCCGATCGTCTAGTTCGTCTCGTGGCCTCCTATTTAAAGCATCGTACCTTTCGTTTTAGACACGAAGGCACGCTTTCTTCACAGCGAACTATCAAGGCTGGTGTCCCTCAGGGCTCAGTACTTGCTCCTCTGCTGTACATCCTGTTCACCAACGACATTCCCATCCCGTCGAAAGGTGTTCAACTCTACCTCTTTGCAGACGACACTGCCATCTACTGCAAAGGTGTCTCACTACCCTTCATACGGAACAAGATCCAAAAGTCAGTTGATGACCTAGGAGCTTGGTTCAAAAAATGGCGCATCGATGTGAACCCGGAGAAGAGCTCCGCCGTTCACTTCGATTATAAACGACGCCGTCTCAAAAACACTCCTCCAATACGTATGCTAGGGACCCCTGTCCCCTGGCATACGTCCGCCAAATATTTAGGTGTCACTCTAGACACAGGGCTTACTTTCAAGCCCCACGTCAAAAGAGTAACCCGTCACGCACGATTTTATCTGAGTAGGCTCAACAGTATGTTGGGCCGACACAGTAAAATGTCCCTTCGAAACAAGCGTACCCTCTACAAGGTATGTATACGACCAGTCATGTCCTACGCGGGCCCCGTCTTTGCCCACGCAAACCCTAACATTTTAAATGAACTCCAAATAGTTCAGAACCTATTCTGTCGTCGAGCTGCGAACGCACCGTGGTACGTTCGTAATGCCGACCTTCATCGGGACTTAGAGCTCCCAACAATTCAACAATTTCTTAAAAAACTCTCTGAGAACTTCTTCAAAGCCTCAGAGTCGCACCCAAACCATTTAATTCGTGAGGCAGCTTCTTATGCAGCCCCACCCACCTCTCGCTATCGTGTCCGCAGGCCGAGAAACTCTCTCTCGGACCCGCCTAATAAACTTTCAAACGACCTGAACTGTCTCCTGGCGGCTCAGGCCAACTCTAATTAAATAAAATTATTGTAATATCTGACATTAATTTGCCTTCGTAGGCACTCCCTCAGCGGCACTTAGCCGCCTGCGCCCTCTTTTCCCAAAAGAGGGTCGCTCATGATAAGGCACAATAGAGCTTAATCAGCCGGTTGCCTGTCCCCAAAGGCGGTTTTTAGGGGGTATCACTTAGGGTCCCCGGTAGGACAGTGAGTCCCCCATAACCACGATAGACCGGCTATCGTGGTATGCGTAATGCATTTTCCGCCTCCCTACGTACAGGGTAGCCCTTTAATTGCTTCGGGCGCAAAAAAAAAAAAAAAAAGCGCGCGCGCGTAGTCGGCGAGCGGCGGCGGCGTGGGACACAGCTCCGGAACAGCAAGAAGAAGCGAGCTGCGGCGTTGAAGAAACGGCTTCAAAATGGTCGACGGATACATAACGATAGCGGCGTGTGAAGACGATGTGGCGCTGAATGATATTTGTGGCTGTTTCTTTATTAGAACATTAAATATATACATCAAATTATCTCGCATCAATATGCAGCCCGCAGTATCTCAGTAGCCGAGGATAGTTAGGAAATAAATGTTTTCTTCGCCTTCTGTGTTATGGTAGTAGCAGGGTATATATTATTTATTGCCGATTAGCCTGCTACACATCATATATTTTTATAGAACTAGGCTGACAAACGAGTACGCAGTCCATCTCAAGGTAAGTGAATGCTGTGACTCACATACATCTACATTAAGAATCAAAATGAATGTGATGTCACCTTCTAGAACTAGGATAGAATGTCTCATTAACAGTAATAAAAGACTCCAGTTCTTTACAATCATCATTAAGAAAACAAAGTAGCATCAAGCTGCCATTTAATGCTAATATTTTCTAAAGAATAAAAAAATATACAAACTTGAAGGTGGCTCTTGGCATTACCATGTAATGATAATATTATTAATATTATTTTAATATTATTCTAAATTTTTTTCGAATTTTCTTCGTTTACTACCCTCTATTTTTCCGGACCGATACGACTTAAAGACCTTCATGAAACGAGCTCACTCCTATTGAAAAGACCTATAACGCACCTGCAATTCTATTACTATCAATTGAGCCCTATGCTACATTGACGTTTACCCCATCTTCTATAAAAAATATCTCGAGAGATGGCTGCGATAATTACGTAGTGCGTACCTAAAAATTAGATCTATGTAAGATCGTTACCCACAGGTATTGATTATTTCCCTGATTGGAAACTGCGCACTGATATAATATCGTTACATCGTTAATGTTGTAAGCAAGCATTATTGATTATCGTCTGGGCTGGAACCACGTTCTTATTGGTATTAATTTGAGGCATACAACGTATTATTATCATTAAAAGTTATATTCACGCTGGGTTTCTTGTTGGTTGTTCCCAGGACAGAAGTTTGTTTTACCATAAAAAATACTTTCAACGATGTACCAACATCCTCATCGGAAGATGAAGATCACCACCAAGCGACGACGAAGAGGGTACATAAGTCACCGCCGAAATCGCCCTCACCACCACAACCTCCCCGCTCTATATCACCGGACCGGCATAGCCATGACTCGGCCCAGTACGAGCACGGGGAGTGAAGAATCTTACAGCTGGGGGTCCACTACGTATGCGACCCTTGCCGCATCCGCCGGCCGATCATCGCCGGTGCAGATAACCAATTCGTCCGGGCTCCCACAGGACGATGGTCAACGACCATCTACTTGTTATACCCATATGGTAGCAGCACCAGCAGTGCCACGACCGCAAGCGGCGGTAGCGCCTGCTGACAAGCCTGCCGACCAGGACAAGACCAGATACCCTCCCATAGTGACTGAATGCCTCCCGGATAGGACGAGACATTTTAAGGAGCTCAACAGAAAGTTGGGCCAACCTCCAAATGCCCGTCCGTTCGGGAAAGGAGTCAGATTTACCCCGCAAAGCGCCGACGAGTTCCGCACCATACAGAGATATATGGTCGAGCTCTCGAAAAACTTACCAACATTGTCGTGGTACTGCTATACCCCGGAGGAGGACAAGCCCACCAAAGTGGGCATCCGAGTCTACCAATGGGCACGGACACCAAATCTATAGAGGAGGCTACTAGGGCAAAAGGCTTCCCCATTAAATACGTAAAGGTAATACAACCACGTAGGGGCACACCTGGCTGCCTCTACTTTGCCCAATCAGACCACCTGATCCTGGAGCAGCTCCAGGACCTATACAAAGTCGACGAACTCCTCTATATGAGAGGGGTCGTCATCGAGGCCTGGCAGAGGAAAGCAGGACCAGCACAATGCCACCGCTGCCAGGCTTTCGGGCACGCCTCCGCCAACTACTTCAGACCAGTGAAGTGTGTGCGCTGTGCCGTAAGCACATAGCGAGCTTTTGCCCTCTGGTTAGGAAGAGTAACCCAAGTGTGCCAACTGTGGCAAAAACCACACGGAAAACGATCGCTGCTGCCCAGTCCTGAGAAGGACTGCTAGGAGGCAGGGGATTACTTTGTCGGGACTACCCCCGAGGAACCGAAAAAGATCCGCCAAAGTCGCCCAAAAGCGGTAACCATCCAGAAGGATGGGTGGGCTACCGTAACAGGGAAGGGGAGGCAACCAGCCCCCCCCCCACCCGTAACACCTATGGAAACGGTGAAACACGCAGAGGTAAGGGCAACCACCGGGGCGACTCTACCAGAAGGAGGAAGCGGACGAGGAGCAGAAAGAGGTCGCAGCCTCCTCAGGCTGTTACCTCTACCCCGACACCAACAGGACAAGTATCCTCACAGGCGCAGGTTGCTAGTGGAATGCCAAAGAAGAGCGTGGGTAGAGTGCCAGAGAGGGCTCTATCAGAAAATAGAGCCCGCTCTACACATAGAGCGCGCTCTACCCACAAGCAAAGAGTGCAAGACCAACGCCCGAGACCAGTGCCAACGCCTTCTGAGAGGAGAATGCCATCAGCCGGCTTTGAGACAGCAGACGCCATCCAACGTTTGGTTGGCATTGCTATCGAAGTCGGTAGTCAAGTCTTGGCCGACATAAGAGCCGGGACAGACCCTATCACAGCGGTCATGAAGGCGCTGGCAAACCTCTTGGCCCGGCATTACAGAGGTGAGTAATGTGCGCCTCCTATATTGGAACCCGGACGAAATACAGCACAAGCTGCATGAACTCCGCACAGTCACCCAACAACAGGACATACAAGTCATCTTGCTGGGAGAGACGAAGCTAAACCAAAACACAAGCTACCGAAATACGCAACCCACCGCCAGCCCGAAAAAAAAAAAAAAGCCGACACACGTTCCGACAGATCCACGGAAACGTCCGGATGTATTGAACATCGTGCTCTCTAGGAACGTCAACTACCCGATAGCAGTAGAGGTGCTGTACGACCTGAACTCACAGCACCTCCCGATTCTGATCACTCTTGGCCTAAAGGCGGTGACTACGCCGCCCAGAGCATTCAAGACACGTGTCGACTGGAGGCTCTACTGTCAACATCTGCAGGAGAGACCTCCAGTCCACCATCCCATAAGCACAGCGGATGACGTAGAGATCGCTGCTACTAGAATCACCAAGAACATCCAGGAGGCCCTCCACGCGGCCTCCACGATCGTCCCGATCACTGCAGGGCGAGACGATCTGCCGCGAGAGATATGCGTGCAGATCAGGCGCAAGAGAGCGTTGAGGAAGATCTGGGCGCGTACTTGCTGCCCTAAACTGAAGACACAATTGAACACCTTGTCGGAGGCACTGTCGGTTGCAGTCCAGGCCTACAGAGGAGAGGCCTGGGAGCGGTGCATATGGAAAGCTGAAGAGCATGACGCGTCGCTCTATAAACTGAAACGACAGTTGATCAAAGCCAGACCTCCCGTTTGCCCGCTGACCAACTATATAACTTCCAGGCAAATATTAAAATGTTCTGGAAACTCGTAAGAAATACCAGGGGACTTTCAAAACAGCCTAGATTGAATGCGATACGAGACGAGAATGGCTGTATCCTGAATGATGAAGTGTTGAGTCTAAAGAGATGGAAGGAATATTTTGAAAGCGAATTTATGAGTGAGGAGAAGTGTGAACTAAATGAAATAGAAATTCCGAAAGAAGATGAAAGAGATAGGGAGATAAGTATAGATGAAATAATGAAAGCAATGAAAAGTATGAAAGTAGGTAAGGCAGCCGGATATGATAGAGTTTCACTCGAAATACTAAGGGCTGGAGAGGACGTGGTGGCAGGCCTGCTGTACGCCTTGTTTAATTTATGTTGGGAACTAAAGCGGGTACCGGGAGACTGGTGCAAAGCCGTGATAGTCCCAATATATAAGGGAAAAGGGTCACAGCAGGACTGTAAAAACTACCGTGGTATCAGCCTTCTTAGCATTGTGGGAAAACTGTATGCTAAGGTACTAATTGAAAGAGTTATGAAAGAAACTGATGAAAAAATTTGGGATGTGCAAGCGGGATTTAGAAAGGGAATGGGGTGTACAGATCAAGTCTTTTCCATGCGCATGATCGCGGAGAAGTTTTTGGCGAAAAACCAAAAAGTTTTTTGTGCGTTCATGGACTTGGAAAAGGCTTATGACAGAGTGGACAGGGATGTGTTATGGCAAACGCTGAACGCATTTAGGTTGAGCGCTGGTTTGATACAGGCATTAAAGTCTCTGTATAGGGACTCGAGTGCTTGTGTTAGAATCAACGGGGTCTACTCGGACTGGTTTGGCATCCATAAAGGTGTCAGACAGGGCTGTGTAGCTTCCCCGTGGCTGTTCAACCTATTTATGGACAGCTGTTTGAAAAATTTGAAAGTTGAAGAATGCGGGTTAAGAATGGGTGAGTTAACCATCAAATGCCTTTTGTACGCCGATGATCAAGTCATACTTGCGTCGTCGGCGGCCGAGTTGCAAGATGGTTACATTAATGAACAGGTCATTAAAAGAAAGGGGAATGAAAGTGAACGCAAGTAAGACGAAAGTGATGGTTTTTGAAAGAGATGAAAGCAAAACGGTATGTGAAATAAGAATAGAAGGAGAGTTAATTGAGCAAGTGGATGAGTTCGTATATTTGGGATGTGTATTCAGCAGGGATGGGAGATATGATAAGGACATTGAACGACGAGTGAATGCAGGAAATAAAGTAAATGGGGCTCTACACTCTATCGTGAAAAGTCAGAATGTGTCAAAAAAGGCACGTATGGCAATTCACAGTGCTGTATTAGTCCCTACTTTAACGTTATGGTAGTGAAAGTTGGGTGTGGCAGAAGAAGCACGAGAGTAGAATAAATGCAGTAGAAATGCGGTCGCTAAGGAGTATGTTAGGGCTGAATCTGAGTGGCAGGGTGAGAAACTGTGTGATAAAAGAAGAGTGTGGTTTGCAAGATGATGCGGTGACCAGGATTAAGATAGGAATGCTTCGGTGGTTTGGTCATGTAGAAAGAATGAATGCGGAAAGACTGACAAAGCAAATATATGTTGCAGAAGTGAATGGAAGAGTCGGAAAGGGACGTCCTAGGCGGAAGTTTGTCGACCAAATTGGCGATACACTAAAAATGGGCCAAATTAAGAGTACCCTTAACCAACGAGCATGTATGCGTAGGTATATGGATGTGGAAGAGGCGAGAAAGGTATGTCAGGATCGTGCTAAATGGAAGTCTGTAGTCTCTGCCTACCCCTCTGGGTGACAGGCGTGAGTGTTTATGTATGTATGATGTTTAACGTTTCTTATTTTGTTTTAAAACTGCCTAACGCATATGTTTATAGTGCTCGTAAATACGGCAACATGTTAATGTATCTTGGAGAAGCTCGCGGGAATGCTTCGCGTGTGTTACTAATTTACCGAGAAAAAGTTTCGACCGCTCGACACCCAACTGACTTTCGTCTGATAACAGCAGCATTTCAGCGAGTGTTGGAAAATCGGCCTATTGCTCCGGTAGTGGCAGGTGGTGGAAGTCAAGTGACTGTTCCCTCTGAGGAGCGCATTTAGAATGTCGTTCGCCGGAATTCGAACACTTTTTAGGTATACGAAGTATCGCTAAATTATTAAAACCTCGGGATGTAACAAATGTGTCATACTGTATAGTTCACAAAGTGTTAAAGCGTAACCGAATGCGACCATACAAAGTGCATTAAGTGCAAGCTTTAGTCCCAGCGATCACGACCGCCGACTAGTTTTTGCCGTTGGCTATCAGACCAGCAATAACGTGTGCCTGGTTTCACCGAGCACCTCATCTGGACGGACGAGTCCACAACGGGAAAATGTCTGTTTGAACCGAAGAAATACTCACGGGTATTGTGAGGTTAACCAGCACGCTATTTGACAAACTGGGCACCGAACCCAATGGTCAGATAACGTATGGGTAGGTTTATTTAAGGATCGCATACTGGGACCACTGTTTCTGCAACAGCGACTTGACGGACAGCGATACCCAAAACTTTATAAATGAACAGTTGGTTGACATTTTTGACGAGCTATCGTTGGCTGAATTTCGCCGCACCTGGTTTCAGTTTGATGGTGCACCTCTACATGTTGTGAGGTACGTCCGTGAGCGCCTCACCGAGTTATTTCATGATCGCTGGAACGGCAGACTAGGACCACACGCTTGGCCACCTCGCTTACCGGATCTCACTCCATTAAACTTCTTTCTGTGGGGGTATGTGACAGAAAGGGTTTTTAATCGTGAGTGTGATAGTGCTGACGAAATGCGCCAACGGATCGTAGATATTTTAAACAAACTACATGTGGACTGTGCCGAAGAGCCCACTATGATGTCCTGCCTGCAGGAGGAGACGCAAGGCTGAGCCCAAATCTGCCTCGAAATTAATGGGGCACAATTTGAGCCGCATCTCATAAGGTCACGGATGATTTCGATCGGTAAGCTGTTCACTACCAATTTTTTGTAAATAATTAAGTTTTGAACTGATGTGAATATGTAAGTAACTGAATTTATCAGAATAATAAACAGTGATGTGTAGTGTAGGTAACACGGTGTATAAAAAAGCATAACTATCCTTATTAAAATTTCCTTTGAGTACATTTTTCATTAGTGGGGAATCGAATCAGGTATTTGATTTATTTAACCTGTGAATTCGAATTAAAGTGGCTAGGTGGACCAAATTGGCGATTTATTGAAAACGGGCCAAATTAGTAGTACCCTTAACCGACGAGCATGTATGCGTAGGTGTATGGATGTGATGGAGGCGAGAGAGGTGTGTCAGGATCGTGCCAAATGGAAGTCTGTAGTCACTGCCTACCCCTCTGGGTGACAGGCGTGAGTGTTTATGTATGTTTTCAAACAAAGCAAAATATTAAAAAATAACCAGTATCAACTTTTTTTACTTGACGTCGTTTCAATGATATGTCGCTATGTATATTACCGTAGTGCTTGGATGATTAAAATTCGTTGTTATGTGAATGATCGGCAAAATATTCAAATAATCGGTAAAAAAATTTCAAATAATGGAATCATTAATTTTTTTAATGTATTATTTGTTTAATTTAATTTTTATTTTCAAAATTCCTCAAATTACATGAATCATGAATAAAACAAGTTTTTTTTTTTTTTACTTTGTCAAAGTAAATTTGTGTAGGCAAAGAACTCATATACAAGGCCGTGCTAAAATAACCACTATAATTATATACACTATTATATGTAATTTCAATATCCCGCCATTTTGGTACCAGTTACTCGCCACCGAGTCAGTAATTCATTCTTGGGGCGATGTATACGCTTTTACAACAAAATCCCAGAAAATATACAAAATTTGACGTAAGTACACATAGTTTAAAAACTTTATTAAACAAAGTTTGTATAAAAAGGATTATTTTAATATTAAGTAATTTATGGAATGGTGATCGCTACCAAGCTATTTCTAATTTGTTTTGTGTTGTTAATTATAACACGCATGATTGTAAGCTCTTATTTTTTTTAAGCTAGTCCCGTTGGGTTTCTTGCTGATTCTTCCCAGGACAAAGGTTTTTTGCGAACCAATGGGAAATGAAAAAATTGACTTTCAATAAGTATTATTCATACATTGTAGTGTGGCTCCACGAAATTATATATATTTGTGTTAAATGTAGAATAAGTGACAGTATAATTAAAGTCTTGAGTAGATAAACACGTCTCCCTTTCATTTACCAACCGTACAACATTACAATCTATATTGAATAAAAAAAGTTTCTGTTTCTGTTTCCAGAGCTTACTGTGCGTAATTTTGTGATTTTTGTTTGTCTTCTTATTTTGTTACTTGGTTTTAACTTTTTGGACTGTTTCTTCTATAATAAATTTTTGTACGTGGTAGAGCCACGCTACATTTATATTATAGTTGTAGCATGGCTCAACCGGGGCATTATCACGCTCTCACAGAATGCCAGCGTCAAATAGTAGCGCAATGCCGCTGTGTTTCGTATGGTGAGTGTAGAGAACCAGAGACCCTAATTATTGGAAACGAGGCATGTATGATGGATGTAGATGTCTCTAAGTCACAGCATCCACTTAACATCAGGTGAACTGTGCGCTCGTTTGTCACCCCCTTTATAGAAAAAGGATAGGAAAAGCGAAAGGGAAATTTGAGGGACAGATAAAGCCCCTTAACTTTTTTTAAGAAACTGTAACAGTAAGTGGTTCCAAAGCTTTACTCCAAGAGCTAAGCAAGACTTTTAATAAAGAGTAGAGGAGTAACCGACATAGTCCAGCGGATTAGTAAGCTGAAGTGGCAATGGGCCATATAGCTCGTAGAACCGACAATCGATGTAAGCAGGAAGTCGATGGATGCAGATGGTTCAGGATTGCGTCATGTGGCATTCCTTGGGAGAGCTCTATGTTCAGTATTGGGTATGTGAAGGGCTGCAATAGTGGTAATGATAACAGGAGACAAGGGACATGCAGGGTAAAGGTTTCCTTTGGACCGAAGGGAAATATTATGAAGGAACTAAAAACGTGAAAATGTTCTTTAAATAAATTTTGTAACTTAGTTTTACTAAAACATACATACCTTGTAAAATCAGGTATTTTAACAGAGGACACTGTATACGATATCTTAGGAGAGTGTAAAATTTATTTATGATCCGTTTAATTACAAATCTAAGCCAGCCAAACACCAGAGTAAAGAAACAAGAGGGAGGAACGTCTGCCCTTTTCAATATTGATTACCGCCCGGGCGGGGCCAATGCGCAGTATCTTTTTTTTAGAATAATTTCTATAAAATAAGGGCGACAAACAAGCACACTGTGCACCTGATGGTAAGTAGCTACTGTCTAGCAGATAAAGAATCCTACCACATATTCTAATATACTATGACCAACGTCATGATCGTTATCATATATTCATCAAAGAACTTTTAATTAATGAATGAAAAATAGAAGAAGAATTGACAAATTGACGTCTCCATGATACTGTAGCTGTGAAATAATTTGCAGTGCTGAGGGCCGCAGGTTCGAATCCCGCGCGAAATAAGTATTTGTATGGCTTACACATAGTTGTTGATCTGGATGCTTGTTCTTGTGAAATTTATGTATGTAAACTGCCCCCATGATACAGCAGAAAATAATAGTAATAGTGTGGGGCGCTTTTAATCAAGAAAAAAATTGTATTATCAATGATTTGTATAATTACATTCCAAAACTTCGTCATTGACTATTGTGCATTGGGCCTAGGGTACACGTACCTAGTACCTACGCGACCGTGAGATATCGATTTGTAGCCTGTCTGCGAGTGCTAAATGCGTCGTAGCATATTTTCACGGAATGTTCCCTGAATTTATTGCGACGTTGATTTTTGTTGTTGTTTTTTTTGGTTAGTATTTTGAACGCAATGAAAATAGAAAATTTGAATTTAACTCTCACAATTCAAATTTAAGTGCCTAATTTATAAAATAAATGTGAATATTTTTGGAGGTAAACTAAACATTTTGTTCTTTTCTTTTAATTCTGCAACTTTTGCCGTATCTATTTATCTTTGAGCCAATTTTCACTTACTTTTATGCTAATTAAGTACATAGATAACGAAGATACTGTAGTAAAATATTGTATACTTCGTTAAAAATAACTTCATTCTTCTGTATTGGTGGGGCATAAAAATGAATTCACAGACCTCGAAGCACATTCCGTTTGGGATTTTGTACAGGGTCAGTTTGTTTTATTAAGTTTATTATCGGTAAAGAATATTTAAATTTTAAGTTTTATATTTTGATAAGAAAGATAACCAATATAAAATAAGTTAACGTAATTTTCATTCAACATTTTTTATTTCTATTAATACGAACCTGTGATGGACCACACCAGAACTAGACCACCAAACAGTGACCATTACTATTGAAGGGATGAGTTTTCTTATAGAGCATTGTTTTGGTGCTGAATCGGAGTCAAACAAACTTGCTGAGCGCTAGCAAAATTAATTAGTTTGTGTGCTTGTTGAGAAGTGCAAAATACGTCTCGAAGTGTACTTCGAGCTGACGATGATTGAGTTCGTGGGGTAACCAATATATTATGTATATATATACATATATATATATATATAAACACTCACGCCTGTCACCCAGAGGGGTGGACAGAGACTACGGACTTCCATTTGGCACGATCCTGACATAACTCTTTCGCCTCCTTTACATCCATATATCTACGCATACATGCTCGTCGGTTAAGGGTACTTCTAACGTGGTCCTTTTTGAAAATATCGCCAATTTGGTCAATAAACTTTTTCTAGGGCGTCCCTTCCCGACTAGGCCGTTCAGATCTGCCATATAAATTTGCTTTGTCACTCTTTCCTCATTCATTCTTTCTACATGACAAAACCACCGAAGCATTCCTTTCTTAATCCTGGTCACAACATCATCTTGCATACCACATTTATCTCTTATCATGCAATTTCTCACCCTGTCATTCAGGTTCAACCCTAGCATAATCCTTAAAGACCGCATTTCTACAGCATTTATTCTACTTTCGTGCTTCTTCTGCCACACCCAGCTTTCACTACCATACATTAAAGTAGGGACTAACACAGCATTATGAATTACCATACGTGCCTTTTTTGACACATTCTGGTTCTTCATAATAGAGTGTAGTGCCCCATTCACTCTATTCCCTGCATTTACTCGTCGTTCTATATCCTTATCATATCTACCATCCCTGCTAAATACACATCCCAAATACACAAACTCATCCACTTGCTCAATTAACTCTCCTTCTATTCTTATTTCACATACCGTTTTGCTTTCTTCTCTTTCAAAAACCATCACTTTCGTCTTACTTGCGTTCACTTTCATTCCCCTTTCTTTTAATTCCCAGTTCATTAATGTTACCATCATTTGCAACTCAGCCGCCGATGACGAAAATATGACTTGATCATCGGCGTACAAAGGGCATTTGACGGTTAACTCGCCCATTCTTAACCCACATTCTTCATCTTTCAAAATTTGCAAACACCTGTTTATAAATAGGTTGAACAGCCGAGGGGAAGCTACACAGCCCTGTCTGACACCTTTTTGGATGCCAAACCAGTCCGAGTAGACCCCATTGATCCTGACACAAGCACTAGAGTCCCTATAAAGAGACCTTAATGCCTGTATCAAACCAGCGCTCAACCCATATGAGTTCAGTGTTTGCCATAACATATTCCTGTCCACTCTGTCATAAGCCTTTTCCAAGTCCATGAACGCACAAAAAACTTTCTGGTTTTTGGCCAAAAACTTCTCCGCAATCATGCGCATGGAAAAGACTTGATCTGTACTTGACTTGACACTTGACTTGAGTATGTATGCGTAGGTACCTATATGAATGTGGAGGATGCGCGATAGGTGCGTCAGGATCGTGCCAAGTGGAAGTCTGTAGTCTCTGCCTACCCCTCTGGGTGACAGGCGTGAGTGTTTATGTATATGTTATTTATGGACGTAATAATCTCAAGTAAGCGTATAATGCTTTCGGTAGGAGTGCTTCACGACAGCAATCAGTTGATGGATTTCAACGATTTACCTAGTTCGCAGTCCGCGCCCTTGATAATCAGACCACTCCCGCTATATAGCATACTAAATTGTACACAAATAGAAAATGTCCTAAATTAATAAAAAAAGAATACATTTTATAGTAGTAAATAAAAAAAATACAACGTAACACCGAAAATAAACATAACACCGTTTCTGTTTTAGAATCAAGAAATAAATACTATTAAAGTTAAAAAAACACGCAAGCAGAATCTTTGGTACTGACTTATTTAAAGAAAAATACGGAAAGAAGAATAAGGAATTCAAAAGTTATAAAAAGGGGAAGAGAGATCTTCTTTAACGCTTTTTAGTCCTTGACCTGAACTTCAAAAAATCTCAACGAGAATCGCAGCAGCGAGGAAAACAAAAACAAATGAATGAATATAACCAAAACAAACAGATTACATGTACAATTTGGTGGCCTCTTCTCTCTACTTAGCGTCTCTTCCAGGCAACCAAAGGTGTAAAGGAATAAAACAGAATACCCTATAATATCAATACATGCAATAAAATAACATATAAATAACTAATACATTAAAAATATGATACACATATACATACGTATATACATAAACATACACACACACACACACACACATATATATATATATATATATATATATATATATATAATATAACTATATATATTATATATATATCCTCAAACAATAACATAAATAAATATATAATAAAATATAATAAATGTCCTAATGTTAGCAAACACAATATAATGAAAGGGATAATAATGTTTTATATAAAAATTACGTTTCACATTGTTTGTCCGTGATAAACTCTTAAATATATTTCAATGAAATTTTGCACAATGTTTGCAGTTTAATTCAACTTGAGAGATAGGATAGTTTTTATCCCGATAAGTGACCCTCAAAATATTTCTATTACGAAGTTAAGGATATTATATGGGAGAAAGGGTCGCTGGAGATAGATAGATACAACAACGTCTGCCTGGCTAGCTATAGCATATTTTGAATAAATAAATAATAAAAAAACAAGTTTACGTATAAGTAAAATTGTAAAGTAGCTTAAAAGTATACATACTAACATACTGACTAGTTAAGAAAAATTTCGTTTCTAAACTCGAGTGTTTCGGATTAGATAATTCGCACTGCAATTAGCCTGCGAAATAGTGACAATATGAAAATGCATTCATTGACCAAAGCTAATTAGTTTACAATCGCAGCTAGCGAAAAGTGTTGAATTAAATGTTGCAACTTACCTGGTACTGCACCAATAGCCGCTGGAGTTCTTGTAATTTCTTTATCATCTATGGTTGGTTCTTGTATGTCGTTTACCGCCGGTGGTTAGCGTCTAGATGGAAAAACGGAAAGGTTAGTACTTTTTTAATTACAGTTTAAATTAACTAATAGTTTATTGAATGATTCATCTTCATCTTGAGCCCATTAAAGTCCAATGATGAATATGGGCCCGTTGTGGGGAATATTTGCCTCAATTATAACGCTTTCTGACGTATTATGTAGTGGAATGCCGGCCCTTTATTAAAGAGCTTACTCCTTTCTACAGGGCCGGCAACGCACCTGCAATTCCCCTGGCGTTGCGGTTGATCATGGGCGGCGGTAGTCACTTAACATCAGGTGAGCCGGATGTTCGTTTGCCCCCTCTTCTATAAAAAGAAGTGGCGGTGTAAGAATATCCCCTACCCCACATTATCCCGCGGGTGTCGCAAGAGGCCACAGGGAAAACAAATCAGAAGATGTGTAGCAGCATATTTTATTAATAACGACTAGAAAAACTACCGTTATCAACCCGCTTGTCAACGTGGGAATAAAGACAAATATCTCGCCTATGAGGCAATCTATTGAAGAGACCTTTTAAGCTGTAGACATTTTTAGCTTGTAACGGTTACGGTAACTAAGGTAGAATACTTATGTGGAGCTAATTACACTTAAGTACCATTGTACATTCATAATCTTGCAAATAAATGTTACTATTATTCCTCTAGTTGTATATATCTCCGTGTGTTTTAATTAATCATAGCGCTCTTGATGCGGACTGCAGAAGGCAGCAGTAGACATCTTGCAACTCTACGCCGCCTATCGCCGATTTGAATACTTTTCGTCTGGAGTAAACAAGGATCTTCAAAAAAAGAGTTATACCTTTCTGAAGTTGCAGTTGTTCATGAGCGACGGTAGTCACTTACCATCAGGTGAGCCGCTTGCTCGTTTGCCCCCTCTTCTATAAAAGAAAAATAAGATATAACGCCATCTATCGAAAACATTTTTGGGTATTTTTCGTAGCCGCTCTCTGTTTGATGAAATAGGGCGATGAATTCTTTCTCTTGCAAGAATAGGAATTAATGGTGGACTAAATGACAACATGTGGGTTCACACACGGTATGTGTGAAACCTTCATAAAAGAAGAACGAGAATATAGCACACTGTATACTGTATTCTATCTCATTCCCTCGCAGGCTAAATCCTATAGATGTATTTGCTTGTCTCTTTTTAATATTTCTGTTTCGTTCAATGGATTTCAAATATACGGTCCATCTAATAGTGGCTCCGGCAGCCTATGGACACCTGCAACAGACATTATATCAAAAATGGTTCATTTTATAACGAGCAATTCGTGAAGACAGTACCGCGCCTCTCCCTACTAAGTAATTCTTCGATTTCGCAAGATCCCAAATGGAAATATTTAGGAGTGTTTTTTTAATAAAACTAAATGACAAATATATACTAAGTCCATCTGATGTTAACTGACTTCTGCAGTCTAAGAAAACTTCCAACCGTCTTAAAACAAAGACCACCACAAACAAAGGTCGCTTCTGAGGACTAACATGGAATGCCTCACAGCCTGTTACACTGGTTCCCTCTCCCACATATATGGATACCCAGACGGACTCTTAGGCAGCAAAAATCCTACCACCTAGAGTAAGTACATAGCACAAATAATTAATCCGTATCGGTTTTTGATTGAAATTAACACCAAAGAGCCACGATTTGGTTAAACGGTGCAGTTCAAAACAAAAATTATAACACTTATTTATTATAACGACAGGCAACTTCTAAGCACGCAACACGATTAAAATCACCTTTTAAAAATCTATAATACTATATAAATCATTTAAATACTAATTATAGCTAGATTAAGAACTAACTGGTGTTACCTGAGGTATTCTGGCGTACAACCCCAGTCGGCTTGCACGAGAATACTGTGAGTGACACGCCCTCGCCGATCGCATATTGATTTAAGTTTTATTTGGAGTTGCCAGCTCCCGTTTTACGGTTTAGAGGATGTAATAATATTAAATAAAGGATATAGGATGAAAAATAAAGGATATTATATTGTTTTTAATGAAATACTATTATTGTATAAGTAGCAATATTTGTATTAATATAAAAAGCAATGTTAGTATGCAACGTAACGTAGTTTGTCTTTCTAACATCGCGCGTCACCTCAAAGTGGTTTTGAAATTATTTGACCTCAATTAGCAGAGAAAATGTCAAAGAATAATTGTTTTCTATCAAGGATTTCAAATTAGGTCACAATAACATTTTTTGGGTCTGAAATAGAGACCGTCGTTTAAAATAAAAGACGTTTGGCAAGACTTGAGCTTGGAGAAATCAGCGCTGTTTAATCGATGTTAATATTGTGTTTACTGGAAAGTTCTATTTTGTTTATGTATCCTGTAACTTAAATTAACCAGAAAAGGTACACAGTTCAAATGTTTTATTATAGAAAAAATTAAACCAAAATGGTTATTATTATATCAAAGATTATATAAATGAAAAATCCCCGGGGTGATCGCCACCATGGTGGTTTTATAAAAATCAAAAAAAAATTAAAAAGTGTACAAAATATATTATTGTAAAGTGAAATATGTTTAAAAAAAAGTCACGTTGGGTTTCTTGCCGGTGGTTTTTATACGAACCAGTCGTAAATAGAAAAAATGACTTTCAATGATCTATATTCAGTAAAAATCCTTCATTTAATTCCATTTCATCGCGTCTGTTACAGCCTATTAAAAGCACTGCTTAACATAGGTCGCGCAGGATACTATTAATAATAATAATGTATCATTTCCTTTTGATTTTTCAAATATACATTTATAGAAGCGAACCAGATGAGAAAACTACATAGACACCCCAAAAAAAAACATATTTGCTATAGTTGGTTCGCTTGGCAGGCTTTTTTTGATTGATGACATAATTGAAGATAAATGTAGATGTCTATGGGCCACAGCATCCAGTTACTATCAGGTGGACTGTGTGCTCGTTTGTCAGCCTTATTCTATAAAAAATATAAATCGGCAACAGCATTTATTACTTTCAATTGTTATTATGAAGACTTTGCTACCCATCTCCGGTTTTGTTTCCCTCCGTGAGGCATTGCGCAATAATTTGTAATTTTTTTATTGTAGAGATTTTATACATAGTAGTGGAGCCATGCTGAGCTAACACGAATACGTCGGCTCGACCGGGGAAGGACCACGCTCTCACAGAATACAGGGCAAAATAGCAACTTAATGCTGCTTAATGTTTCGTGTGATGAGTGTTGAGAACCGGAAACACTTTTTACTGGAAACGAGGCATTCCGTCTTAGCCCTCTGTGGTGACAAGGCATCTGCGTTTTGATTCTAATTCGAGGATAGATGAAGATGCATATGGACGACCAAATCCGCTTCTCATCCGATAGATTGTTTGTTCATTTGTCACCCATCTTCAATAAAAAATCTAGGGAATACGCACTCTGTGTGTTGTTGCAATTTGTTTAATTTTATTTTCGGCAGTCAAGTAACATGAGGTCACATTTTGGAAGCAAGTAAAAGTCCGTAGGCCGCAAGTTTGGTGCGTACGGTGGATGAAGGAGAGCTTCCAACCTCAGCTCTTGTAACTTGGTGAACGTGTGGTGAACGGGGACGACTGATTGACCAAAGCTGATTGGAGCCATGCACGCTTCTCCATCATTGTGTTTAGCACTTCGCAGTACACATCTACAGTAATGCTCATCCCGTTTGGTGAGAAGCACAACGGTGCAATATCACCAAACAGTGACTATCACTTTTCTAGGGATGTTTTCTTATAGTTTATATTAGATATTGTTTAGGTGCTGAATCAGGATCCAACCACCATAATGAGCCCTTGTAATTGCCAACAGAATCAATTAAAAAAAATTAAAATTAGAATTCTTAGCCAAACAAAAATTATTTCGATTTGAAATGGCCACTACCGCAATACATCAATTTCATAGGTGAACCTATGTACCTATTACATTCATCTATGATAATAAACTGTGGTAATAGATAACAAATACATTTTGAAAATCATAATTAATTTTGACATGTATTGTCAACATGACATATTAAAAAATATTGATTGATTTTTAACTCGAAAACCCAAAAAGTTTGCAAAATTGATTGTAACATAATAAAATTGAAGAAATGCTCATTAAATCGAGATATAGCGTTAAGACGTAAGTATCAATTTACTGAATTGAATGTAATTGATACATGTTTTCGTATAGAGAGTAGTTTATAGTATAGTTTCGTATATTAGTAGTATATGGATAGTATACATACATTTCAATGTTATGCAAGTAATTGTGTTAATAAAAATTGTAAATCAATTTTTGAACTTGAATAGGACATTAGCCTAAGGTCACTTGTTTTTTTTATAGGATAGGGTGACAAACGAGCACACAGTTCACCTGATGGTAAGTGGTTGCTGTAGACAATAGACATCTACATCTATCCTCAATTACGAATCAAAATGCAGATGAGTTGTCACCCGTGAGGACTAAGATGGAATGCCTCATTTACAGTGAAAAAGGTCTCCGGTTCTATACACTCACCAGTCGAAACACAGGAGCATTAAGCTATTATTTGATGCTGGTATTCTGTGAGAGCGTGGTCCTTCCCCGGTCGAGCCGACCCATTCGTGCTACAATTACACTACAAAATTAACAGCAGTATGGCTCTACCACGTGAAAAAAGTAATATGATTCTGCATTATACCGTAAAATTACTGTCCCTAATTTTCATTTTTTAATATCCGATGTAGCGGACCACTCATTTTGTATGCAAGGTATGTGTTTTTATACACAGCTGTCAGTAATTTTACCGTCCGAAATTTTCATTTTGTCACTCCGGACTGAGTTTGTCAGCGTTGCCATTTGGTGCTAATAAAGACCTTAAACCGGTATTGTATATATCCAACGCGAAGCGGGTATGTAGAGTTGTATTGTTACCAAATTAAAAAATCGCGATCTACTCAAATCACTTCCACTAGCTTTATATTGCACTTATATATGTAGTAAAGAAGTGCCAATAGCAAGAAGAGATTTCAATTAATACTTCTGTAGTAGTAATAACATTATTTATTTCGATCATTATTAAAAAAAGCTCAGTGAATATAATTTTAATTGAATGTCAGCTAATTATTATGAATATGAACAAGATATCTTTCGAAACTTATCACTTTGATATTTTATTAGTTTTAGATATTATATTGAAAACCGTCTCATTCATTAATATTTGACAATTTTTTTCGGTAACAAAATATTAATCACCGGTATCAAGTAATCAAAAAAATTCCGTGTTATTTATACAGAAACTATTTTTGTAGCATTAAACGAATTACAAAATACGTATTTCGGTAATTATTAATAAAAGTAAATTGATTATTCAAAACCTTAGATGAGCGTTCGAAGTGTGCACTTTTGGAATTTTCAAAAAGGTATATATGCTGTTTTGTCAGATTAATCTTTAGTAACATTTCAAAATAAAATACACTTAAATATAGTATTTTAAAGTATTTTAATTTACATTTTAGTCAACTTCAGAAAAGAGGAATCCGAGTTCTTTTAAATTCTAATTTGACCATATGTATTTGTATGTATTTCACATAACATCTTTCATCATCGTCATCATCATTACAGCCCTTCAAAAGTCTACTGCTGAACATAGGCCTCCCCCAAGATATGCTACAAAGCACGGTCCTGAGCCTTCTTGCATGTCTTACCAGGTCGTCACTCCATCTAAAGGGGGATCGCCCTGCACTTCACCAACCGGTACGAGGCTGTCACTCGAGAACCTTTTTTCCCCAACGGTTGTCGGTTCTTCGAGCTATACGGCCGGCCCATTGCCACTTCAGCTTACTAATCCGTTGGGCTATATCGGTCACTCTGGTTCTACTGCAGATATCCTCATTTCTAAGTTTATCACGCAGAGAAACCCCGAGCATAGCCCTCTCCATAGCTCGCTCCATAGCGATATTGAGCGTCCTCATACGGCCATCAGTGAAGGACCAGGTCTCGGTTCCGTAGGTCATCACTGGCAACACGCACTCGTTGTACAACTTAGTTTTCACGTTTTGAGGTATACATTAAGGGAAGATGTGTCGTAATTTCCCGAACGCTGCCCAGCCGAGTTGAATCCGTCGATTGACCTCTCGGTCAAAGTTACGGACTTACCTAGTCGGACTATTTGTCCCAGGTAAACGTACTCGTCAACAACTTCGAGCTTAGTGCTCTCAACAATTACGGGCATAGGTGTGACATGGGCATTAAATATGATCTTTGTTTTGTCCATGTTCATTGAGCATAGTGCTTAAGTCCTCCAGCGATTCTGCCATAAGGACTATATCGTCGGCAAATCGAAGGTGAGTGATGTACTCGCCATTGATGTTAATACCGTATCCTTTCCATTCCAGTAGCATGAAAACGTCTTCCAATGCAGCGGTGAAGTTTCGGGGAAATAACGTCACCCTGTCTTACACCTTTCTGCAATTGAATAGGTTTCGTACTCTGGTTCTGTACTCGGATAGCCATTGTAGCTTTACTGTACAAACACTTCAGCACTTCGATATAACGACAGTCAACTTGGCACCACTGAAGAGACTGTAGCTTCGCCCAAATCTCGACGGATTCAAAGGCTTTCTCATAGTCCACATACGCCAAGCAAAGTGACATATTGTACTCTTAGGACTTCTGTACAATTTGCCGAAGGGTTTATACGATCTATGGTACTAAAGCCTTTTTGGAAAATGGCTTGTTCGGGAGGCTGGAAGTCGTCGAGTCAGCGTGCGAGACGGTTCGTAATGACTCTCAAAAACAGCACGTAGACGCGGCTCAGAAGGGATATCGGTCTGTAGTTCCTCAAGAGGGCGTTGTCACCTTTCTTAAAGGACAAGACCACCGCACTTCTGGTCCACGCCTCGGGAGTAGTGGCTCCATGGAGGACGGAATTAAAGAGCTTCTGAAGGACTTCAAGTACCGGTTTTCCACCCACTTTCAGAAGCTGCGCTGTAATTCCATCCTCGCCCGGAGACTTGCCGTTTTTAAGGCGCTGGAGAGTCATTCTAATCTCACTCAGACTGACGTCCGGGATATCATCAGAGTAGTGTCAAATAAGACTTGCTCTTGGAACGTTACTCACACTTGCGTGTGGCTCCAACAATGATGTGTACAGCTGCCCATAGAACCTCTCAATCTCACTTAGAATCTCAGGTGTCCCGGAAACGATGTTGCCACACTCAGTCTTCAGCTTTGACAGTTGGCTCTTCCTGGCAGACAGATCTCTGGCAAAGACTTTGGAGCCCTGGTTCCGCTCAATCGCTCTTTCAATACGAGCTGTATTGAAGTTGCGTAAGTCCTGCCGTATGCATTTGGAGATCTGTCTGTTCAGTTGCCTGTATGCTGTCAAATCTGCTGATGACTGCAGCTTCATCCCCCGTCTAACATCCATGAGATTAAGAGTGTGATCGGAGAGTTTTTGTGTTCTTCTGCGATGGACAGTTTCCACGAGCTTGTCATTCATCGTCCACTGTATTGCAGTCTTCTAGGCACTGAAAACGGTTTTGTAATTCGAGCTGAAAGTTTTCGGGACCCTGGATTAGCGCATGAGGGGGGTGGAGCGTTTACTTCACGTGTGTCTCTAACCATTCGGTGATTGCTGCCTGTTTTCACTCTCGCGATCACTGAGACATCACTGAACAGTTGGCGTCTGGTCGTCATAATGAAGTCGATCTCATTTTTTGTCGAACAGTTGGGGCTCGACCAGTTCCACTTCCTGTGGGGCCGCTTCTGAAAGAAAGAGTTCATCATAAAGAGTCCCTCTTTCTATATAAAGTCGGCCAGCTGCTGGCCCCTACGGTTCCGTTGCCGTACTCCAAATTTCTCTAACTTTAGCTCACCACTTTCTCTTGTGCCTAGTTTTGCGTTGAAGTTTGGTGTTAAGGCATTTGTGGTTTCAGGTTTCTACGGGCTACTGAAGCCATTCAGCATATAGTAGCCTGTTAGCTGGTTTGTAATTCAATGTTACAAAAATGCCTGCCTGTTGGCTCAAAGTGCGAAGATACCGTAATAAAAATTTAAAAACAAATTGAATTGAATGCCTCGTATTTAATTCCTAACCTAAATTTCATTTTATTTTAATATTCTAGAACTGTATGGTAATTTAACATTATGATTCATGATTGTCAATACTATACAAGTATAATAAATATTAATGTTTGATACAGTGTTAACAAAGAAGAGCAAACACGGGACGTGATCGATTTGGGTGCCCCCCGCTGCCCACGCATGCCTCGTGCGTGCCCCTTGCCCAACGCCAGACTGTGAGTTCTCTCTTAGGCTATTTATATACCAAATTATATCCTAAATGTATCAATACACAATTTAGCATACAAGTTAGCCACTAAAGCTTTTTTTATAGAAGAGATAATAACCGAGCAAGCAGACTACCTGATGGTAAGTGGATGCTGTGGCCCAAAGACATCTACATTTATCCTCGGTTAAGAATCAAAACGTAGATACGTTGTCACCTCTGAGGACTACGATGTAATGCCTCGTTTTCAGTAAAAAGGGGTCTCCGGATCTCTACACTTACCATACGAAACACCGCAGTATTAAGCTGCTATTTTACGCTAGTATTCTGTGAGAGCGTGGTCCTTCCCCGGTCGAGCCGACCCATTCGTGCTACAACCATAGCATAGCTGCAGCGTGGCTCTACCACGCATAAAAGCTCTCTTAAATTCGATTACGGCATATTCAGGCCCAAATCTTTTTTGGGTATATCATAAAATAATGCTACATATTTAAACAAGCAAAGAGGAGAGACACTTCTATCCGGTGTACTGTACATCTGAGTACATCATTGAAGCGAGCCCAAAAACCAATCAGTTATTATTTATAGACAAAAATGTTTCGAAAACGGAGTATTAAAACAAAAATTAGATCAGTACTATAACCACTAACGTATGTAGGTTTTATTAAATATCGAAAGCCTTCAAATCAAAGGAATTATAACATTCCAAGGGTACCTTAAATGTGCACAAAAAGAAAATCATATATGTATGGCAACGTTAAGGCGGGTAAAATAAAGTAAACATTCATAAACAGTGAGCGAGATTAGAATGGCTCTCCAGCACCTTAAAAACGGCAGGGCCCCAGGCGAGGATGGAATTACAGCAGAGCCCCTAAAAGCGGGTGGAACACCGGTACTTGAAGTCCTTCAGAAGCTCTTTAATTCCGTCCTCCATGGTGGCAATACTCCGGAGGCGTGGAACAGAAGTGCGGTGCTATTGTTCTTCAAGAAAGGCGACAACGCTCTCTTGAAGAACTACAGACCGATTTCCCTTCTGAGCCGCGTCTACGTGCTGTTTTCGAGAGTCATTACGAATCGTCTCGCACGCAGACTCGACGACTTCCAGCCTCCCGAACAAGCCATTTTCCAAAAAGGCTTTAGTACCATATACATACCCTGTGGCAGATTGTACAGAAGACCGAATAGTACAATCTGCCACTTTGCCTGGTGTATGTGGACTATGAGAAAGCCTTTGATTCCGTCGAAATTTGGGCGGTGCTACAGTCCCTTCAGCGGTGCCAAGTTGACTGTCGGTATATCGAAGTGCTGAAGTGTTTGTACAGTAGGGCTACGATGGCTATCCGAGTACAGAACCAGAGTACGAAACCTATCCAACTGCAGAGAGGTGTAAGACAGGGTGACATTATATCCCCGAAACTCTTCACCGCTGCATTGGAAGACGTTTTCAAGATACTGGACTGGAAAGGATACGGTATTAACATCAATGGCGAGTACATCACTCACCTTCGATTTGCCGACGACATAGTCCTTATGGCGGAATCGCTGGAGGACCTAAGCACTATGCTCAACGGCCTCAATGGTGTCTCCCAACGGATAGGTCTTAAGATGAACATGGACAAAACAAAAATCATGTTTAATGTGTACTTTACAAAACGTTTTGAAAAAGAAAGCATTTTAAATACGTCCGTGGGTGTATACGTTAAGATGCCTTTGCCTTTCCTATACGGGAAAATACTATGGAAAAGTTGTGCAAAACAAAAACTTAGCGTTACAGAGTTGATAGAATTTTTATCACAGATGATACTAATAATTCAATCATTACAGCTGATAATCCACTGCTTAACATAGGCCTTAAACTCATAGCGGGAGACGGGCCAATAAATCATGTATTTAACTTTCCTGTGAAGAAATTCTCAGGATCTGCCATGGACCTGCGCTTGATCTCCAGACGTGTCAGTTTGCCGTCCCATAGTCAAGACATTATTGTTACTAGTTATATTAAATATAGTATGTCAGTCTAGCAATTTTATTTCTTGCCTTTACAGATATCCTGGCCCCCAAGTGCAATCAAAAATAAAAACCTGCAAGGATGACAAACTCAGTAAAAGGCACACGAAAGTTAAGCCACGGAGACTGGCGCCTAATCCAAGGCTGTATCAGGCTCCTCCTCCACGTCCAATACCACCACCAACGCCCCCTTTGCACTCCCAAATAGTCTGGGCACCGCCTATCAAATCGACTGCCCTGGACACTGCTTCGTTGGCGGCTCTACGTCTGGCGGAGCTCCGTGCCTCAGCCCCCCATGCCGCTTCGCCTGTTAATCCTTTCGGAGTCACCGCGAAACATACCGGTGATAGCAAACACCGAAGAACACAGAAACATAAACTGCGCCGTGAGCCGCGGAGTAGTCAGAATCCTTTTAGAGATCAACTCGATGTCCTTAAACCAATGGCTCCAAGGCAGTGGAAGATGCATGAGAACAGAGCAACATATGCCGCGATCTAGTAAAAATAAACAGTAAAAGTAAAAAGTAAAAAATAAACACACTAAAGTATGTATTTCCGTTTACTTTAATTGGGCAACAGTTTGGAGTGTATATAAGTAAGCTATTATATATACTCAACCAACAGCATCATAAATCAGTGCAACCCGCAGAGGATCATAGCTAAATAAAGCATTAGACCAGTCATACTAAAGAATACCGCCCTGTCAAGCGGCCTGTTACCAGTGCCCTGTTTATCAAAATTTACAAGCCTTGTATTACAAGCAATTTTCCTGTAAAAAAATTAATAATTGCAAATATGTGTTTATCAAAACTGCACGTGTAAATTACAAGTTACAAGGGTCATTATTTATTTCACAAGTATATTTTTACACTTGTATTCGTGATTTTGTTTATCAAAAATCCCTTGTAAGTTACAATTTGTAGAAAATCATAGCAAATCCAAAGAGCGTCCAGCGACTCTCCATTCCGTCTTACAAGTGTTTTAAGTAGTACTGTAATATTTTTGACTTGATTAGTGACTCAAGCGATGATGAAATTATTAGAATAATGGAACCAAGAACACATAGAACAAGAATTGACTACGATCATATGGAGACGACCTATGAATTTAATGGAAGGTTTCGACTTTCGGTCGCGAACTTTTTCTTTTTGTCGCGAATCAGCTGTAAAATCGTTATTTTATTATCATTTCTAGACGTTTTGCAAGAAACCGCAAAATATCGCCGCGAATACACTTCAAATTATATATAATAGGCGGAAATACTTCGTCGCTACTACCTGTGCTACTACTTTTTTTAATGTCCCATCAAAATTAGGCACAGACGATACACCATACAGCCATGCGTTCAAATAAGGATATTCAATAAAAAGCAAAAACAAAATGGCGGGAAAAGAATGCGGCAAACATTTTTGATTTTAGAACTTACAAGTAGAACCTACAAGTGTTAAATTTTACAAGCCCTGTAGATTTTTTTGATAAACGTAATTTACTCGAACTTGTAAAAACTTTCTTGTAAAGTGTAACTTGTGAACAAGTAGACTTGTGAGTTTTGATAAACAGGGCACAGATCTAAAAAATAAAATGAGCCAGAGCCAGGTCTATAGATCTTAATTACCTAGCTATAACTTAAACGAAAACAATTAAACAACCGATAATGCCGGCCGTTTAGTTCACGCTGACACACCTTCAGTTCCATAATAAGATTTTTATCTATTTCCTCGCCCTTCGAGTGTGCTCTCTTAATTTTGTAACAGGCGATGTACAACACTGAGTTTAACACCTCCGCCTTAAACCCAGTTCGATATGGTGGTGAGATTTGTAAAATAAAATTCATTTCTTGTAAGAATTCTGGTGAAGTGTCATTTTAAAATTCGGTTTTTAAATATAAGCACCCTGGGTTCAGGTTTCTATTAAATGCATAGAGCATAAGGCCTCTGCCTCGAATATTGCGGCCAGCGGGACGGCAGCGGCGGCGGCGCGGGAGCGGCAGGAACTTATGCGTAAAATCAAATGGACCGACTCTCGAAAACAGCGGCTTTGTAGCGGCGCGGGGGCGGGCAACGAGCGGTGTACTCCAGTCAAGCGGTGACCGCCCGCGCGTCTGCATTGCAGAGCTGCGCAATTAATTTTTGTGACGTTTTGAAATGTCCTCGGACGTGCAAGAGAAAATTATTTCAGCAATTTTTGAGAGAACACCGATATGGAACAGCAAAGATGTGAACCATAAAAATAGAAGAGTAATTAACCAGTTATGAGAAGAAATTAAAAACGAACTGGATACAGACTCTAAATCGCCCTTGATAGCTTCAAGAATATAGTCAAAAGTTTCTACGCTCATTCTGGTGTAGTCGTAGAATTTGTCGGGACATTCTCTCTGTTCTTCGTAATTTCGATAAAACTCGCCTTTTCTTTTCCTTGCCCTATAAGTAGTAGGGATTCACTTCTTCTTTTGACCACAGTAAATCGAGCGTTAGAAATAAATTTGAATCAAAAAGATGTTGTCGCCGTTGTTCAGACATTTCATTCGCAAATAAAAGAAAACATCTCGACAACACAACCATGAACACATCACTACGCCGCTATAGTGTCGCACGATCTGCCCGCTAGTTTCGTGAACGGGTCTGCGTTGCCCGCCCCGATCCCGCGCCGCCGTCGCCGTCGCTCCGCTGCCCGCAAGATTCGAGGCAGAGGCCTAATACAGGTGGTAGATCCATGCTGCAGCTATATTTCTGGTATTGTACCGCGAACTGGGTGGCGAAACAATCGGCTCGGTCGGGTAACTACCACGCCTTTTGTAGAGGAGAGGGGGTAAACGAGCATGTGGCTCATCCGATGGTGAGTGTTGACCGCCTTCCATGAACAACTGCAGCACCAGGGGAATTGCAGGTGCGTTGCCGGCCTCTTAAAATTGAGTAAGCACACAGTATATCACACAGAATATCAGCGTTTAGAGAACCGGACACCTTTTTTACTGAAATCGAAGCATTTATTATATTATAGTCCTCATTGCCGTGTAGTGGAGGTGTGAGAATATCCACTACCCTATGTCACTGAGGGACACAAATCAGGAGATGGGCAGCAGCGTCTTCCTAATGACGACTAAAGTATAAAACTGCGGTTGCCAACTCGTTTGCCAATCGTGGCAAATACGGCAAATATCCCCCGTAGGAGTTAATTTAAGGGGGAGGCCTATTTTGGGCAGTGGTCTAAAACAGTCTGTAGCGGTAGTCCTCATTTGTGTCAACGCATTTATATTTCGATTTTTAAACGAGGCTCGACGAATAAGTCTGTGACACACCGCATTCAATAATTTTAGAACCATTTGTTAATAGAATATAATGGAATAGAATCATTTTTTATTCATTATAGATTACATGTAATCCTTATTGAAAGTTATTTTTTACTTTGCCACTGATTCGAAGAAATCTCTGATCTGGGAAGAACCAGCAATGAACCCAGCGTGACTTTTTTTAAATAAATTTTACAATGTGAATGGTTAAAGAATATTTAAAAAAATATTTTAAAAAGAGCTCTGAAGCGACCACTTTATTCTCAGGGATTATTATCAACCATAATCTTACTATTAATAATAATAATGTCTTCCAGACCGAATTTCTGTTAAGGCGTAAGATAGGATCATAGTGTATGTGCAAGCACAGGTGCACTCGCTATTTCCTCAGCCTCATAGTCCGATGGGACTACGAGAGTGACGGATACGACAAGAGAGAGATCAGGCGCAGGACCAACGGATTTACGTGCTCTCCAAGGCGCGGGGGTGAAATGCCGCCAACTTCCTGACTCCGAGCTGCTACCAACTATTGGGAATTTCTTGACCATGAAACCCAATAACTGATCTTGGCCTGACGCGGGATGCGAATGCGGGACCTCCTGATCAGCAATTACGTTTACCACTAGACTAACGAGGCAGTCAAAAGTTATAAAGGCTTGAATCAAAAAACGAAAGCAAGTTTCTAGAGAACGACACGAAAATACCATTTCAAAACTAAAAAAGTTAGAGAAAAAGTTTGGAAAAAAATATCTCGCCAGGCTGCAATTTGTCGGCGAGCACAAGCTCTTAAACCTATATATTAGTAGCTGACGAGGCAGATGCTGTTCTGCCGTCTCCGACTACTACTTTTCCTAGACAAAATTCTTTAATTCGTAATAAAAAATATCGAAATCACTTATCGGGATAGAAACTATCCTATCTCTCAAGTTGGACCAAACTGCACACGGTGTGCAAATTTGATTAAAATCGATTAAGTAGTTTAGGAGTCCATCGCGGAAAAACAACGTGACACGTAATGTATATATATTAAGATAAAGAATGTGCACCTCCATCTCTACCTAAAAATACAATTAACTATAAAACAATAAAAAAACAACGTGTACTTATAACTCAATTACTTTAGCGAGTATTTTGTTATTACTTTGCATAATTTATTTTTAATTTAGAGGCGTTTCTCTTAACCATCTTATTACGTTATAAATTCTGGGTACAATGAATTTATTCAAACGCTGTCCACAGTAATTAGTCGCACTAGGCTCTTCCAGTTTTTCCCTTACCTTACTCGTAATATATGGAATAGAATATTTTAATTCAATATAGATAATAAATAAATCTTTCTAGAAAATATCTCAGATCAAGGAAGAACTAGTTAGAGACCAACGGTACTTTTTTTGAAAGAATCAGCAAAAGTTTTTTTTTTTATAGAATAGGGTGATAAACGAGCACACAGTCCACCCGATGGTAAGTGGTTGCTGCGGCCCATAGACATCTACATCTATCCTCCATTAAAAATCAAAATGCAGATGCGTTGTCACCCGTGAGGACTTAGATGGACTGCCTCGTTTCCAGTAAAAAGGGTCTCCGGTTCTCTACACTCACCATACGAAATACAGCAGCATTAAGCTACTATTTCACGCTGGTATTCTGTGAGAGCGTGGTCCTTCCCCGGTCGAGCCGACCCATTCGTGCTACAACTATACTACTAATATAACTGCAGCATGGCTCTACCACGTAAAGTAAAGTAAAGGAACAGTTTTCACAAATATTAACAACACAATACAAATTAAAAAAAAAGTGGTAGCGATCACCTCATTCCCAGGGGTTGTTATCACATATTAAGGTGCGTTGGGTTAATATCGGACGGATTTTCGACTAGTTGAAAGAGTCTGGCAAAAACTCTATTTTCTCGACATCCATATAAATTTATATATAATACTTTTGTAGAATTAATATATAATACTTTTGTAAGCTCAGTGGTGTCTGCTTAAAACGTGTGCGAAGACAAAACATAATCTCTATATACATGATGAAGAAAGTCCATCAGGGGATGGGACCAGACGTAAATTTAAATCCACTTCTACTGCTCAGAAAAATAAGTTCATAAAAGTTTTGAAAATCCAAAAGTGCACGCCACATAATCTCATTTGATTAAGGGGCATACTGAAAAGATCGGGAATAAGAAAACCACATGCATGGTATAGCTAAATTGTATTTGATTGTTTTTCGAAGTATCCTCCGTTCAACTTAATGCACTTTTCCATTCGTTCAAACCAATCGTTAAAAAAGTAATTCCAGTCTGAAGTTGATGTTGACAAAATGGCTGATTTGTATGCTTCCACAGCCGCTTCGTGGTCTTCAAACCGTTGACCGCGTAATAAATCTTTCATTCTAGGGAATGTAAAGAAATCATTTGGGCTCAGGTCAGGACTGTGCTGAGGATGGCTCATCAGATCAACGTTTTCCTGCTTCAAAAAATCATTTGTCTTCCGAGCCGTATGGGAGCTCGCATTATCGTGATGTAAGATCATGCAACGTTTCGGGTTATTTTTTTGGAGTTCGGCTATCATTTCTGGCAAACAAACCGTGATATGCCACTCAGCGGTAACCGTTCTGCGTTCCTGTAAAGGAATTGTAGCAACATGCCCCTTTTTCGAGACAAACGTATCGAGCATTTTCTTTGCCACGCTGCGGGAGCGAACCGCTCTCGTTGGTTTGACCTCGTCTTCGAAGACCCAAACTGCTGACTGATGTTTTCTTTCAGGTTCGTATGAATAAATCCATGACTCGTCACCTGAGACGATATTATAAACGGCATTTGACTTCCCTCCGTTGAAGCGTTGCAGAGTATTCCGGCACCAATCTACACAAGCCGCCTTTTGCTCTTCGGACAAATTGTAGGGAACCCAGCGGGAAACTAGCTTTCTTATACACAGCTCATTATGTAATATCAACTGAATTGCAATCATTCCGATACTGATAACAGCCTGAATCTGCTCGTACGTCACATGACGGTCATCTAATATAATAGTTCGCACAGCTGCGATGCTTTCAGGCTAAACTGCTTTTCTTGGTCGATCTACAGAAGAAACAGTGCTGAGCGACGCAGGACCGCGTCGGAACTCGGCATACCAGCGGTATATTTTCGTTTGACTCGGTGCTTCAACATCATAAATCGAAACAAGTTCTCTGAGACATTTATCTTGAGGTAGCCGCGATGAAAATTGTGAAAAATTATCGCGCGGAAATGTTCACGCGTGAGCTCCATTTCTGTTAACGACGTGTCAACTTTAAACCAACATAGGTTTTTTTAAACATTTTTTTAATTGTTTGAATGTCATTTAGGTTCTAAGAGGCCAGTATTCAAATTCTAAAAAAGGTTTTATTGTAACTCAATCCAAAATATTCTATTCCCGATCATTTCAGTGTTCCCCTCCGTATATAAAAAGAAAAATATCTCCTTTGCCATATTTGATACGAAAGAAGAGATCCGTGAGAACATATTGTTTTAGAATAGTACCAGTTGTTTTTTACATTTTCATTAATTACACAGGGTATTTTACCCATTTTCAAAAATTCGTTTAAATTAATCCTAGAGTGATAATGAACCACTTTTATATAATTTTTTTAAACCCGAATAGTGACATAAAATTACTTTAAATCTATTGTTTTAAATTTTCGCGAGAAAACGCTAGCCGACATGTTGTTTACCTAACTCGTGAATCACAGTCGCCGATTCTGCCGATTTTGCAAATGAATAAGATACTTTTAATGTTTAATAATGAGTTATCATCTAAATCATTATTGTGTTGTGCCTGAATACAAAAATACATGCATAAGAATGCCGGGAAAGTTATGAATTCAAATGCTTACTGATTTAAATATAGGTAAGAAATACTTTGCTAAAACTGGCAAGAAGATACCCGAATACATTGTCTACATAAACCAATCTATTCTTCTGTGAAGATTAATTTGATATAAGTATGACTTAAATTTAACTATAGTTTAATAAAAAAAACATCATGAGGTGAAGGGTATCGCAAGTCAAATTTTGTAATAAATTACGTTAACTTAGATATTAGAACTAATGATTGCTAATGATTGTAATTGTAGATAAACTAAACTATGATAGCTACTAAAATATGTTTTTATCAAAATAAACTCTAACCTGGTATTGTATTTTTGTATAAACAAAAGTTGGTAATAGGTACTTACATTGATGCTTTAACATTCCTCAACTCAGCAGAACAAAAATTGCGATCGCATGCAAAAAATTTTGCCACCATCAATTTATTTATCCTTTGTAAATCTACCAAGCAGAAAGTACTAATCAGTACTTTCTGCTTTGACGAATCCGTCTTCCATGATGCCTTTTTAATAAAATTCGTAATAAAACTCAATAATCGTAATGATAACTTGAAAATTTTCGAAATAACACAGCACGTTAGCTAGTTCTCTTAATCAGTGATACAGAACACTAATATCCTCAGGCTGGATCAGTGACGTCATGACATGGCTAATATGGCGGACACCGTTTTACAGATTTACATTGAGTTATACAACACTAGAGGAGCAAACCACATTACCGCGAGTCGAAAAAAATGTAACCACTATCCAAACGCGAAGACGTAGCTTTGAAACTAATAACAATTTTAAGTAAACATATATCTATCTCACTTACACAAGTTGCGAAAACAATATCGTCGCTAAGATTAGATAAAGATAGACACACAAACATGCAATGGCGGGTTGGTGTGGCTTACTATATGAAATTTTACCTAAAATACGCAATAAAAATGAGTTTTTTTAAGCTGCAGTTAATTGTTTTTATATTAAAAAGTACATTTTATTTTAAAATCTTTATTACGTCCCCTTAGAAAAAAAGGATACAAGATTATCAGATGAATAGAAGTAAACATAATGATGAAATAAAACGTATTTGGTACTAATAAATCAAAAAATATAAAAATAGGTAATAAAATATAATTAATATAAAATTTATATGAAATTATAAATAATATAAATTTATTAATATAATATAGGTAATAAAATATATTTAATGGATAATATATGAATAAACTAAAATAAGAATAATTAATTATTTTGTATGAAAGTTAAAACGTAGTTTTAATTATAATTTCCAAAATATTTAAAATCAGAGGCAACAAATTAACTTACTCCAT
The DNA here is from genome assembly GCA_907164705.1 of Parnassius apollo. Classification (NCBI taxonomy): domain Eukaryota; kingdom Metazoa; phylum Arthropoda; class Insecta; order Lepidoptera; family Papilionidae; genus Parnassius; species Parnassius apollo. Next base: position 1,955,541 of record CAJQZP010001011.1, read on the forward strand.
TAATTATATAGTCTCCCATTAATGTAGTATAATCACAAATGTGGAAAAGTGGCAACATTGAACCTAAATGGCAATATTCGATAATTTTATTTAATTATTTGAGGTTTTTTACGTTTATATGAAAATAAGAACTAAAAATTATGTGTTGAAAGTGATTCCGCTTGATTTATTACGTTTTTGTGACCTTGAATAGTATTCTTTCACTACGCATTTACCCATTTTTTTGTCCCGGCTCAACTCTGTCGACGTCACATTGAACACTGAACTGACGTTAGCTAGGCATATGGCTGTGGCCATATGTACAGTGGCAACGCTTTGGCGCGGTTATTACTGATCTAGTGTTATATAAATCAATGCAGATTTAAGGCAAAGACGAAAAGAATATTCTTAAAATTGAAATATAAAATTTATAATGCAATTTTATAAACAGAAATCAACTTTTCTCGTTTACTTTTTACAAAATCTATCATAAATATATATTTTTTTTATTTTATTTTACATGGTGTAAAATACCCTATTAAACGAGACCAAATCACTCAGTGACTAAAGTCTCTGATTATTTTTTTTTTAAAACATTAATTCTAAGGCGTACACTACACGCTTATGCAGGCTGTCAGTTTTACAACAATCATGGTTGTGATTGACTTATAACCTACCGTGTAATGCATTGAATGACGCCTGCATGAGCGCGTAATGTATGCCTATCAGTCACCATCCGTTTTGTATCAATCATGATTGATGGAATTGATTGACGCCTGCATGAGCGTGTATGTACGCCTAACGACCGTAATCGTGCGCCATCCACACATGCAGACATCTGGACACCCTCGAATTTTTTTTAATCAGTTGTTTTTATACTAAATACAGAAAATTACTTTTAAAAATAATAGAAACATGAAAACAAGTGATTTTTCTCGATATATGTGTATTTTTGTTGTTCTAAAAGTACAGTAATAAGTAGTAGTAGTAGTAAGACATTTTTAGCTCAGAAAATTACTGGATTTCCATCAGGTGAGAGTAGAGCACAACCTCAACGCTTCGCTTATGAGGCGTGCAAAAGGGATTTGTCCTATCTTTACCGGTTAAAAACATAATTAAATATGATCTGTAAATTACTAGAGACAAAATTTCAAAACAATTTCCTTTTTTTTCGTGGCATCCGATCGTATTCCTGATATAAAGAAATTATAATTTTGTGGTTCTCAAACTTTATTGTGACATAAAATGAAATTACTCAATATAAGGGAAAGATTATTTGATTGTTTTACTGGGAAAGAAAATTTTATTTCAAAAAATATAGAGTTTAAATAAAATATAACAGGAAAAACTAATGAAATGCCCTAGTATTGCTCTACAGAAGCAGAGGAAGATGTAAGTATTTTAGCAAAGCAGCATATGGCGAAGCAGGAGGTGATTTTGACGTTCCGAAGATTAGTTCTAAATAAATTTTGTTATTATCAGTTGTTAAAAGCCATTGATTTAATGAATAGGTAAACAAAGCGAAATATTTCAGTAAAACGTAAGTTAACAGCATTTTAACTGTTTCAAAAATTCTAATTTTAGAAGTCATTCATCACCATATTGATGCGAAATGCGAGGAATTATAAATGTTTTAATGTGTATTTAAAAAAATATATCCTCAAAATAAAGCTCAATCGGGTACTTAATGCAAAATAGATTTGGTACTGATACTGAGCCCCATAGTCACTTGATCAATCTTCGAAAGAAATGAAAGTTTGATAACCACTGCAATATTTGTAACGGGTAAAGATCGGAAAATATTCATCCGATTCGATTCCGAATTCTCGCACGGGATACCATCGGATCGAGGTCCACATCGATCTTAGCCCTATTTGGATCAGTTTTATTATATATTTGGCTAAAAATAATAACAAAAGAAGCAATATTTTCGCTAAAAATCGCAAATAAAAGTGATAGGGAAAGACCTGATTGACATAAAAAATACAAAAATTACCTTGTTTTATCAAATGCGGCGCAACACACGCCCCACATCCTGGAGCAACTGGCTGGAATTTGGGGTCGGTGCAGAATTAGCATTTAGAAATATAGCATAATTCGCCGGAAACTTGAATCTTACGGTCTTGCCCTATCACTGATCTCACCCCAACGGAGCCGGGGTAGCTCAGGGGCTAAGCACTAGCTCCCCGCTAGATCCCCGTCGGCACCATTGAAATTGTAAATTGCCATTTTAAGTGCTGATTTACCACATACTCGGAGGTGAAGGAAATCATCGTGAGGAAACCTACATGTCTGAGAAATGACAAAAAAGTATTTCGAAGGCATGTGAAAGTCTACAACACGCGATGCACGGCACACATCTCTTTGTTCGAAACCCCTCTCAGAAATAAGAGGCGGCCTGCGCCAGCTGTGGGACGTAACTAATTTTAAATTCCTTAATATCATCGTAACCCGTTTTATATAAATTGTTTTAATAATAGGTACTTTATATTCCTCTGTATAATATACCAACACAACTCGTGTTTGGTATATAATCGATCAAAATACATTTGAGTTTTAGTTTTGAATAAAATATTGTATATCGAATTGCGATAAAGCCGTTTCAATAACGCATTCGCAATAAAATGCAGTTGGAGCATGTATTACTTTAGTAATGTAAAAAACTCTTGGAGTAAATGTGAGAAGTGGGCAATGTCGTGGCCGCGATGGCGCGCGCTTCAGCTCACAGTGACAGTAGCAGCTTCTGTCACTGCCATGGCCGTAACCGCAGCCAGCGGCTCCGACGAGGAAATAAATCAGGCGCTCCTGCTCGTAGAGATCCTTAAATCGGGTGAGAAATCAGCTATCAATAAATTTGCGTTTAAAAGAAATACATACTTATTACAACATGAAAAGTAAGCAAAAAATATCAACCTAAATAAGTTGGTCAAAAATATACAAAAACAGTAATCTGCCGATTTCCACAAGCTAAAATACGAGAGCGTGCAGTTGGAGTAAAGCACGTGTGCACTGTGTGCACGTGCACGAGGGCGGCACTGAAATTTTCGGGAATCAAGGAAGTGACACAACATTACTATTTAAAAATGTATTTATTGCTTTTCGAAGTATTCTCCGCGAAATTTGACACATTTTTCCACATGATGGAACCAATCAAGTTGGGGTCTCCAAAATGGCCGTTTTGTAGGCGTCCACAGCTTCTTCAGGTGATGAAAATCTCTGTCCACGCAATTTATTCTTTATATTAGGGAAAGTATAGAAATCATTAGGGCTTAGATCGGGGCTGTACGGCTGATGGTCTAATATGTGTTCTTGTTCTAAAAACTCTTTTGTTCTGTGTGCGGTATGAGAACTCGCACTGTCGTGATGGAGGATGATGCGGCGGTTGCAGTTCTCTTTACGGAGTTCAGAAACGACCTGTGGCAAACAAATGCTAGCATACCATTCTGCATTAACCGTTCTTTGTCCCTCAAGAAGAATAGTCGTAACATGGCCGGTTTTGGAGACAAACGTGGCCACCATTTTTTTTGCAACACTCCGTGAACGAACAATTTTTGTTGGCTTTAACTCATTTTCGAACACCCAAACTCGTGAATGGTTTTTTGTTTCCGGTTCGTACGCGTATATCCAGGATTCGTCACCTGATACGATGTTGTATACTGCATTTGAAGGTCTTGCGTGGAATCTTTCGAGAGTTCTGACGCACCAAGTAACACGAGCCGCTTTTTGCTCTTCACAGAGCGAATTCAGTATCCATCGGGAAAACAACATTTTTACACCTAATTGTTCAGATTATTTGTATTTGACTCATGCCAATGTCTAAAGTTGCCTGAATTTCGCGGTATGTCACATGTCGATCTTCCTCGATCAGCTTACGCACAGCATCAACGTTTTCTTGGGTGACTGCAGTTTTTGGACGACCTTGACGGGGATCATCACTGAGCTTGACACGTCCACGTTGAAATTCAGCAAACAAGCGATAAATTGTGGTTTTGGATGGGGCTTCATCACCAAATGCAGAAATTATCCGGTCGACACACTGTTTTTGTGTTAAACCACTTCGAAAGTCATAATAAATCATCGCTCTTGAATTTTCTCGAGTCAATTCCATTTCCAATACGTGGTAATTCGATTTACAATACGTGGTAGAGCCATGCTGCAGTTATATTAGTAGTATAGTTGTAGCACAAATGGGTCGGCTCGACCGGGGAGGGACCGCGCTCTCACAGAATACCAGCGTGAAATAGTAGCTTAATGCTGCTGTATTTCGTATGGTGAGTGTAGAGAACCGGAGACCCTTTTTACTGGAAACGAGGCATTCCATCTCAGTCCTCACGGGTGACAACGCATCTGCATTTTGATTTTTAATGGAGAATAGATGTAGATGTCTATGGGCCGCAGCAACCACTTACCATCAGGTGGACTGTGTGCTCGTTTGTCACCCTATTCTATAAAAAAAGAAAAAAAATTACTAAACAAGTTTGACAAAACCTTGTGACAAGACCGAGAATCTTTTTTTTAAATAAATAAATGGTATTCGATTTTTAAAACCAAGGAGTTTTCAATTAAAAAGATTTTAATATGACAGGAACAGTGGAAATATTCCATTCCCGATACTTTTAGTGCAGCCCTCGTACCTCGTACACTCGTACACTCGTGCAATCCCCACCCGTTCCCACTCACAATTTACGGTTTTTGAGAAAAAAAGTTTTTAATAAAATTTATTTCTAGCAGTCTGATGGGAGGGATATTATTATCCCTGAAAATAATTGTCAGATTTTAAGGTACCATAACTGTGACATCAAACTGAACCTTCTGTGTAATAAGCTGACACGCTCAAGTATCTCACGCGCTGGATTTCCGAACACAAAGGGATTTACATCGCATGCATCGATTTGCATGTTGTAGGCTCCTTGTACGTCCACACTTGACCGGCTCAGCTAGTGCTCGGCTCCTCTGGCGTAGACCCACCTGTAGAGTATAAATAAGCAAGCAATGCTTATAAATATTCTAAGGTTAAAACACATTATTGATGATTCAAAGTGAACTTTGAAATATAAACTTGAAATTTTATTTCATTTAATTTTAAAATTAATTTATATTGGCAGTGAATATGAAAGAACGTATAGTATTAGATCAAACTCACGATTTCCTGTTTACTAGACAGGTACTTTAACCAACTAAGGCAAAGCGCCTCTTTAGCATATTTAAAAAAAAACAAATACATACATAAACACTCACGCCTGTCACCCAGAGGGGTTGGCAGGTACTACAGACTTCCAATTATTACGATCCTGACACGCCTCTCTCGCCTCCTTCTCATTCATATATCTGCGCATACATGTTCGTCGGTTAAGGATACTCTTAATTTGGCCCATTTTCAATTTATCACCAATTTGGTTGATAAACATTGTTAATTATTATTTCATGCATTAATAGTAACTACAATTTATACAAAAGTAATTTCGAAATTAAATATAACACTTTAATTTGTGATATAAAAAAATATTACATAGTAATTTTAACAATTAATGAACATCAAAAATTTTCGACGTTTTTAACAATATCTAATGTAAAAATTAATATTTTTTTGTTCGTATTTATACGCTGCCATACCATTCATCAGATTATGGAAAAACTTTGTCAACATATTGCTTGCATTTGCGCGAAAGTTATAGGCGTAGTTGGACCCGGTAGGTGGCGCTTTTGTAAAATCCAGATATCACCCGTGCGAAGACGAGGCATATCACTAGTTTATTATAAAATAAAGTGCTTCATCTAACATTCATATATCAAAGAATACCTCATGTGCCATAAATATGCAAAAAAATATTTTTTACTTTTTTAGTACGGTACCGTTGAGGTAGGTAAAAATAAAATGAACAGTTAACATAACACATGATTTTTTTCATACAAAATATTTTATACAAATTTAGACCAGACACGAGCACGACACTTATCTCCCAAGTAAACTACAAAAAAAAAATAAGAAAGACCTCTAATGTATTTTTTGTATGCTGTAATTGACGCGATTTCTTCGCTATTCGAATATCCATTATAATGATTCTTATTTTATTACATAGACTATACGTCAATGGTAGACCTATTTAAATTTGAAGAAAAATTCCACAGATGTGGATAAGTAATGGATTAAATTTTTTATATCACTTTTTAAACAACGTTTAAGTTGTTACTTAAGGTTGTGACATTGCTTCTACGTGAAAGGGTCAAAACTGTAAAAAGAAGTAAAAATGGTCTTCAAGGAACTGAAAAAAATTAAATAAGTTTCAAATTAATAGCTTCTGAAGTCGGACCTTTATATCTTAGCGCCGACTTCAAAAGTTTTTAAATTATGTTTTGAACTCGATTTTGCTTTAAAAAACCGCACCTAAATATTTAATAAAAACAAAGCTAATTTTTATATACTTTTGCAACGAACTCCTATTATATATATTATAGGAAATGATTTTTGTTTGAGGAAAAAAGAGACCTTAGTAGTGAAATCGTTAAAAAAATTCTATTCTATATTTCAACCCTATCATTTTCTGATTTATATGAGGCAGAAGAAACTAATTTGGCTCCTAACTTCTTTCATGATACCCTGACCTTATTTTATAATTTGTGTTTCCCTAAAATTATCGTAAAAATAACATATAAATCTATTAAAAGCAAATTGATTACGTAAATTGATTAAAAATGTAGCATTAATATACTGTAAAAGAAGTTTGTATATGAAATACCGTCTTTCGACAGCAAACAAAAAAAAATTGGAAAATATATTACAAATATACAAACATTTTAAGGAAATGCATACTGCAAGCCCAGAAACTGGACAATACACGCTACCTACTTAATTCTAACAACAAAAGTAAGGCAGCTTGGCAAATAATAAAAAACGTTAATAATGATATAGCAGTTATTAATGACATTACTACAATAACCTCTAGTGGCAATATATATTATCAGCCAGATCAAATAGCGGGTGTGTTTAACAATTACTTTATAAATTTAACTAATTACATTAAAACACCAAATAAAATAACAACAAATAATGACTATACATCTAAATTGACATTTTATTCCAATTCTATATATCTAGTTCCAATACATAACACTGACATTATAAAAATAATTGTGTCCTTAAAAAATACAAATTCTACAGGTTATGATAATATTAGTGCTAAAATCTTGTAACAATCCTTCAAATATTTGTCTTTCCCACTAACTCATATTATCAATTTATCTTTCGTTCAAGGCATTTTTCAAGCATTATAACGTTTACGAAATCTGTGACTTTGTTCACAAAAATAGTATTTTATTAGAAAAACACAACGATGTTGTAATTAGGGTTAGTAAAAACATACATAAATTGTGTGTACCAAAGCAAAGAATACAACTCTACCCAAAAAATTTATATTGTATGGCAATAAATGTTTACAACAAATTGCCTGCTTGTTTCAAAAAGATGAATAAATATTTTTAAAAGTAAATTATGTCAATGTCTTTTAAATAAATGGGTGCGTTTGGCAGAAAAAAGCGCTAGCAAGCGCTTACAAGCGCTGAAATAGTTTTCGGCCAGGACACGATACTACTTCAGTAGCGCTGACACAATCCGCCATTTTGCTTATTTAATTTGTTTGTTTTGAAATAGAGTTTTTAAGTTGTTTTGTGCAATATTAGTTTTAAGTAATATAATAACGTGAATAAACATATACATGTTATTAAAAATTCATGATTGGTAAGTTTTTAATATGAATACTTTACAAACATATATTTAAATTAGGTTAGGTTCCCCGGTTAAAACTAACATCGTGTCCTGGAGGAAAATAGCTACTTACGATTTGACAGCGCTTACCGCTTACGATCGCCATTTTGCTTACAAGCGCTTGCTAGCGCTTTTTTCTGCCAAACGCACCCACTGTTATTACTCAATAAATGACTTCTTAAATGATAAATTTGACTCGAATCATAATTATCGAATTGATGAATTTAATTTTTTGACATGGTTAACCTAAAAATATTAAACACTGATTAATATTCTCGTTTTATATAGATTTAGTTTTCATAAGTATTACTGCAAGTATATTTATATTATATAATAATTAATGTCTTAAAATTTCGTCGTCGTGTCGTAAATTTATCCATCTGAAAATATTTAATATTTATTTCTTAATAACGGCAGAATATTAAAGATCAAAATTCTTTTGTAACAACAGTGATGTAACATATTCTAACAAATAAAGCATTTTATCTTATTATTCGAAGCTGGATATCGTTGATTTCTGGAAAGTGTTAATTATGCTCGAGGCAGACGATCAGTTAAACTGATCAGTTCAGGTGAGTTGACGTACATCCAAAAAGTGGCTGCGTGAGTGAAATCTTACGTTAAAGATTTTAACTGACGGCAATCCATGGTAAAAAATCAATAGGGGCGGATGGGTCTTGTGGCACCGATCTAGGATTAACAAACTATTGACCTTCTATGCACAGACCTATACTACACTATGCCGGGTTCGGGAACGACGAGGTGAGTGTGACCTTAGGCGAAGACGTTCGTACACTGCCCAGCTTTCTTAAAAGAAAGGCCGGGCGACTAAGATGACAAATCCCAATTGCAATGGCGTGTTGGCGCGACTACTAACGCCATCTAGCGACGCACCGGAACACCACACTTTTATCTACGAATCAGAGCTCGTCATTGTCGGTGACCAATCACTGCACGTCGTTCAATTAGTTATAAGATCTGTTTTAAATTTTTATTTTTTAATTACCTGATACACACTCTTAGCAATAAGACGATTTAAATATAACCAGAAAACGTTCAATAAATCAATCATTGGAGAGCACCTGCCTCCCGTTCCTGTACATAAAGTAGTCCTATCGAGCCGAATAAGGAGTTCAAGCTTGAAATCTCCGAAGATTCGGCGCATCAAAATACGAAGAGGAGATTCACGTATCAAGCGAAGAGCTGCAACGTTAAGTCATCGACAGACGGGAGTGGCAGGTCTGAACTTCCCATCCGTTTCCCCATCTCATCCTTCGATAGGTGTTGATTTCGTGCTGATATTCCATTTCCAGTGCTCAAGTGGCGGCTCCTACCTACGCAACGGCACCCACCTTGGTTCGCACGCATCTACAAATTGGCAACTGTAAGTACTCTTGATTTCCTTAATCCCCAAAATGAGTGAGCCTAAATTGTCAGGTTTAATTAAGAAAAGAGGAGTTTTAAAAGGTCGATTAACTCTGTTTGAAAGTTATGTTAAAAAGTTCACTTTACCCTTGACTGATCAACAGTCATTAGAATTAAATTTACGTGTCGAGAGTACTTCGAGTTTGATAGAGATGTATAGTGAAATACAGTCTAAAATTGAAGAAGAAGTAGCGGAAGATCTCGATCTTGTAAAACAGCTGGAAGAGAGAGATCGTTTCGAAGATCAATTTTATCGTGCTGTAGCTTCTGCAAAACTTTTATTGAGAAAGGAAGTATCTGACAAGTCTAGTGTTTCAACATGTAAGCCGATAGGCATAAAGTTACCCGATATTAAAATACCTTCCTTTGACGGTTCATACGATTGCTGGCTAGAGTTTAAAAATTCTTACGTTAGTATGATTCATGATCGCGATGATTTAGGTCCTGTTCAAAAATTTAATTATTTAAAATCGTCATTGTCCGGTACCGCGGCAGACGTCATAGGTGCATTAGAATTTACTGCTAATAACTATTCTAACGCATGAGAGCTATTCGAGAATAGATTTAATAATCCGCGACTATTGGTTCATAATCATGTGAAAGCATTATTTAAAATTCCATCGTTAAATAACGAGTCCGCTTCCCAGATTAAGAACTTAATAGATATTGTGTTGAGAAATTTGCGTGCCCTTAAAACGTTAGGTGGACCAACAGATTCATGGGAACACTTTAATCATTTACATGGTCGTTTCCAAATTAGATCAGGCCACTGAACGCGAATGGGAAGATTTTCAAGGTACAAGCTAGTTCGTTAATTGAATCAAGGTCAGCTTTGAAACTGGATGACTTACTTAAATTTCTCAAGTACAGGGCCGACGTTTTAGAAATAATAAAAGTGAACCATAACAAATCCCACGAGGCGGCGAACAAACGCGCTCTAAGAAGCAATATACACATACTCATGTTGCTACGAACGTTACTAACAATAACAATAAGGGTAATACGAACACAAAAACAAAACAAAGCCGCGTGTGTGTGATGTGTCATGGTAATCACGCAATTTATTCCTGTTCAAGGTTTCTTAATTCGTCTGTCCAAGAAATGAATAAGATAGTTAAAACGCATCAGCTGTGCATCGATTGTTTATGCGCAACCACCCACTTGACGAATGCAAGTTTGGGCCAAATAGGTTGTGTGATAAAAGTCACAACAGTTTGCTTCACATTGATGGGCAGGTAGATGGCGCATCACAGGTGAGCGGGTCGAGTGCATCAGTACAGCCGGTCACCGCTAAAGTCTCCACTGTCTCGTCATCATTACACGTTACGTCTAACCATTCAGATTCGCAAAACAGTAATCAGGAATATTCGTTATTACCCAACGTTTTGCTGTCCACAGCGTTAGTAGACATAGCAGATTATAATAACAAATATCGCACTGTACGCATTCGGCTTGATAACGGTAGTCAACATTGTTTCATAAAGAAATTGTTATGTGAAACATTAAATGCAACGTTACTACAGTCCACTTATCACGTTGCTGGGGTAGGTCAAACAATTTCGCAGCCACCCACATTTGTAAAATAAAATTACGTTCCAGGTTAAATTCGTTTTGTATGAAGTGTTGCCGTGCATTACAAATCAATTACCCACATTTAGTGTCGATGTAAATAATATGAGTTTACCTGATAATATTCAACTTGCGGATCCGAACTTTCACTCACCGTCAGACATCGATATACTGATAGGCGCGGATAAGTTCTGGGAATTATTGTGTGATGGCAAAATTAAGTTGAATAAAGGACCTTATTTACAAAATACAAAATTGGTTTGGATAATGTCGGGACCTTTACATAATAACGCACTTCCCGTTAAGAGTGTGCAATGTAATCTCTCCCAAACAATTGACACACAATTGAAATTGTTTTGGAAACTCGAAGAGATAAACAATAACATTAATAAAAACATCCTTAGTGCTGACGAACGTGCGTGCGAAGATATTTTTGTCAAAACGACAAAACGTATGGAACGCATTCCTTTAAAGGAATCAGCTGATGTGCTCGGAGACAGTTACACAGCGGCTGAAAAACGTTTGTTGTCGTTAGAACGGAAATTCGCTCGTTTGCCACAATTTAGGGAAAAGTACGTAGATTTTATGGGAAAATATGAAAGGCTCGGTCTTATGAGTTGCGTTGAAACTTATGAGTCTCTACTATTTTTTGCCATATCACGGCGTTATTAATGAAAATAGCAGTACGACTAAACTGCGCACTGTTTTCGATGCAAGCGCAGCGACGTCGTCCGGTAAGTCGTTGAACGATATTCAACATATTGGTCCACCACTTCAGAATGAAATTTTTAGCATTTTACTACGCTTTAGGCAATATAAATACGTGGGTTGTGCGGACGTTGAGAAAATGTTTCGGAATTTTCTTGTACAACCAGATCAACGAGATTTACAATTGATATTATGGCGTAAACTTCCGTCGGACCCAATATGTGTATATCGCCTAAACACCGTGACATATGGTACCGCGTCTGCGCCATACCTTAGTATGAGATGTTTACGTCAGCTTGCGCTGGAATATAAGGATCAGCAGGTTGCGAGAGTAATCCGAGAGGATTTTTTCGTTGATGACGTTATCCTAGGTGACAATGATTTAAATAGCTTACTCGATACCTGTAAGAAGTTACGAAATACTTTAAACTTGGCTTGTTTACCGTTGCGTAAGTGGTTGTTTAACGTTGATATCAGTGACCACGACATATCTAAAAAATTGTCATTAGGCGAACATTGCCAAACTAAGACTTTAGGAGTGGGTTGGTATAATAAAAGTGATGAACTTCATTTTACCACACGACTAGTTAGACCGAATTTACTAAATAAACGTACATGTTGTCGACAATCGCACAAATATACGATCCTCTAGGAATTTTAACACTGGCTGTCGTAGTAGCTAAAATATTGATACAAAAAGTGTGGTTGTGCAAGATAAATTGGGATGATCCCGTTCCCAATGATGTTGCGTTATCCTGGGAAAAATTTATTGACACACATCAATATTTGCATAACCTACGTATTCCGCGTCATGTTATGAGTGCACACACACAGTTTATAGAATTAAACGTTTTCACGGACGCGTCGCAGAGTGCGTATGGTGCATGCGCATATGTTCGCACCTACTCTGATGACTCATCGGTGACTATTAGATAATTGTGTGCAAAGAGTAAAGTTGCACCAATTAAACCAGTCAGCATACCCCGACTAGAACTATGCGGGGCTTTAATAGGCGCACGATTATATAGGAAAATTATCGAGTCATTGCGTGTTAATTTCCACAAAATTTACTTTTGGACAGACTCAACTATTGTCCTTGGATGGCTACGTATGTCACCACGTTCATTAAAACCATTCGTTCAAAATAGAGATTAATGAAATAACAAGTAATGCCTTATGGTTATATATAGGAACCAAAAATAACCCAGCGGATCTGGTCTCGCGCGGTCTTAGTCTTGATGTACTCATTGACAGTAATCGGTGGTGGAGCGGACCTGAGTTCTTAAAAAATTCTGAGTCGTCATGGTCACAGCAATCTTCGACTACACACTCCGACTTACCAGAACTTAAATCACAAACGACAACCGTTATGGTTTGTGATGTAACAAAGAATAATATTATTAATTTTGAAAGTTTTCGTTCTTATCAACGTATCGTGCGCGCCGGCGCTTACCTGTTGCGATATATACATAACTTACGCACACCAAAGAAAGATCGTACACCGAGGCCGTTATCAGTAGATGAATTGAATAACTCATTACAGTCGTTAGCGCGTATTGCTCAACGCGAATCGTTTCCGATGGTATATGATAAGTTAAAACGTAACTTACCTTTAAAAACTTCGGGTTCGATTTTTAGGCTTAATATATTTCTAGATGAAAGGGATATAATTAGAGTAGGTGGCCGTCTTAGTAACTCGCCTGACTTTAATTACGACAAGAAGCACCCGATACTTTTATCAAGTAAACACAACTTCACATAATTGTTGTTTCAACATCAACACAAAGAGCTTCTTCATGCTGGTCCCCAGCTGCTATTGGCCACCGTGCGTGAGAATTGGTGGCCGTTAGGGGGTAGTAACCTAGATAGAAAGGTTGTCCACCAATGTGTTCGCTGCACTCGAATAAAAGGTAAAACCCTAACGCCAATTATGAGCAACCTTCCGTCTGAACGAATAGAACCTGGTTTCCCATTCATTCGATGTGGAGTGGATTATGCGGGTCCCATAAACGTACTGAATCGCAAAGGAAGGGGAGCTAAATTGGAAAAGGGTTATATTTGCATATTCGTTTGTTTTGTTACCCGGGCCATTCATCTAGAACTTGTCAGTACGTTAGCTGCTCAAGAATATATATTAGCACTTAAAAGATTTATCTCACGACGAGGTAAACCAGCTCAAATTTTCTCAGACAACGGTAGAACTTTCATTGGAGCCATGAAAGAGATTAACAAAATGTTAAAGGAAAATTCAAAGCAAATAATTGATAAATTATCAACTGACAATATTGAATGATTTCTTATATTTACGCGAACACTATACATTGATTAAAACTACTTTTACGGATTTTATCGCGTTTTATTTATATTAATTTTAATACCCGACGTTTCGGGTGCTTTCAAGCACCAATGGTCATGGGGGACTGAGGTGACTGACGTCCCGATGTCAAAGTTAACCCGGAGTACCTTCAGCTTTTTAATTATTGTCTTTGGTCCGATCTACGCAGAATGAACTAACTGTATTTTGAAGTCTTGCAGTGGTATGCTTGGGTTTAGTTTTAATTTTATTAATTATAGGATCCCAAGCAGGTGGTAGTACCCAGCCTCCTTCTCTATTAAAATTAGGATGTTTTTTAATTTCAATAGCCTCACGTATCATCCTTGGTAGGAATCGATGTTCTTTCGCGAGGATTTGTGGTCTATCAAATCTGATGTAATGGTTGGGGCCATCTAGAATATGATCGCAAACTGCAGACTTCCCGGAACGTTGATGCTTCACGTCAGCTATGTGTTCTTTTACGCGGGTTCTAATTGATCTCCTTGTTTGCCCTATATATGAGAGACCACAATCACAATCAAGCTTGTTACTCCTGCATCTTGTAGAGGAATATGACACTTAACGGATGGTAAGAACGGACTAATCTTCTTCGGCGGCTTGTAGAATGTTCTAATAGAAGCTCGCTTCAAGATGTAGCCAATCTTGTCTGTGACACCTCTGACATATGGTAGTATAGCAGGCACACGCTCGACTGTGGCCGGCTTCACTCGGTCACTGTGACGTAGGCGCGGGACCCGAAGCTTGTTGTCGTGCAGAACCTGCTTGACGTGCTGAAGCTCACTTGAAGCTGACATCACTCAGAGGACACACAAGAGCACATACTAAGGATTCATACCATTTTGTCAGTGAGATAAAAGACCTACGTCTTGCTGACAATGAAACCATGGTCAGTTTTGATGTTCAGTCTCTATTTACATGCCTACCTGTTAAAGACTGCATCTCAATTATAACTAGGAAACTAGATGAAAAGCACCCGAAACGTCGGGTATTAAAATAAATATAAATAAAACGCGATAAAATCCGTAAAAGTAGTTTTAATCAATGACAATATTGAATTTAAATTTATTCCCCCTTATGCTCCTCATTTTGGGGGATTGTGGGAAGCAGGAGTAAAATCCTGTAAGTTCCACCTTAAGCGTGTCGTGGATACCGCTAACTTGACGTATGAGGAGTTCAGCACTGTGTTGCCAGAGATCGAAGCAGTCCTAAACTCCCGTCCTATATGTCCTATATCCTCAGATCCACTTGATCTTCGTCCACTAAGCCCAGCTCATTTCCTCATCGGTCGGCCACTCACTGCACCAGCCTGCAGAGATCTCACCGAAGCACGGACTCACAGCTTGACACGGTTTCAAAGAGTGGAACAAATAAAACAGCACTTCTGGAAACGCTGGTCACAAGACTATGTTGCTTAACTTCAGACAAGGACGAAGTGGAAGGCGAACAGTCAAGACATAGCATTAAACACGCTTGTCGTTATTAGGAAGGACAACTTACCACCCCTTAAATGGCGTATGTGCAGAGTTACCCATATTTTCCCCGGAAAGGACGGGGTGTCGCGTGTCGCCACCATCCAAACTGCTACGGGTCCTGTACAACGTGCATTCTCGAAAATCTGCCCTCTACCCGTATAATCAGCAGAGGACGACAACATGAATGCAGCCTGCGGCATCCAATCAAGCGGCAACGCAGATACATCATTGGAAGCTGGAGCTTCCAAGGCGGCCGGCATGTTGGCGCGACTACTATCGCCATCTAGCGGTGCACCGGAACACCACACTTTTATCTACGAATCAGAGTTCGTCATTGTCGGCGACCAATCACTGCACGTCGTTCAATTAGTTATAAGATCTGTTTTAAATTTTTATTTTTTAATTACCTGATACATACTTCTTAGCAATAAGACGATTTAAATATAACCAGAAAACGTTCCATAAATCAATCATTGAAGAGCACCTGCCTCCCGTCCCTGTACATGGCGGGACGTCTTGTCGCCTATCGTATGTGCCAACGTGGACTGTATCTTCTTACCCTAGGGTTATTTTTTATTATATGCGAGCAGCTATGCAGGTATAGGGAAGGAGACGAGTATCACTGCGACCGAAAAGATCTATTGTGATCGCTGCTATGGCTATAGTTCACTGCTAAGCCCTAAAGAACATTTTCGAAAACTTGGCATACTTACGGTTCCCTCTCCGTATATCCTAGTTTCACTTACGTATTTAGTATAAAAAAATTTACAAATAGGAAACAAACCAAAAAAGAAAAAAAGAGAGAAATGACACGTCAAAAAGATGTAAAAACTTCAATTACACCAACATTGAATGTTGTACGCCACAGCACAAGGCATCAAGCCCTTGCACTATTTAATTCTTTGCCTATCTCATTTAAAGTTATTTATTGCCACCACAAATTATAAAATAAACTCAAATCATTATTAATTAAAAAAAGCTACTACTCAGTTGACGATTACCTACATGACAAAAGTAAACTTAATAATAGGGGCATGAGTCGCTCGCGTCCGTAGGCTTCGACCACCAAACCTTAGGCCCACCCTACACGTGTCTCCCGGGTGGTGCTAAACGAGCGAGAAAGCCGAAAAAAAATAGACTAGGCTTCTCGCCGTGTGGTAGTGGCGTAAAATCTACTACCACCCCTTGTTCGCACCATGAGTCAGGAGATAAAAGAAATGGCCCCGAGTTCCCGTCGCTCCTTTAATGGGGCAGGGGTGCGAAGAATCTCCGGGAGAAAAACCGGCGACGAGGTTCGCTACCCGTCACGTTCTGTCCCCGGAGGGGCGAAAAGTAGATTGCGGAAGCCCGTGTGGCTACGCTGAATGTATGTGGAGCAATGCATGATAAGATGGATGAAGTATGCGAAATGATGAATGACAGAGGAATAGATGTGTTATGTGTAAATGAGACGAAACGAAAGGGAAAGGATGCCACTGCACATGGCACGTATACCGCGTATTGGTCTGGTGTAGACGAGACCGAACGGGCATGCCAGGGAGTCGGTTTCATCCTCTCGGAAAGAATGGGTCAATGTGTGAAAGAGTATGAATGTGTAAGCCCGAGGCTGCTATGAATAGGAATGAAAGTGGGCTTAAAGAAGCTGTTTTTGCTAGGGGTGTACGACCCAGACATGTCTAAGCCCACTTAAATCCGAGAGCAGTTTTGAGACATGGTAAGGATGGTGTTGACAAAATGTAAGGAAAATGAAAATATTATTATGTTACGAGACTTTAATGGAAGGGTTGCTGTGAAGAGGTCTGGTTATGAAAGGATATTGGGAACGTTTGGTGATTAAAGTATAAATGAAAATAGTGAAGACCTCCTCACCGTATGTGTTGAAAAGACTCTCTTTGTGACGAATATTTTTTTCGTCATAAGAAGATTCACATGTATACATGGTAAAGAGGTGATGATAGAAGCATGATAGATTTCGTAATTGTGGATGAAAAAATGAGGAGCGCAGTCGTAGATACAAGGGTTTACCGGGGGTCCAACGTAGGGACGGATCATTACTTGGTATTATGTCGAATTAATGGTCTTTTCAAGCGTTTGCGGCATCGGAGATCTGTGTCTACCACTGCGTTACAGCGTATAAGAATAGAGAAGTTACAAGATGAAGATGTGAAAGAGAAGTATAAATGTAGACTGACAGAATATATTAGGTGTTTGAATGAGTTTTGTATGAATGATTTAGACTTGAATACTGTGTGGGATAATATTAAGAAAGGTTTGGTGGATGCAGCCACCGAAGTATGTGGTGTAAGTAAGAGAACAAATGAAAGGAAAAGGAATACGTTGTGGTGGGATGATGAGGTGCGGGTGGAAGTTGAATCAAAGAAGAAAGCATGGTTAGATTTACTAGCAACTAAAGCTGGTGATTCTGGTGGTAGGAATGATGAGATTGAAAGAAAAAAGGTAGAATTTAGACGTCTAAATAAGAGAGTAAAAGAAGTAGTTGAAAGGAAAAAGAAAGAAAGAACGGATAGGAATGATAGAAGGATATCTGATAATTTCCAGGCTAATATAAAAATGTTCTGGAAACTCGTAAGAACTGCCAGGGGAAATACAAAACAGTCTACAATTAATGCTATAAGAGACGAGAATGGATGTATTTTGAATGATGAAGTTTCGAATTTAAACGGATGGAAGGAATACTTTGAAAACGTGTTTATGAGTGAAGAGTCGTTTGAATTAAATGAACTAGAAATTCCGAAAGAAGTGGAAAGGGGTATGAAGATAAGTGTAGTTGAAATAATGAAAGCAATAAAAAGCACGAAAGCTGGTAAGGCAGCTGGATATGATAGAGTATCACTCGAGATGCTAAGGGCTGGAGAGGGAGTGGTGGCAGGACTGCTGTACAGCTTGTTTAATTTATGTTGGGAATTAAAACGGGTACCGGAAGACTGGTGTAAAGCAGTTATAGTACGAATATATAAAGGAAAAGGGTCACAGCAGGCCTGCAAAAATTACCGTGGTATCAGCTTGCTTAGTATTGTGGGTAAACTGTATGCTAAGCTGATTGAAAGAGTATGAAAGAAATGATGGAAAAATTTGGGATGTGCAAGCGGGTTTTAGAAAGGGAATGGGGTGTACAGATCAAGTCTTTTCTATGCGCATGATTGCGGAGAAGTTTTTGGCTAAAAACCAGAAAGTTTTTTGTGCGTTCATGGACTTGGAAAAGGCTTATGACAGAGTGGACAGGAATGTGTTATGGCAAACACTGAACTCATGTGGGTTGAGCGCTGGTTTGATACAGGCATTGAGGTCTCTTCATAGGGATTCTAGTGCTTGTGTCAGGATCAATGAGGTCTACTCGGACTGGTTTGGCATCCGAAAGGGTGTCAGACACGGCTGTGTGGCTTTTGTATGCCGATGATCAAGTCATATTTGCGTCATCGGCGGCTGAGTTGCAAATGATGGTTACATTAATGAACTGGGCATTAAAAGAAAGGGGAATGAAAGTGAACGCAAGTAAGACGAAAGTGATGGTTTTTGAAAGAAAGGAAAGCAAAACGGTATGTGAAATAAGAATAGAAGGAGAGTTAATTGAGCAAGTGGATGAGTTTGTGTATTTGGGATGTGTATTTAGCAGGGATGGTGGATATGATAAGGGATATAGAACGACGAGTAAATGCAGGGAATAGAGTGAATGGGGCACTACACTCTATTATGAAGAACCAGAATGCGTCAAAAAAGGCCCGTATGGTAATTCATAATGCTGTGTTAGTCCCTACTTTAATGTATGGTAGTGAAAGCTGGGTGTGGCAGAAGAAGCACGAAAGTAGAATAAATGCTGTAGAAATGCGGTCTTTAAGGAATATGCTAGGGTGTAATCTGAATGACAGGGTGAGAAATTGCGTGATAAGAGATAAATGTGGTATGCAAGATGATGTTGTGACCAGGATTAAGAAAGGAATGCTTCGGTGGTTTGGTCATGTAGAAAGAATGAATGAGGAAAGAGTGACAAATCAAATTTATATGGCAGATGTGAACGGCAGAGTCGGGAAGGGACGCCCTAGAAAAAAGTTTATCGACCAAATGGCAATATTTTGAAAATGGGCCACGTTAAAAGTACCCTTAACCGACGAGCATGTATGCGTAGATATATGGATGTAAAGGAGGCGAAAGAGGTATGTCAGGATCGTGTCAAATGGAAGTCCGTGGTCTCTGCCTACCCCTCTGGGTGACAGGCGTGAGTGTTTATGTTTATGTTGTTTATGTAAACTCAATGAATGGTAATTTTTTTTGTTTATGTACTGCTTAATACATTATAATATATTATTACATGAAAAATATTTAATTACGACGTGAAAAGTATTAAATGTAGAATGATTGTCAAATGATATTTAAATTTTATTCGATTTTAGTTTTATTCAAGTCTAGTAAGTAATTAATTTTCCAATACGATGTAATATTGTTCTATGAAATAAATGACTATGACTATGTCTTCAATGAATGTAAGGAGTTGCTTAGCCGTGAACAATTTCAATTTTTTGGGCGGAGTACATAGTTTCCCAGATGAGTGTTACGTTTGCGCATTAAGTGTCCGCAATCAGTTAGGATGTGCAGAGGTGTTTCTTCCGTTATGGAACAGAACCGACACATCCTTGAATTGCTTAGTCCTAAAATGGACTAGTGCTTTTTAAGAAAAACGTATCCCGTTAGGGCTCTAGCCAGAATGCGCAATTTATTTTTAAGTCAATTTTTGATCTAAAGCCCGGATTAAGGTTTTAGAATGTTTTAAGCCTGGTACGTCAGACCAGATCTTAAGTGATTTACTGTGATACAGAGTTCCAAGGGTCAATTAGGCTAGGCTTCTTGATATTCCACAAAATGGCTCAGGTTCAAATTGTGTACTCTTTGAGCCCTCCCATGCAAGTTTGTCGGCTATATGGTTGACGTAGTGTTTTTACGGATTGATTTCCGCACACTGATGTATGTCAAAAATTACTGCCTGGAAAATAGATGTGAATCTACCCAAATTCATACTAATTTTAATTCGGGGCGTTCCCCATAAATTCCAAAGCCTACGTCGAGGCCCATTTTAGACCCATCGGTACACCATATGAGGCTACTGACCTCTCAGATAATCTGGGCCTTCAGCCAGTTTTCTCTGGAGGGCAAATTATACACTTTGATAATAGTGGTTTTATCAAAAGTGTGTGATGGACGTATGATATTTGAGATCCTGCATAAGACCGGTCTTTCCTTAATTGAGTTGAGCATGGATCATGAATGTAATTGAGTTGAGCATGGATCTGTAGGAGAGCAAGCTCAGACCATCCTGGGCATTAATCCTATACAAACTAGCATTCGCCTACTTGTCTAGATAAATATAAGCGACGTTAGTCATAAAAGTGCATTAAGGGATGTAGTTGCCATAAAGCTGGCAGTCCTTTGTATACTCTTTATTTTAGTCTGTCCGCAGTCGTCTTTTGGTAGGCCTTGTTGCACTAGACAGTAGAGGCGTAGGTGAGAATCAGCCTCACTATGCTGCTGTACAGCCATAGGACCATACTGGGTACGTCCCAGTTGTTTCCAACCAAACGACTGCACGTACCTAAAGCAATTTTTGCCTTTTGGTATACGTTGCGAAGGTGAGAGTTCCACGTTAGTTTAGTTTTTTTTTTTAGTTAATTTGGTCGATTACTACGCCCAAGTACTTCTTCAGTGGGAAATGGTACTTCTTTACCATTGAGCTTCGGTGTGATGAATTTGTCCAACCGTCCCTTTTTGGTAAAGGGTATTTAAACAGTTTTATCAGCATTAACTGATAAACTGTTATCCCTACACCGGTTATTCATGGTATTTTGGGCTCTTTGTATGATTAAAAAAAATAAAAAATAAAGTACTTTGGCAAAAGCCTCTCGCAATGATCACAAGGTCATCAGCATTACCCAGTGTGTCAATGTTTAGGTCTGTCATCTTGTACAATAGTTGGTCCACCGCAAGAGTCCAGAGAAGTAGTAACAAAACATCTCCTTGTGGATAACCTCTTGTAGTTGCAACCTCAATCGAAGTTTGAAACAGCGCTATTGTTGCCTTTCTGTTTGAGAGCATCGATTTAACACATCTGTGTGGGGTCAGCATTTTTAGATGTCAGGCCCCCATTCAGCAGTGAGGTGGGGCTAATGTCGAAGGCGCCCTCAATATCTAGAAAAGTAACACTGATTAGGGCTGTATCCGTAGATTTTCTTCTGCGATAAGCATGCTGGTTTTAATGTATGGGTCTCGTAGCTAGATCTACATCCCTTATATATCTATCTATAACCTTTTCCAATATCTTAAGAAGAAAGGAAGATAGGCTTATAGGTCTAAAGGACTTTGGTAAAGCGCAGTCCTTTCTACCAGCCTTAGGTATAAATAGAACTTTGACAATTGTCCATCGTTCTGAAAAATATCCCCATGCAAAACTTGCTCTGAAAATTTTCACCAGGTAAGGAAGAATGATATCGATACCCCTCTGTAGTTAGATGGGAATTATTCCATCCTCCCCGCTTGTTTTAAATTGTTTCAATGGTAAAAAGATGCAGCCTTAGATGGTAAATCGCACTGTATTAGCGTATCAAATGCCTATTCATTCTTGCCTTGAAGAGGTCCAGATTGTATTCAGACGTGTTTTGCATTTGTTGTACGCATTAAAAAGTCAAAGTAAACCGTTTGTTTCTAATGCGCGAAATATCGATAATAAATTTGCAGCATTGGGGCTGCGAGCGGAGATTTCTTTGCCCTGAAACCCAGCCTTTGCCCAACAGTGGGACTTATTTAACTATTTAACTGTAAATATTTTTTTAAAGCGACCACGTTTTCACAGATTATTTGAGTTGCTTGTTAATCGAGAATAGATTAATTGTTTGTGTCACTACATCGGTATAATAGGTATAATCGGTATGTGCTTGTTTGTTATTCTTCGTTATCATCATCATCATCATCAACCCTTCACAAGTCCAATGTTGAACACTGGCCTCCCCAAGGTATATTAGGTTAATCACGATCGCAGTTCTGAGCGTACATCGACTTGTCACACTTTTATATAAAAAAATATTTTTCTTCTGCAGGTATAAATCGAAGAACACCGTTTCCGGTAACTAAGATGGCGGACGTCTTACCTTTGAACTATGCCGTATTAAGACGCGCGTGGCCACCCCCCTACGATGTCTCATATTACGAATATGGTGAGTAAAGAGGAAGCTATTCATTTTTTTAGTTTAGTTTTAATGAAAAACGAACGTATATATGTATACAGTAGTGAGTTGCTTGTGTTTATATGCTGGTAAGTGCCTACCGCCGCCCATGAACAACTGCAATACCAGGGGTATTGCAGGTGCGTTGCCGGCCTTTTAAAATGGAGTGAGCTCGTTGCTTGAAGGCCTCTAATTCGAAAACGTCGCTGGTGGTTAACCATTTCACAAAGTAGTCGTGCGAGGAAGAAAACTACTAGTATATCACACAGTAGTAGACCGCCAACCATCCAGATGATGTGGTTGGTAACGTCAGTTGTTTCTAATTTTTTTTGTTATTAATTTGCACATACCAAAATCTTTGTTCATTCCATCTTTCAAAGAGTTAACAGTGTAGAGAATGCTATAAGGCAATCAGTGCGCCCATTATAACCCCTAGTTTTAGGTGTGTTAAAATAAAACAAATAAATAGGATATAACGCATATCGCCATCTGTCGATAGTAATGAGACGTTTATGTCTTTATGACAAACAGAGGACCGAATGGGTTGATGAAGTCTCTTATGTCATCGGAAGGTATAGTAACACTTAAGGTGAACGCACATTTATCAGCATCATACGGGCCTCACGCGCCGTACGGGCTGCATTTACTGTTCGCATTTATTGCTTCGTACCTTGGCACGTACGCGCCGCACTCAAATCTTTAGTATTGCCAACAACTTTTGCAGTATTTTCTAACCACTGCACTGGTACGAAGCGATATAGTGACATTAATCGCTCGGATCGCTATGGAAGAAAATGTAGTAGCCTGTTACATAGCAGAAGAAGAGGAAAATAAAATTCGAAGAAAAAGAAGATTCTAGATTCACAATATTAATTTAAAAAGGCAGTTGTATGGTGTACGGAACACCTTTAAATGATAGGTGATATAAGAAAAAAATATTTCATTTAAACTAAATAATGATATTGATAATGATATAGAACGATACTATCGTGTTCGGTACGAAAACGTGAACTGCACAAAAAATAAATAACCGAGAGCGATACCTATAAGAGAGATAGGAAGCAACAAAACCGATGTAAGATAAAATGATAATGATAAACTTAATAAACTATTATAGTTAGTATAGAATGATATCCCTCATTCTGTAAAAAAAATATCACTAATAAACAAGATAAAAATCTCGGAAACGACTTCAACGATTTTCATAAAATTTAGTATCCAAGGGGTTTCGGGAGCAATAAATCGATCCAGCTAGGAGTCGTTATTAGAAAATGTCGTTTTATCCGTGTTTTCAGGCAATGAAAAACTGCTACAATATCGTTAGAATAAAAAGGTAAATTTTGACAATGTCTTAATTATTATAATAGCTCAAATGGGATATCGGGTGGTCATGAAATCGTCGTAACCCGGTTCGAGTCCTGTATTCAGTCCAACTTTTTTTTTCTCTTTTTTGAGATAATCTATTATTTCGACCCCTTTTAATTTTTTTAAAACACGAAAATTTAAATTAAACTAATTGCACTCGCGATATTTTATTCAAGTAACCAGTTCATTTTTTTCTATTATGTCGGTAAGATCAAAAAATATTATTCATATTTCATCAGTATGTAATTTATAACTAAATATAATTTCCAAAACACACGAATTAAAAAAATACCGAGCAAATCTCGGTCAACCAGTAAAGTAGGTAGTTAAAAGTAATAATATTAAAAATAAAATAGCCAAGTGCAGGTCCATTTTACTTGTCGTATGTCAGTCAAGCGGACTCTCGTGAATACGGTACGGTAGTAAGCATAGATGACTATGGTATGACTATGGTAGTAAGTGAGCTGCCTTGGCTCCGTCGCGCCGGCGTGCTTACCGCACTCGCCTCCAGAATACCGCTACTCTCGCTGCTCCTAATGCACGCTGCCTAACACTAACACGTAAATAACGACATAGTGGAGTTATTTGTGGGTTGACAGCTTATTCGGTTCAACATCTATGTTTTCCTTTTTCATTTGATCGATTAGACGCTCGATCTCCTTCAAGGACGCTTGTCGGTCTCTCTCCTCTGGTTGGCTTTTGTGTGGTTAAGTTGATTATGTTATGGATAGGTGGAATATCTATAGCTAATAAATCGGGGTATTCATGTATTGTGTTGATGTGATTGTGGTATGCATAGATTATGAATGAGCTTTGCTGACGCACTCCGAAGTAACCGAATATCCTTGATAGGAATCGATGTTCTTTTGCAAGGATTTGTGATTTATCAAAACTGGTGTAATGGTGGGGACAATTTTGAACATGTGCACAAACTGCAGACTTCCCGGAGTGTCGGTGCTTCACATCAGCTATGTATATGTTCTACAATCTTCTTAGAACACTGATTCCTACCGAGGATGATACTCAAGACTGTTGAAATTAAAAAATATCCTAATATCAATAGAGAAGATGGATGGGTGTTACCATCTGCTTGGGATTCATTAATTAACAAAATTAAATCCAAACATAAGCATACCACTGCAAGATTTCAAAATACTGTGAGCTCGTTCTGCGTAGATCTGACCAAATATTAATATTCTAAAACTGAAGATAGCCGAGCTGCCTATGTAATTGGGACGTCAAACACTAAGCCCCCCCCCCTTCCACACACACACCATAAGTTAAAATAAGTTAATTAAACGCGATAAAATCCGTATTAGTGGTTTTATTCAATTTTGTGTTCGCGTAAACTTAAGAGATAGTACGTATATTAATTAACTCGATTTATCGAACATTATTTAATTTACTCCAAAATTCTGGCAAATTTTATATCTAAATGTTTGTTGAAGTTTTTTTGAAGCATGGTTGGTTTTGTAAATGTGAATGAAATTTCGTAAAAAAAAAAAAAAACACTCCCTTCTGTATAGTCAAAAAATATTTTGCAGTTTTTATATAATTTAATCCTAATTCTGCCACCTATATTTAATTTTATGTAATTATTTTTTTAGAAATAAAGACTTAAATAAATAAATAAATAAAAATGTCCCCACCCAACCCAAAAACGTTGTAGCCACTCTAAGGTGACACGGGCTCCCCCGTAATATGTCAGTTTGTGGGTTTTCTCAATGAGTAGGTTTGTCAGGTGACTCTTGTGGGGAATGATAAGGAGGTGCATCATTTCTTTGTTGATCGACGCGTTTTGCAGTCTGCCACCCACTCTAAACATACCTTCAGAATCGTTCAAAGTTTTTAAAAGTTAAAATTTGCTTTTGTAAATAGTTGATATATTCTCCAAATTCCTTGTTTTGCGTGTGCTTGGTAATTATTTGCTTTTTTATATTTTTATGTCGGTGAGAGGTGAGATGTATTGTAGCCCCCACGACAATTTATAGTAGAGTTTAGTTTAGAATAGAGTAGTATAATTAGTCTTAAACTGAGCTACACATCTCCTTTCATTTAACGCCTTCTAACATTACCTATACTCTACCACGTATGTTTTATTGTTTATCAATATTAATTATGTAAATAGGTTAAAATAAAATAATATAGAACTCTAAAATAAAGTAATTGGATTCATATTAAACATTTATCTTTATTTGAAATATTAGGCAATTCATGCCTTTTTAAGTCATAAGCTGTTAAATAGCATTGCGTATTATTTTGTTTTATACACATTACTATGTAGGCTAATATCCGTGTCACTGTCACTCTTCATCGGTGACGTAAGTGATCTTCTTTACCCTATCATCGTCGGAGTTTGATAACGACCCTGGTCTATACTGGCCACCATAACTGGTGTTGATGAAGTTGCTCTGTACTGATTCCGCGGCTGGCACAGTCAGCTGGGATATCTTGGGATTTGACATAAGGCCAACATTCAGGTGGTAAAACTTTGATTTTAACTACTCTGTTAGCTACGAAGACCTTCCAGTCGCTAGGATCTCCTTGCAGCCAACCCAACACCACCAATCTACCAAATATGATTACACCATGAGCTTTGATAAAAGTAGGGTTACACACAGTTCTAAGCGAGGTTAATTAATCTTCGTTTTCGATAGTACTAGCCTAGAATTCGCTGTAACGAGGACAACTGATATGTTTTTACTTCCATCTTATTTTTTGTGGACTATTTTAATTTTTATTTTATTTTATTTTATTCGGAAAACTTACAGCAATTGCTTATTTAAAAAAAAGTAGAGTAATGCATTATTAAGCCATTTACAATTTTCAACTTAGAATTATAAATAAATGATATAAAAAAGCTAGTTTACAGATAAACAATATCTTAAAGTTAAAAACTATGTGTATTATGAATAGTTAAGGGTTGAGATAAAGATTTTAAGCAAAATATTCACTGGTTCTGTACTCTTGGTCACGCTCGGGGAGGTATTAAATAGATCAATATCAAAGTTAAGTGAGTTTATAAATTTAGCAGTTATTATTATGAAATAATTACGTTTATAGTTCGTATGAGCTCCGTTTATGTAAAGAAGTTTGCGTTTCCTCATATTTGCTATGGTAACTTTTAAAGTTGCGAGCTTGGGATTAGTGACAATAAAAACTTCCGATTGAATTACCAAAATTGACACTTTAATTACAGAACACCAATTACAACTTAAAACACACTAATAATAAAACACAATTGTACTACTGATCACTTTAGTTCGCAGTTGTATCGCTTCAAAGTATTCGCTTGTATCACCAATTCAATACTGACTGAAGTTGCGGTCCATACCGACCTTATATAGGGCCTCTTCTACTAGAACATCTCTAGAATGTTCGATTGTTCGAGGTGTAGAAAGTTTTAATATGGAAGGATTTTGACTCTTCTAGTTCTGCTACTTGATACTAGAGGGCTCTAGTGGTAACCAATACCACCATGTTCAAGACATTAATAGTGGCCCGCAACACTGCCTCCTCTTAATATACCTATAGGTAATCTCTTTATATATAGAATAAAGCTCGTCCCGAGCATTATTGACCCCATAATAACGCGCCAGTCGATCCACATGGACGATCTTAAGAGTACCTCTTGCACCTTGCTGTATCCGGTTGGTTACCTCATTGATCCTTGTCACCATCCGGTATGGTCCGTCCCATTTCGCTTGAAAATTAGGAAATATTGCTTTAGGGGATTTGCTGCGAACTGGATTGTGCAACCATACTAGTGAACCTTCGTCGAACCCTGTTCATTTTCTGTTCATTTTGCGGTCATACCAGATTTTCGTCTATTCAGACATTTGCTGACTCGATTGTCTGACGTGCTCATAAATGTCATTCAATTTGTGCCGCAAGTCATTTGCATAATCGGTTATACTGCGTGGTATTCCGGTGATCAGGTCTGCAAGCAGCTGTAATTCTCTTCCAAAGTTTGCGAAAGCTGGTGTCACTGATGTACTTTCGTAAAAAACGCTTCGATATGACAACAAAAACGGTTGTGTGTGCTTGTCCCAATCTCGTTGCCGATTGTCTACAACTTTTGCTAGGTACCTCTCCAATGTCTGATTAAATCGTTCTACCATTCCATCGGATTGTGGGTGGTAAGAAGGTGTTCATGTTTTATGAGTACCCATAACTCGGCAAGCAACAAACTTGATAGTTGTCCGAACTAATATACGAATGCTGTATTATTTTTTCCGGTTCCCCTCTAAGTTTACTTTATAAAAACTGCATTTTCTGGGCATTTGGTAAGGTTTGGTTGGTGTGAACTGCTTTACAATACAAATCCTTGAATGACACCCTCTGATGATAACTGCCAGTTTACGTAGATATGTCTCGGTGATTTTCAGACCACATCTTTGCATTGATATCTTACTTGACTTGGTTAAATGTTCATAGAAGCAGAAGGTTTCTTCATACACTCCATTAGAGCCATCCAATTCGCTATCTAGCTCGCAGTGTAAGGCATCGAGAGCCCAACGAGACTGGAGAGTACGTAACAAATCTTCGAGTTCCTATTTCTCTAATACTAATTCAAGGTCAATATTTGATAGTGTTCGTTGAAATAATTATAAGTTGTTGTTCTGTTTTTTCAACATTTCTTCTGCTTTATTCGATGTTGATTTTGTACTAATTTGTGGCGTAATTTTATTTATTTTAGAGACAAATGTCGAGGGCTTTAACAGTGGTGTTCTAGGTCTATTCTCTGTCAAAGGCTGATGGTTTCGAATGTGTTGTCAAATCTCTCCTTCAATCTTACACGTTCTTGATGTATGCTTTCTCTGCTTGGTGCATCCAAATCCAGTTGGGAAAAGTATTTAATCTGCGTTTGATATAGTCCGGAGTCTTCCTATTAAACCCTTCCTTCTTGAAATTCATATACAAACCGTCAATTGCTGTTGATAGCTGCTGCTGCGTAGTGAGAACATGGGAAGATCTTACTTAATATGATGCTGCTTGCTGATTGTGCTGAGATAGTTCACGCTGTAACAATCACACCCTCCCCCTCTCTTCTTTTTCTTTCTTAGTATATAACATATTATTACGATATTATTTCCCTTTTATATAATATGATTACTATATATATATGATCAGGATAAATAAACATGTTTTGATCTTTCTAAAGATTTAATAATAGGCCGTTTGTAATATTTATAGCGTGATCGTCTTAATAAGAACCCTTATTTACGTTGTATTTGTTTAGTAACTTAGTTCTTTTAGGTGTCTTTTTGGAAGAATGAATATTCACTAGAGCAATTGAAAGCCGTTGGTAGTAAATCGTAAGTTAGTATCCCTAAATCCTCCCTCCAGCTACCACCCACATAAGGTCGACAGGTTAGCTCCACCAACCAACCAAAACAACGGCAGATATAGCCAAAAAGCAGTTTTAAGATAATAGTAGTAATTTGCCATAAGAAAGGGTTTGTGTCACTGATGTTGAGTCTATGCATTTCGATCATGTTTGTCTCACCCACCAACAAGTTGCCTTCAATCATTCAAAGGTGGGAAAGTTACAGATATAATGTTGTTATATATAACATCATGGAGGGCAGACAGTCTGCAGCCCCGTAATGAAGGGATCCGACTTAGCAAAGCTACTTAGGTGTGAGTCAAACCAAGACGCAGAGAGCGCCATTGAGGATAGCGTCCCACCAAACAACCATCGCAGATACGCAATGCTTCAGAACGCAACAAGCATCAATACGATTATCGTCGGGCTTACACCATCTCAAGGTCTCCCATACATCCCAACAGACATCACCACCCGCATACCTCCATAGACCAGAACCACAAGAGTGCGTCGAATCAGGCACAGCACACCCGCAGATCCATCACAAGACGCAATACCGCAAGAAGCAGTCAGCATCAATGCAACTATCATACGGATGGCGCCCCCTCACAACACACCCACATGACCCCTATCGACTTTGGTAACAAAGTTTGTATTTTTGCTAACTAAAAAATATCACCAACGTATCATAGTAGCACGCTATTTAGACGCCAGTGAATAAAACTCCACGTATCATAGCGCTGATGCCTGTTACACTTAAAAGTGCTACCAAACACACTCATCCCAATCCGAAAGATAGCCGACGTATCATTATGCTATGCGCTAAGACGCCGCCCACAAACTGTATAAGTGTGCGATGTCCACGGTTTTTGTTGTATTGCTACAACAAACCCGCTTACCACCGACACTAAGATGATATGTCTAGGGCACATCGATTAGCAAGTCCAAGTTTACCTCGGTCTCGGACGCTTGTGATGCAGTCTACGCGCCACTATAATAATCCTTTTCAAGTCCCATTTCTATTAATATAATGCTTTTACATATTTGAGACCTTCCACATATTTGCTTTATTTCATAGATGTTACTATTATATGTCTTTAATATAACGTACTTCAGTTTACAAATTACTAATATCATAATGCTTATGCATCATAGAGGCCTTTTATACTAATACTTTTGTATCATAGACCTTACTATTATATGTCTTTTACATAAGGGACTTCAACTAACAACTCTACTATCGTAATGCTTATGCATCATAGAGACCATCTATAGTAATGATTTAATATCGTAGACCTAACTTATTATATGTCATTAATATATGGGACTTCGACCAACAACTCTACTATCGTAATGCTTATGCATCATAGAGACCTTCTATAGTAGTGATTTAATATCGTAGACCTAACTTATTATATGTCCTTAATATATGGGACTTCGACCAACAACTCTACTATCGTAATGCTTATGCATCATAGAGACCTTCTATAGTAATGATTTAATATCGTAGACCTAACTTATTATATGTCATTAATATATGGGACTTCGACCAACAACTCTACTATAATTGTAATGCTTTATATGCGATGCTAGATGCACTATAATTTCTATAATAGTGCGTTTAGCTTCACCTAGGATTCGTGATGAAATGTTGGCGATGGCCTCTAAATACAACAAGGCGAACTCAGAAAACAAACTGAATTCTACGCATTTTAGATTAATAGGACACACTACAGCTGTTTTTGTTACTGAACATCTATCCCCAGTGAATAAGGCTATTCATACGGCGGCTAGACTCAAAGCAAAGGAGAACGGACATAAATATGTGTGGGTGCGTAATGGCACAGTATTTATGAGGAGGGCTGATGAGAGTGACTCTATATTTTGACAAAAAGTTTGGAAACCCTAAAAAACTATATATTATTTAATTTATTCTATTTGTTCCTTTCTTTCCTTGTTGTCTGTTATATGTTAAGGTTTTTTTTTATAAAAAACGACATGCTAAAATTGTACTTCCAAAATTGTAGTGGTCTTAAAACCAACATGGTTTCTATAATCAAATATTATGTAACATAAAATACATGGTTTCTATAATCTACTATTATGTATGTTTACGTGGTAGAGCCATGCTGCAGTTATATATTAGTATTATAGTTGTAGCACGAATGGGTCGGCTCGACGGGGGATGGACCACGCTCTCACAGAATACCAGCGTAAAATAGTAGCTTAATGCTGCTGTTTCGTATGGTGAGTGTAGAGAACCGGATAACCTTTTTACTGGAAACGAGGCATTCCATCTTAGTCCGATGGGTGGCAACGCATCTGCAATTTGATTCGTAATCGAGGATAAATGTAGATGTCTGTGTGCTCGTTTGTCAACCTATCCTATAAAAAAACAACTGTGAAATAATAATACTCACGGAGATCTAGCTAAATGATTCTGTTTCGTGTAGTGAACTATTTGACCCTAGATATGTAGTATATAGGAGAGATGGATCTTCGTCAGTAATAGCAAGAAAGAGGGAAGGGGGGTTTTAATAGCAGGATCTAGGAAATTCAAAATCGAAGCGTTTGAAAGCTTGGGAGTTGGATCTGAAAGATTTATGGGTTTTAGTCGAAGCGCCCGTTTCACACTCTATTTATCAAATAGCCTTCTGTGCCATTTATTTACCATCGTCTATAAAAAGTGTAACATGATAAATTTTATCACACATATACTAACGTCCTGGAAGAGTAGTATCTACATTGTATAGTAGGTGATTTTAACCTATTTTCCATGAATTGTAGCTTGTTAGATGAGGATCTTGCAAAAACTGAGCTTTATACTGTTTATAGTCAGTCATTTACTGATTTTTAAACGTCAATTATTTGAAGCAGTACAGTCGTATAAAAATCATAGATAAATAGATTGATTTGGTCATTTCAAATTTACCGAACTGTACTACAAATAAGTCACTGCCCCCTCAGTAAAGTTGACAGGCATCATCCACCTCTTGACATGAGTGTTAAGCTATTGAATGACGGAAGATTACCTTATAACACTGAAAACGTACAATTAAATTTCTATAAAGCTGACTATGATAGTATTTGTAAAGAATTAGTGGGCTGTGTTTGGGTCAAGCTACACAGTTGACAGAGTAAATAATATGATACAAATTTTCTACCAGAAAATTCGAGATATTATTATTAAATTTGTCCCAAATAAATCGTCAAAGAACGACACCTACCCACTTTGGTTTTATCGGAATCTAATTAGAACGCTAAAAGAAAAGTATAAAATTAGGTGTCGTGACAAAAAATATAAAAATTCCAGAGATGAGCTTGAGCTACTATTGCTAAGTAAAAGATGTGTGCATATAGCCACAAATTGTTACAATAAATAATGCTATCTAAAGCTCATAGAGTGTGACATAACAAAAAACCCAAAACTGTTTCGGTCTTTTGTCAAGGCGAAACGTGGTCGTTCAGGCACCTATCCCCTATCAATGACTGACGGTACAACAGTAACTTCTGATAGAGTGGAAACTTGCGAACTTTTTTCTTCACACTTTTCATCCGTGTACTTTGAGTTTACTGAATGTACTAAGCAGGAAAATATTTATGACCATTCGGGATTCTTGAAATTAATATAAATTAATAGCTTCCACATAGCACAAAAATAGAAAATTGATCATGTACCCTATTAAATAAATTAAAAATCACAAACAACGGAGCAGGTCCTGGTGGTATCCCTCCAGTGTTTGTAAGTCAGATGTGATGAACACCTTGTTGATTTGCTATTAATTATATTCAATTTTTCTCTTTGTTCTGGGCAGTTTCCTGCTCTATGGAAAGTAGCTAAAATTGTTCCAGTTCATAAAACGGATAGTGAGGATTATGTAAGAAATTTCAGGCCGTGCTCGATACTATCAGTCTTTGTTAAATTATTGGAGTTAATTATTTGTCCTAATATTCAGAGATATAGTAGCCAACATGGTTTCGTTAAATCTAGGTCCACAAGCACTACTTAGGTACATATTATGGAATTACTATTTGAAGCACTTGATGCGGGAAAACGAGTCGACGTAATATATACCGATGTTAGCAAAGCATTAGATCAGATCCCACATGACAACATATTGGTTCGTAAGTTAGCTGCCTATGGTGTTACTAATATTATGTTAAAATGGCTAAAATCGTATTTAAATGACCAAGCGATTTTTGTATACCGGTGTGCCCCATGTGTGTTGTGTGTTTGGTGATGTTCGTAAATGAGATTTCCAGAATTGATGAAATGCTCTCATGTGTACTTGTATGTGGTCATCAGATTTAAAAATTTGCAAGACGATTGTGGAAGAGAACGATTCGGTAAAGCTACTGAATGGTTTTGATCAATTGATTAAATGGTGCAAAGTAAATCATAAACATTAGTAAATGTTTCTATGTACAATATGCGAGAATAAGTAACACTATCGACTATAGTTATCACATAATATATAGCCGTTAGATCAAATTGTAGACCTCGGGGTTATTTTCGATAAAAAAATTAACTATGTTCCCCACATTGAAAACAAACGTTCATCTAGGATATTGGCTTTTGTGATAAGACATCAAAATCTTTCAAGCGTCAAAATTAAAATTCTTTTATATAACAGTTTGGTAAGAAGTATATTAGAAAACTGTGCTGTAGTCTGGAGACCTCATTCACTGAGAATCGAGTGTATTCAAAAAAGATTCATAAGACATTTGTCTTACGCAAGTGTGTGGTTTTAGAACTTATAAAAAGCGTGTATCATATAAACATAATTAGATCTATTTCAAAATTATTTCTCTAGAGACCCGCAGGGATATTATTGATTTAATTTTTGCTTGCAAAATTATTACTGGTGTTATTAACTGTCCTGAAATTTTAAGTAAATTCAATATGTGCCTTCCCTTTGGTTATCCGCGTTATGCTTGTAAGATTACACCATTGACTAGACCGTATCGTAGAACAGTGCTCAAATTCTTCAATTGCTAGAATGAGTAAAATTGTTAACAAATTAAGAGATAAAATTGATATATTTTTCAACCCTCCTAACAACCTCCGTCGCACTATATGAGACCATCTTTTGTAATATGAATTTTTAAAACATGTTCTTCCCTTTCCGCTTCTATATATTTTTAGTACCAATTTTTTTTATCTTTTCTATATTCTAGAAATAATGGTACACAGTGATGAGACAGTTATTTGCAGTTCCGCCTGTAATTATTAATACATTTTAGTTCTTATCATTTCATTGTACTTAATTAGCATGTAAAGAATGATACAAATGTTGGGGGATCAATAAACAAAAAAAAATTATATTAATGGGCCGTCACAGCGCGTTTGTGCCGTAGTTATGGTGAATACCCAAAAGAGACTTAGCTACTTCTTTTTACGTGGCAGAGCCATGGTGCAGCTATATTATAGTTGTAGCACGAATGGGTCAGCTCGACCGGGTCAGGACAGGACCACGCTCTGACAGATAACCAGTGTCAAATAGCAGCGTAATGCTGCTGTGTTTCGTATGATGAGTGTAGTCAACCGGAGACTATTTTTACTGGAAACGAGGCATTCCACCTTAGTCCTCAGGGGTGACAACGCATTTGCATTTTGATTCTTAATTGAGGATAAATGTGGATATCTATGGGTCACTGCATCCACTTACCATTAGGTGGACTGTGTGCTCGTTTGTCACCTAGTGCTTTAAAAGAAAGTCCTGATACGCTCCATGCTGCTACTGCTGGGCGGCGCTCCAAGACTCGCTGCGCCCTCTAAATGCTTAATCCCTGCTGCTTAGTTACACCGATTGCCGGAGCTTACTGATATAGATAAGAAGCTGCACACTTATTAGTATAAACCGAAAAGCTAATGCACACGTTACTCAGTGCACTATGTCGCAATAGGTCACTGAGTGGAAACACTTTTTCCGGTTGTTAAAACCCGAATTTTAGGTCCTGCTACGGAGCTTGACGGTTAATAAAGATGTTTTCGTACTTCTTCACTTTTAAATGATATAAGAAAAAAATATTACATTTAAATTAAATAATTATATTGATAATGATGTGTAACGCATCTGCCGTGTTCGGTGTAAAATAAAAGGTGCAAATGATGTTGACCTGAATAAATCGCGTACAAACTAA
This sequence comes from Parnassius apollo, assembly GCA_907164705.1. NCBI lineage: Eukaryota > Metazoa > Arthropoda > Insecta > Lepidoptera > Papilionidae > Parnassius > Parnassius apollo. The sequence continues at coordinate 1,990,855 of CAJQZP010001011.1, forward strand.
AATGTACAGTTGCTTTGTATAAATGGAGAAGATTACACGTTATATAAAGACTTATTAGATGATGATGAACAATCTTTCAGATATTTGCATTTGATGGATGGATCGTCATACGTCTTGTCCGACGACTCATCGATCATTGTTGCCTACATATTATAAGTAAATTCTACTAATAATAATAAATATAAATTACATGATCATGGGCATGCCTCCTTCAATACCTACTGCGTTTTATGCGGCGCGTACGGTGTGGGTGAAATGAGCGAGATTTAATGTAATTTCTTTCAACGAATTCTAAAATGCTGCGCCTACGGTGCTGGCAAATGTGCGTTCAACTTTAATTCGTAAGTTGAGATCATATATTTAAACAAACGAAATCAAAGAACAAAGAAGTGATTCAATAGTGTTCTGTTGTAGGCGGCCGCGGAAAGATGGTACCACTGTTCTCTCCAAAACCATACTACGGTGAGTAAAAATAAAAATAAAATAATTGGAATATTAAGAAAATATAAACCAGTACTTTACGTTTTTGAATTTGCCGTATATACTGTAGAAATATGGTACATGGTTTCCACGAACCACGCGAAGTTTCTGCTTAGAAGTTTCTCCTTTGATCTGTATCCGCTATTGATCGTCGTCGATGAAAGTAAGAGGTATTTTTCCTCTCGCTCGCTCACCATCGGCAAGTAGGGCTATATGATAAATATTAAGTTTTTCTAGGACTGATTTTTCAATTCTCTGATATTTAAATATTATCATGGTTGAAACTAAAAACCGAATAAATTAAAAATTACAGTTGTAAGACTACAATAGAGCAATTATTTATATTTTACTTATATATTCAGTCAGGTTATAATTTACTTAATGGTTAACTTTTATCTGATGATTGAGAAACAAGCCTTTTTGTAATACATATATATTATATAATATGAAGAGTAAACAGTATAATGAATTAACACTTGTAGATGGTTAATTCTCTATTTTTGATGGTTTTGATGGATTCTAGTTAACACAGTCATAAATAAAATGACTCATTAAGTCCAAAAACAAAAGATTAATTAATTTGAAAATCTAATTAAACTTATTGCACAGAATTTCATAATCATTGGCACTTCTGCATAGTAAATGGCACTATTCGTTTGTCACCCTTATACTATTAAAAAAATCATCTCTCGCGCGGACTTGTCGACTTCCAGTCTTCCGAACAACCCGGTTTCCGAAAAGTCTTTTATGATTCGAATTTAAACAGATGGAAGGAATACTTTGAAAGCGTGTTTATGAGCGAAGAGTCGTCTGAATTAAATGAACTAGAAATTCCGAAAGAAGTGGAAAGGGGTATGGAGATAAGTTTAGATGAAATAATGAAAGCAATGAAAAGCATAAAAGCAGATAAGGCAGCTGGATGTGATAGAGTATCACTCGAGATGCTTAGGGCTGGAGAGGGAGTGGTGGCAGGCGTGCTGTACACTGCTGTACCTTGTACACTTTATGTTGGGAATTAAAACGGGTACCGGATGACTGGTGTAAAGCAGTTATAGTACCAATATATAAAGGAAAAGGGTCACAGCAGGACTGCAAAAACTACCGTGGTATCAGCTTGCTTAATATTGTAGGTTAACTGTGTGCTAAGGTATTAATTGAAATAGTTATGAAAGAAACTGACGGAAAAATTTGGGATGTGCAAGCGGGTTTTAGAAAGGGAATGCGGTGTACAGATCAAGTCTTTTTCATGCCCATGATTGCGGAGAAGTTTTTGGCCAAAAACCAGAAACTTTTTTGTGCGTTCATGGAAAAATTCAAATTGGAAAAGGCTTATGAGAGAGTGCACAGGAATGTGTTATGACAAACACTGAACTTATATGGGTTGAGCGCTGGTTTGATTCAGGCATTATGGTCTCTTTATAGGGACTCTAGTGCTTGTGTCAGGATCAATGGGGTCTATTCGGACTGGTTTGGCATCCAAAACGGTGTCAGACAGGGCTGTGTAGCTTCCCCTCGGCTGTTCAACCTATTTATGGACAGTTGTTTGCAAACTTTGAAAGATGAAGAATTAAGAATGGGCGAGTTAACCGTCAAATGCCTTTTGTATGGCGATGATCAAGTCATATTTGCGTCATCGGCGGCTGAGTTGCAAATGATGGTTACATTAATGAACTGGGCATTAAAAGAAAGGGGAATGAAAGTGAACGCAAGTAAGACGAAAGTTATGGTTTTTGAAAGAGAAGAAAGCAAAACGGTATGTGAAATAAGAATAGAAGGAGAGTTAATTGAGCAAGTGGATGAGTTTGTGTATTTTAGGATGTGTATTTAGCAGGGATGGTAGATATGGTAGGGATATAGAACGACGAGTAAATGGGAATAGAGTGAATGGGGCACTACACTCTATTATGAAGAATCAGAATGTGTCAAAAAAGGCACGTATGGTAATTTATAATGCTGTGTTAGTCCCTACTTTAATGTATGGTAGTGAAAGCTGGGTGTGGCAGAAGAAGCACGATAGTAGAATAAATGCTGTAGAAATGCGGTCTTTAAGGAGTATGCTAGGGTTTAATCTAAATGACAAGGTGAGAAATTGCATGATAAGAGATAAATGTGGTATGCAAGATGATGTTGTGACCAGGATTAAGAAAGGAATGCTTCGGTGGTTTGGTCATGTAGAAAGAATGAATGAGGAAAGAGTGACAAATCAAATTTATATGGCAGATGTGAATGACAGAGTCGGGAAGGGACACCCTAGAAAAAAGTTTATCGACCAAATTGGCGATATTTTAAAAATGGGCCACGTTAGAAGTACCCTTAACCGACGAACATGTATGCGTAGATATATGGATGTAAAGGAGGCGAAAGCGGTATGTCAGGATCGTGCCAAATGGAAGTCCGTAGTCTCTGCCTACCCCTCTGGGTGACAGGCGTGAGTGTTTATGTTATGTATTTTATACCATGTTAAACGTCATATGTATAAAGTGTTTAGCTATAGGAATATTGTTCTTATTTTAGGACTCTCTCTATGCTGGTAATTAATCTGTGATAGGTACTGTTTACCTTATATTATAATAATAGTTAGTCATAGACTTATACTGCTACGGCAATAAAACTAAATGTATTAAATTTACAACAGCAAATGTTAATAATCCGAATACCAATGTGTTTTTAAATGAGGAGAAAACTGAGTCCTGTTGAGTCCTCTGTTTTTCTTGGCATCACTCTCGACGCTGAGCTTCAGTGGGGTCCCCATATATCTAGACTAGCAAGCAGACTAAGCTCTGCAGCTTATGCTGTAAAAAAGATTAGAGATCTCACTAGTGTCGAGACAGCTAGATTTTAGAGCTTCTCGACTCCACAGAGTCAGTAATTCATTTTTGAGGCAATGTATACGCTATTACAAAATGTCCCAGAAAATATACAAGGTTTCTCTATTACCTAATAAAAAGGGTTATATTATGATATAAATTAATACATGGTTGATAATAACACGGGGGAATGAGGTGGTTGCTTCCAAGCTATTTCTAAAATAAATTTTGTAAATATTCTGTGACAATTATTGCATTGCATGCAATGCATTGTAAAATTTATTTAAAAAAGAGTCCCGCTGGGTTTCCTGCTGGTTCTTCCCACGACAGAGGTTTTTTGTCGCACCAGTGGTGACTTTGAATAAGAATGACTTCCAATAAGAATTACTTGTAATCTATATTGAATTAAAAATTGTTCTATTCTACTAAATAAATGATAATTATAGTGTAATTGACTTAAGTGTCATTCGGTGTGGTTAAAATATATATTTATTTAAAAATATGTGAATACTTATTAAGTAATTTGAACTTTAACACTAGTTCGAAAAAATCCTGTGACCTGGAAATAACCAGCAAAAAACCCAGCGGGATTAAACTAATATTAAAATAATTACAACGTAATATTTTATATAATAATTAAGTATGATATATTTATATACGGCATGGTAGCGAGCACCTCATTCCCAGAGGTTATTAATATTGATCATGTACTCTTTAGTAGTAATAATCCTTATTTAACAATTCTTGATGAATTAAGAAATGTAATAAATATTATTCAAAACATTTCAGGCTCACCGCCTCAACGTCGCTACGGTGAGTATTTATATTATACTATCTACCAATAACATGAAAATAAAGCCTTTGAGTCCCATAGCTGGGCACAGCCTCTTATTTCTGAGACGATTACAGGCAGTAAGTAAGTTTTTTTCTTCGACATGATGATTTCCTCAAAAAGTTTTCAGCACTTTGTAAACCAACACTTAAAATTGCATGTAGCAATTTTACAAACCATTGAGATTCGATTTGCTTTGTCTTTCGTAATGCAAACAGCAAAGGAAGGGATGATTTGATAGCGTCTGTCTTCTTGTATTTAAGGAAAGTGAGAATAGGCTTTTATTACACTAAGACGGTGCGATTTACCATCTAGAGCTTTATCACTTCTTACCACCAAGACTAAGTGGGATTGTGTCAATTACCGGCTATAGTAAGTAAAAAAACAAAGATGTTATTAAACATTGCGGCCAAGAAGCCATGGTTACAACTCCTAACAAATGATTCATGTCTACGGTTGCATATTTTTACAGATAATGGTTTTGCCGAAGGCGTCTCTTCACGCCAACGCTTTGCAAATGCGTCCCGACAGTTTCAAAGCGAATACGACTTTGGGAAACAACCGGGCAGTATTGAACAAGGTGTGTTTTAGTGTCCACAAGTTCCTTTTTCATAATTTTACCCACAACCGATATAGGTCATGACTGTTGAATATTATGTGCAATGGTACATAGAAGTGTTGTGCCGAGGCTGGATATATTACCCTAACATAAGGGTGCAAGATTCGAAGCCGCAGCTCTCAACGCCGCAAGTCAATGCCGAGCCATTGCGGCACGGAGCCGCCTACTCCATGTGAATGGCGATTTTTAACTCCACTCCACAACACACTAGTGGGTCGGTGCCTTTGCCGATATACGCTCGGTTTTTGGGCACTGGGTAGTACTAACAGAGACTTCAGTTCTACAACACGTAAAAATGGTCTAATCGAGTCGTCTTATGTTTGCTATATTTCTTATATTTAAGTCGAAAATATAATCAAAGCACAGATGTCAAATTTCGAATTCATCCAATCTAAAATTAAATACTATACCTAGAAGGATCATATTTGAAAAGTCAAAAATGGACCTTAAAAATATTTTGACTACTTCCGCATGAGCGAGGAGATCTTTCATAATTTCACAAGTCAATATCGAGTCTCAATCTCAACACGTCCTTTCTACCTCGCCTCACACACACACGCACACGGCTACGATACATAAAAATGTATTAAATATGGATAAAGCATGTATGTCCAGTTATCGGCGCCGGCGGTGGGACGGCGAATACTCCCAGCGCAGCTGTACCGTCTCCAGCGCTGGTATAACGACCTTCCCACTGGATGCCGACCAGTAAAACTGCATGTACAGGTGCCGGCTAGTGGAAAATCGCCCAATGTCTTCTCGAAAGAAATATTTTTTTGAATTTTTTTTAATGGAAAATCTGAAATAAATGATCTTTGATCATTTTTAATCTAAATAACGCTACATTAATAGATCCCTATCCACGTGAATCCGAGGCTAGATGCTAATAAACAAAAAAAAACATGCGTGCAGCTCACACGCGACAGAAGTGAAACTTTCAAATGAAATGAAATATAAAATACAAATACTTTAAATGATTTATTTAATATTATAATTTACACTATATATAGTATAAAGTTAGTATATATATATATATTAGACACAGATATTATATTACTGTTTTCGGTATACCTTATAAAGTACTTCACTAATTACAAAAAGATTTATATCAATTTTACCTATTACGAAGTTGTGGTTTGGCCGTTCTTCAGTGCTTGTTTAATCCATAGTACCTGCGTAATACTATTATTTATTCTGTGTCCATAGGCACACGACAACTTCGTACCCTGTTGAACAAAACACCCTAAAACACAAAATAGCTCAATGCTCGCGAGAAAAAGTCGTAAACGCCACTGAAACGGCGTCGCTTACGACTTTTTCTCGCGAGCATTGAGCTACAATCTATAATGCTTCCTATCTCATTTTTTATCACATTAAATCTTATGAATTTATATATCTGTCTCTTTTTACTGTCGCTTTTTCCTTTCATAGACTCTCAAATCACAACGATGCTAAAGAAGTTTTCGCTTCAATAAAAGACAAATTTTATTTCAGAAACTGGGACAGAACTTCAAGATAAAAACCAGGGTAGCAAAATTCCCCTCAAGTCAATTGTGAATTCTTCAAATACAAACTTCACTACTACCATTGAAACAACAACAACTACTACTACTAAACCAACAACAACAGCAACTACTACTACTGAAACAACAACAACAACTACTACTACTAAACCAACAACAACAACTACTACTACTAAAACAACTAGTACTAATCCTACTGAAACAACTACAACAACCAATCCGAACTCACCGGCAACTGCTGATAGTAAGTCAATTTTAGTAGACTCTTTTGCTAAAGTCAAGTAACGATAGTGTTCAAGTGGTACTTTTAAATGTAAGCAAATCTAATTAAAAAAGGGTTAAACCATTATGCCTGTAGGTTACATAACGACATAATATACTAGCTCCTTGCACATGCTAAGCTATTAATAATAATAATGGCCCCCAGGTCCGAATTTCAATTGCGGCACGTCTTAACGGAGACTAGACATCTGTGCATGACAGTAGTGCCCGAGTGTATGCCAGATGCACTCTCTATTCCCTCACCCTCATAGTTTAATGGGGTGGTAATCCGATACAACCAGAGGGAGATCAGGCGCAAGATCATCTCTTAATAGAAGTATCAATTTCAACGCATCCCTTCTACCTCGCAACGCGCACACGCACACGGCTACAATACGTAAAAATGAATATATGGCACGTTTCCAGTAATTGGCGCCGGCGTCGGCACGGCGATGACTTCCACCGGTACCGTCGACGGCCGGGACAGCAAGCTTCCCGCTCGGTGCCGGCCGTTAAAAATGTATGTGTAGGTCCCGGCGAGTGAAAAATCGCCCAATGTCTGAAAAACTGAAACAATAATAGATCTTAGATTATTTTAAATCTAAATAAATTTAAATACAGATCATTGTAGACGGTGCATGCTCCAATTACATGCCTATTAATACTGGCGTTCCACAAGGCTGCGTGCTATCACCAACGCTGTTACTTCTTCATATCAATGACATGTTGCAAACCGGTAATATTCATTGCTAAGCAGATGAAAGCACTGGTGATGCTTTATACACCGTCCGTGTCAATACTTCTCGGGAAAATATCGCCGAGTACCGGAACAAACTTGTGTCTGAAGTCGAGTCTTTGCTGAACAAAGTCTCGGATTGAGGGCGACTAAATCTAGTCGAGCTTAATCCTCAGAAGACACAATTTTGCGAGTTTATAGCTAGAAATAACCCCTTTGTCGTATCTCCTCGGTTTCAAGGCACTTACCTAGTTGCCTCAGCCAGTATCGTAATCCTTGGCGTTGAAATATCGAGTGACGTGCAGTTTCGTGGTCACTTCGAAGAGAAGGCCAAATTGGCCTCTAAAAAGCTTAGCGTGCTCAGCAGGGCGGGACGGTGTTTCATGCCGACACACCGCCTGCAACTACTGCTCTCATCTCTGGGCTGGGGCTCCCTAGTGCCAGCTCCTTCCACTTGACCACATCCAGCAAAGAGCGGCTCGAATCGTCGACGGCCGAATGCTTTCCGATCGGCTCGATTCACTGGTGCTGCGAAGAGATGTTGCATCCTTTTGCATTTTCTTTCGCATCTATATGCGTGGTAGAGCTACGCTGCAGCTATAATATGGTTGTAGCACGAATGGGTCGGCTCGACCGGGAAGGACTACGCTCTCACAGAATACCAGCGTAAAATAGCGGCTTAATACTGCTGTGCTTCGTATAGTGAGTGTAGAGATCCGGATACCCTTTTTTACTGGAAACGAGGCAATTCATCTTAGTCCTCAGGGGTGATAACGCTAGATGCGTTTTGATTCTTAATCGAGGATAAATATAGATATTTATGGGCCACATCATCCACTTACCATCAAGTGGACATGAGCACACAACTCGGTTGTCTACCTTATGCTATTAAAAAAATTCTACTCTGAGGAATTGTTCGGATTGATTCCAGCCGCCAAATTTCATGAACGCATCGCGGCAAAACGTTCGATATCATCCACACCATCTGGATGCTTGGTGGTCAACAACTGTACGTTTACCATCGGCAATTTCTCCGAACCGATACGACTTAGGGACCTTCAAGAAAAGAGCTTACTCCTTTCTAAAAGGCCCCCAACACACCTGCAATTCTCCTGGTGTTTCAGTTTTTCATAGGTGACGGTAGTCACTTACCATCAAGTGAGCTTCAGGCCGCTGATTCCTAAGATATAGACACATCTAGTTTTAGAAGTCGGAGAATTCGTAATTTTTTTTTTATATTAAAAGAATCATTTATTATGAATTATTTAGCCGTATGCTCGTTTGCCGCTCTCCTGTAAAAAAAATAACATCTCATTAATAAATGTCTATCGACGTGAATCTGGAGCCAGCTGCTACTAGACAAATAAAAAACTTTTATTTCAGAAAAAGAGACAAAACTTCAAGATAAAAACCAGGGTAGCAAAATTCCCCTCAAGTCAATTGTGACTTCTTCAAATACAAATACCACTGCTGGAACAACAACAACAACTACTACTACTACTGAAACAACTAGTACTAATCCTACTGAAAATACTAGTACTAATCCCACTGAAACAACTACTACTAATACTACTGAAACAACTAGTACTAATCCTACTGAAACAACTACAGCAACAAACCCGAACTCACCGGCAACTAGTAAGTCAATTTCAGCAGACTCTTTTATTAAAGTCAAGTAATGACAGTGTCCAAGTGATATTTTTAGATGTAAGCATACCTCATTATATAATGGCCACACCAACTCCTGTAGGTTACACAACGGCATAATATACTAGCTCCATGCATATGCTAAACTTTTAATAATAATAATGGCCCCAGGTCAAAATTTCGATCATGGCGCCCTGTCTCAACAGTAGTGCTCGAGTGTATGTGCAAGCACAAGTACACTCAATATACCCTCACTCACATAGTACGATAGGGCGGTAATCCGATACGACCGGAGGAAGATCAGGCGCAAGACCAACGGCTTTTACATGCATTCCGAGGTGCGAGGGTGAACCACCATCCAATTTCTGAATCAGGGCTGCTACTGATAATTTCTTGTCAGAAAAGCTCAATAAGTGATTTTGATCTGACCCTGGATCACTGGAGCAACTAGGTAGTTAATTATTACTATCATCTGTATACTCGAGTACATGTATGAGAAGGTTGCACGAAATTTGACTTTTTGGAATGCAATATGTAGCAGAGGTGGTGGGGAGCATCAAAACCGCATACCAAATGCCACTTGTGAAATCACGCGACTACTGCAGGCATACCAGTAGCTTGCAATTTTGTTACTTACAATATAATATTTGGCTGACAAGCTGCCGACAATAATGCACGTGGTCAGCGTAATTCGTTTCATTTTTAAGCGTAATTCAATTTTCGTAGGTACTAATCATGTCACGGGAAACAGTGTAATGGCGATGTCAGAGTATCCACTACCCTATATCGTCGTCGTTATTAGGAAGACGGTGCTGCCCATCTCCTGGTTTGTTTGCCTTTGTCGCCTCTTATGAAACCCACGGGTTGATGTGGAGTATTGGATATTCTTGCACCGCTGCCACACAGTGAATTCCCCTTTTAAAACGAAGGTATTCACTTGCATTGGGATTTAGACCTTATATTTTTAGTCTGTTTTAGGTACTTTAAATTACCAAACCAACGAAAACGTAACAAAAAACAACGGAAATGAATTAGAAGTAGCACAGGCTGCAGAAGAGCTAGAGCGTGAGCGATCATTCTTGAGAGGGACATCCAAGCGTCCTAAGTACCTTTGTCGCACCACTAAATCAGACCACAGCGGAGCTACTTTATGTTTGGGACGGGGTAGGGTGTGTAAACAAGAAAAGCCACAGCTTTCTGGTACGGTGCGCTTCCGTGGCACTACACGTATGTATCTGTCGCGAAGCTCTCGTCCCATGATACCTCTTCCAGAGAACAACGCTTATTGCTTCACCAATCCAGAGAGCGCTCTCTGCCGCACATTTATTTAATCTGTAAATACAACATAAAATAAAAACCCTGTGGTTCCCGTTAAGTGCGTTATCTGAATCAGTATTCATACGTACTGAAATAACTTTACTTTAGAAAGCACGACCATAAAAAATTAAATTAAATTTAAATAAATTTTTATTTGCAAATTGTATGTAGTTTTATTACGTCGTCGACATTTTTAAAGCGAGTCACATACTGTGCAAATACGATAAGATATCTGTATCTGAGCGCATATCTTTCAATATCGCTCTCTATCAAATTCAATAAACTAAAACACACAGCGCAGATAATTTAAATTTTGTCGTTAAATATCTGAAAGCACCGATCTATAAAGAAAGATGGTGACAATATTACCTGCTTATACAAATATATCACACACAAATATGGCATAGGATTTTACCTGCAAATAAATACAGGGCAGTCGCTGAAAAAATGCAGTGATTAGAGCGAGACCAAAAACAAAATACACCAGTGTGCTTATAATGTGCATGTTGGATGACAAATAGTGCTGCACCATGCATTTCCTGCCTCAACTACAACTATCGATATCTATTGCAGTATATTCGAGTCTTCTGATTTGAAGCAGACGATGTAAGTGAATATTTTTACCAAACTACGGCGAGCGAAAAGGATGATTACAATTTTAGAAGATTATGTATGTATGTATTTACATATGTTCACTCGTATCTTCTAAACTACTCATCGTATATATACATATCTGTGAAAGCATTGTGGCATTTCGCTAGCTTTAAGCTGCATTAAAGTTAAGTTAGTTAAGTTACTGCCTATATACGTCCCACTGCTAGGCACAGATCTGCCCTCATTTCTGGGATGCTTTTAGCGCAAGGAAGTGTCCACCGTGCTCCCCCAATGCGTGTTGGCGAACTTTACAATATTTCTCAGACATGCAGGTTTTTTCTCACGATGTTTTCCATCACCGATGAGCACGTGGTAAATCAGCACTTAAAAATTTAATTAACAATATCATTGGTGCCAGCGGGGATTGAACCTCGAGTTGCTCCCGTACTGTGAAATTTACAACGAACGCTAACCATCTGAGTTACCACGGCTCTTAAGCTGCATTAAATTCACACATATAGAAACATTGAATTACTTACAATACTAAAATAAACTATGTTAATATATAAGAAATACAAAAACTAAAAACATAATTTATCATGAAATTCTTCTACCCGTGGTATCTTGCCAAGAACGCTCACTGCCTATCCTCGCTGAATGGTAATACTAATTAAATAAATATTGAAAAATCGTGTGTATATTCCAAAAATACATGCTATAAAAATGTTAACTATGTTAGGATTTATAAGTTAGTTTTTATAAAACTGAAATGTTCAACGAACTTACAGTCCACCAGATGACGGTAAGTGGCTACTGCTGCTCATGGAAACTACTACTAACTAAGAAGGTCGTTGTCACCTCTACGTACTGAGATGGAACACCTTACAGCCTGTATTTATTTATCTGTGACTTGCTTAAGAGTGTGAACACAGGCACAGGCCCACTCTCATTTCTGAGGGGGCTTTAGGGCAATGAAATGTCCGCCACTTTGGCGAAATACATGTCTTCGAATTTTTTTCTTATTTCTCATACATGCAGGCTTCCTCACGGTGTTTCATCACCATCAAGCACGCTGTAAATCAGCACTTAAAATTGCAATTACATAACTATTTTATTGGTGCCAGCGGGGATCGAATCCCGGATTAGGGATGGCGATTTGAGATCGATTAATCGAAGAATCGATTTCTTATGCCAAAAAGATCGATTTTTATGTCGTTATATAGTACTGAATCTATACAGTGAATCGATATTTCACCCTAGAAAATCGTGATCGAATCTTTTTCTGTTTTATAAGACACTGTAAAACTATTTACAATTAGTTGAATGTACCCAAACTCGTAAAGAATGACAGTTTTTTCTATTCAAAAACTCCCAAAACTGCAATGTGCTCAGTTTCTTTCGTGTCTTCTTAATGGATTAAAGAAATAAAAAATAAGGTATATTTGTAATAAATTATATAAACTCTGAAAGCAAATCCAAAAAAGATCGATGTTTTAGACCTCGATTTATTTGTGAATCGATTCAGCAGATCTCGATTCGAATCGATTTAAAAATGTTGGCACCTTTGAGTATTAAACCAATTGGTTAAATACTCAAAGGTTGGCGCTCACTGCATACGGTGCGTGTGGAGCGGCACACATTTTTTTTAAATGTGAGAGAGCGAAGTCCTTGTAAAAGTATTTCTATATAAATATTGTAAGTCTTTTCCAAGCGGGTAGGAATAATGTTCTATATTCAAACTTTTAGAAGGATTAATATATCGATTATCTGGTCACACATATTATTCTTTTTTATGTCGTTATATTTTAAAGACGGCCATTTTATATATACAATAGAAGGGGGAAATATTGTTATAAAAAATATATGTTATTTTGTATTGTAAAACTATGTTTATGAATGCTTTATTGTACAAAATATTAGATTACCGTTTAGCGGCGGTGTAAGAATATCTATATGGGATAGATATTCTTACACCGCCGCTATGATCCCTAGGATGTCGTCGCAAGAGGCGACAGAGGATATCATATCAGCAGAAGGACAGCGGCGCCTTCCAACTACTAAAAATTAAACTGCGGTTGCCTACCTGATTGCTAAGCGTAGTTACAGCCATGGGTTGCCTAATATCCGTTTACAGTATTAGCTTAATATTTTGTAAAGTTTGTTATGATCGATTTATTAAAATAAACAATAAAATTTACTATTTTCATGTTGACAAAGCTATGTTATTAATATATTGTTGCGCGCCTAAGTTGACTTCTGGTACCTGGCACTAGCGCCATCTAGTGTCGGGGACCAGAGCGAGGAAGGCTTCCTAGAAAATGTCAATCTTGAACTTTCCACCAACAGCACCATCTAGTATCGAACAGAAGAATTAAGCTTTCTAGAAGCCCCACACTCGAACTTTCTGTGCCTGGTCGGTCGTCGCCCGTATTCGCCCGTACTGGAATATTCTGGATGTTTCGGTAGAAAAGGTGTATTTAAAGCCACTGCAAGCCGCGATCGGGCAGTATTGAATTGGCGATACGAGCGAAGCTTCAGAGCGAAATAAAGTGAACTAAAAGTGATTAGTGTGATTTAAGTTTTAATTGGTGTTCTCTAATAAAAGTGTAAATTTTGGTAATTCAATCGGCAGTTTTTATTGTCACGAACCTTAAGCTCATAACAATATTAGTGATATAAACATTAAAATAAAAATATTATTTTTATGTGCTGTATCGTCAAAACTGTATTCAAATCGTTATTTCTCTTAATTTAAAAAAAATATAGAATAGTGTACCAATTATTTGTGTTTAATTTCATTCATGTTAAAAAATATTGTAGTTAATTCCTATTGACAAATTATGAATCACGCTTTATGAAATGGGATAAATTATCAATAACTGTTAAATTAAACATTTCAAGTTACATGTAGAATTATCATTTAAAAAATATTTCAAATGTTTAATTCACAGTCCGTTGTTGATGATTAACCCTAGTAAGATAAAGCGTAATGAATCACCACGAACTGTGGTATATATGTTGAGGTGCATGTATTGTACAGTAACTGCAACATTCTCACTATATTGGGCAGCAACAGCACCAAACGGCGCTAGTGCTCCGCGGTGGACAGGTTTCACACGAGCGGGTTTTCTTTTCCTTCGGTGAGTTGTTACGGATGTAATGAAACATGTATGATCCGTAGCCGGTTATCACATCCAGTGAAAGATATGTTTATATCGTCATTTCATTTTAACTTGATGTTGCCGATATACGGCACCAATCACAAAGTTCACTATGAACGCGAGTGATTCTGGTTACATCGTGGACTAGTATTGCTAGTGACGCATAGTTCGTTTCATCATCATCATTATCACAGCCCTTCAAAGTCCACGCCTCGCCCAAGAAATGCATTGTTGGTTTACGCATAGAATAATAGTCAAATTCATTGACACAACTGTATTCAAAAGTTATATTGATGATTTTATAACCTCAATATAAGTTATTTATCATCTAATCTGCAACAACAGGAGTCACAATAATGTTATTTTAATTTAAATTACGCATATAACTAAAACATCTATTGTGATACATATCAAAATGTGTTTCAATATATAAATACTATCGACTCAAAAAATTTATATATATATATTTTATTTATTCTTCGCAGTAAATAAAGAGATTTGAGTCGATAGTATTTAGTACTTTTATTTTCCCCAATAATAATCACCAAGTCAAAATTATTTTACGGCACGTGTACTACCTAATTAATAACCTTAAAAAAATGGCACGTTGATACTTAAAAGTACTACTACTCGTATTACGACATACACGAGACAAAATGGGGTATGCAGGACATTAATTTATTCGCAGACTAAAAAACCTTTTTGAAGTATATGTTAGTATACGTGATAGAGCCACGCTACAGTTATATTATGGTTGTAGATTGAAGCAATAATTGATTGCCAAAACAGAGGTAGGACCACGCTCTCATCCAACTTTCGCATGGTGAGTGTTAGACAACCAAAAACATTACTGGAAACGAGGCATTCCATCTTAGTCCTCACGGGTGACAACGCATTTGCACTCTGATTCTGAATCGAGGATAGATGTAGATGTCTATGGGCCATAGCAGCCATCAGGTGGACTGTGTGCTCGATTGTCACCCTTATTCTACGGGGTCCGCCATCTAACTTTTTTTTTCAACTAGTGCTTATTTCGTGAATGGCAACACTTAGCTCATGTCTAATTTGACAGATAATTAGTTTTATCCTTCCGCTGAACGAATATGGTTGTGTATACGCTTGAACAACGCTGGGAAATATTGCGACATTACTTTGAAAATCATGGTAACGTTGCAGAATGTGTGCGAAAATTGCGTACGGATTTTGGAAGAAATGAAGCACCGTCAGCTCCGTATGTTCGTTACCTTGTGAAAAAAGTGAAAGAAACTGGCATCCTCATCGATAAACCAACGCGTGAAAAGCCAAAAACAGTGCGTACACCCGAGAATATTGCTGCTGTGGCCGAAAGTGTGCGTGAAACGCCATTAACATCAGTTCACCGTCGTTCTCAACAATTGGACATTTCGGAGACATAATTGAGACGAATTTTGCGTAAAGACCTTGGTATGACGCCGTACAAAATTCAATTGGTTCAGGAGTTGAAGCCAACTGACCATTCAATGCGTTTTCGCTTCGCTAAGTGGGCCTGCGATCGACTTGCAGAAGATGCGGATTTTGCCAAAAAAATCATCTTTTCAGATGAAGCTCATTTCGAACTTGGCGGGTATGTAAACAAGCAGAATTGTCGCATTTGGGGCACAGAAAACCCGCACGCATTCATCGAAAAGCCGGTGCACCCAAAACGAGTCACTGTTTGGTGCGGATTTTGGTCCAGAGGCATAATTGGGCCATTTTTCTTCGAAAATGAGCAAGGTGTGGCCGTTACAGTCAATGGCGATCGTTATCGAGCCATGTTGAACGAATTTTTGTTCACAGAAATTGAAGAGGAGGATATTGGCAACATTTGGTTTCAACAGGACGGCGCAACGTGCCACACAGCCGACGCTACACTTGATGTTTTGCGCCCTGTTTTTGAAAATCGCATTATCAGCCGCAGAGCTGATGTCGTTTGGCCACCTCGGAGCTGCGATTTGACACCGTTGGACTATTATTTGTGGGGTGCCGTCAAAGATAAAGCTGAGAACAAATTATCGGACGCGTCCGTCAGCCGCGGCTGACTGACGCGGCTTAGCGGTGTGCACGGTAGCTGAGACGGCGTCCTCGGACGCCTCGCTTCGGTCATTCCAGAAAGGTTTTGTCAATCGAGAAACATGACAAACAGTGACAGCGAGGACAAATTTATAAAGTTAGCGGCAGCTGCTTTATGTCGTCCCCCAAAAAATAGGGGACCCAAACACTCCTCGTCCATGATGTTAATGTAAAACGACTCGAGTATGATGAATTTCATACATTGTATCCAGACTTACAAAAAGATGATAAACGTTAAAAAATGTACTTATGAATGTACTAATATGTACTTATAAATATAGGCACTCGTGGCCATGAACACATTCAATTAATTTTTTTTTCATTACACATCATGTTGCGAGCGCAGTTGGTTCGCTTGTGACACTCGAAACGTCCGCGGACGCGTCCCGTGCCCCGTTCACAACTGTCCGCGGACGCACCAAACATCCAGCCGGCCAGATTCTGTTCGGACGTCCGAACGCTCAAGAGCGACGCAAGGTCATGTCCGCGTCTTACGGCCGATAGTTTGCACAGTGTAGTATTAAATGTACTGGCTAGATCTCAATAAGCCGCGGCTGTCAGCCGCGTCCGATAATTTGTTCTCAGCTTAAGTGTTACGCCGACAAGCCAGAGACAATTGACGCTTTAAAGGACAATATTCGTGAAGCCATTGGTGAAATACAGCTGCACACAATCGATAATGTACTCAAAAATTGGACCGATCGTGTAGGCTACTGCACGGCCAGCCGAGGCAGCCATTTCAATGAAATTATTTACCATCATTAACCGGAAGGATTGTACTTTCAAATAAAAAAAGAAATTTGAAAAAATATTTAGTAGTTTTTTTTAATAGCATTTTTAAAAAAAAGTTATTTGGCGGACCCGCTATATTTAAAAAAGTATAAAATTCAAACTCACGCATAGTATCATGTAGTATGTAATAGTAATTTTGTGGGAATCATCAAAATGAAATACTTCACTTATTTGGAATTTCGATATATTTGAAAAAATATACAAAGAATTAATATTACACTTAGTTTGCTCTGTACAGTTTAAAACATAATTATAGATACTAATAAATGCATTACAAATAATTAAATACAAAAAATCATTCCAAATGCAGGTATATCGTAAATATATATAGTTGCCAAAATATTAAAAAGTGACCCGTAAATTTAGCTGTAGTTAAGTTTATTGTGTATAACGGATACATAATGTATAATATATAAATGTAGTATGTACATTATCAGAATTCCATTAAGTTTTTTTAAGTCCTCGTCAAAGGACTCACGATAAGCGTTGCGATTGTGTAATTCTAGCCGGTGGGACCACTTGCTCTACATTTTTTTTGTTTATTAGGAAAACACTTTGTAACGTAACATAATAATATAAAAACTAAACAGAAGATTTATTGGAATACCGATACATTTCCAAAACACAACGGCAGCAAACCTCGACTCCCACCAGTTACACAATTGCACTGCTGTTTAACATTTACAAATGCGATAATGGAATTAGTGAAAACAATTATTCAGGCGTCACTATTAAGCTCGCCAATATTAATCATTCTGGTACCACTGACGGTCACAACACTACTAATATGGCCTCGTGTTGTAAAATCTAACACACTCGTGCTTGTGTCTACTAGATATTACAAGCTTGTTTAAGAATATTCTAACTAATATTTCATCCGTGCGATTGGTATATTAGCTACACAATTAGCTACAGAAAATGAAGTAAAGTAGGAAGCCATGTTCTTTCTCTATGCCTAAATAGATTGCCAGTCTCTTGTGTTCAGTAAATATATTTGTGCTAAAGATTAATAATAATGTCCTCCAGAGCGAATTTCGGTCAAAGCGTCCCGTCTCAACAGAGACAAGACATCTGTGCAGGACTATATAGTGCACTAGCGTCCCGCAAGCGCAGGTGCTCTATTTCCTCCCTCTCATAGTCTGCTGGGAAGGTAATCAGACAGGATCGGATATAGATCTGGCGCAGGACTAACGGCTTTATGTGCTTTAAGAGGCACGGGGTGAAATACAGTTATTTAGCTGACTCTGGTAAACCAATTCCTAATTTTGGCCCAACCGGAGATTTGAATCCGAGGCCTCGTGATCAGACTAACGAAGCAGTCAATTACAAGGCAGATTATGTTAAACACGACACTAAAATGTTTTTATGACTCCTGCTAGTTTTTATTTATTATACATATTTGGTACATTATATGAGTTGTTTAATATCTAATAATGATTGTATACCATCATTATTACAACCTAAAAACAAATATGAGGGAATTCATGTTTTAAAATAAGTAGTTTTTAGATTTTATCCTGTTTTAGGTATGTCTAAAGGTTCTAAGCGAGATAATATCATCCAATATTAATTGTTAATTCACATCAAGATTCTATTGAACTTTACAAATACATACAAGTAAGTACATCACACATTGGTAAAAATACTTACGTCTAAAACTATAACAAAGGAGGTATTTGACAATTTTTTTTAATTCCATAAAGTTACAGCTTTTATTTTTTATTAAAAATACTACAGTTATGTAACAACGCGTCATTATTACTAGTACTTATTAATAATAACCAAAAACACTTTATTAATATATTTTTTAGTTTCTATTCTATTTCAGTTTAAATCATGGACAGTCAAATACTCCCTTTGTGAGATCACTTTTAATCTACTATTTGAAATCTATATTTGGATTTCCTAAACGGCACAGACAATTAATTAAAATCTAACATGAAAATTTAGAATAACTCTTCTACGCTGTTTACCAACTTTAAAAAGTTTTATATTTATTGTTAATGTTATAAATTTATTTTACAACATTAATCACAGCTAAATTGGATGTGTTGACAGGAATCTCTCACACAGTCATTTACTTGGCAGTCACTTATGCGTTTAGTAGGTAGATTAATGTCCTAATACTCAAACTGCTCAATTTTAAGATGCTGTAAGTCTTGTGCCGTCCCTATATTGACTATGACACCACTATACTTGACGACATCCTAAAATTGAGTAGGGTTTGAGTATTTTGCCATGAGTATTTTGTACAAGAACACTCAGTTTTTTCACGTTTTACAAAATTTCATTAAAAAATTTACTATCTATGCAGTAATCGTATTTAAATAGTATAATGTACACGGACACCAGGTGGTACTGAGCACTGTCCATTGGCTTACGAGTGAATGGAAATTGGACAAAACCAATATATTTAACTGTGCTTAAGTCAAATTTATTGACCTAACTTTTCATATTAAACATATTGATACTATCAAATATTCAATTACATCAATAAAAACCCAATGGAAAACAAAAAGAGCACTTTTTCCTTATTTAATTAATATGCGGTCGACTGTACAATTAAGTGGAATATAGTGGCGAGGCGAAAAAATCAATGTCTTATAAAATTAAGCATCTTGTATAAAAATATAAAATTAAATCAGATTATAATAAAAATATCGTCCTAATCTTTTATTTAATAGAAACATCTAAAACACATCGTTAATAATGGATATTAAATGTAAAACCACTTGTTATTTCAGGTAAATCTGTCATTTTATAGATTGTAATTAAAAGAAAAAATTACTATTTTAAAAAGTAATTTAAAATAGTAATTTAAAAAAAATATATGAAATAGACACACAAAATACATTTTACGTACTCATAATACTAAATCCAACGGTCAAATCACTTGGTTAATTAAATATATCGCCCGCCAAACGTTAGCATTCATTCTACTAAATAAGTATCTAAATTTTAATCGAATTGCAATTACACGTTTATCGTTTAGTAAGTTTGACAAACACACCAATAATCGAATGCAAGTTGCTCTTCACTTTAAGCCTTGGTGGTTTCCAGGATGTTATTTTAATCTGGCTTTGTAAAATCAATAATTGCAGTAATTGAATAATAGATAAATAAATTTGTTTCGTTGGATTGGACGACAAAAATTGCCTCGTATTGCACAAGCTTAGGACAAAGCGCAATTCTTTTGTGTAACAAGTGTATCAGTTCATTTTTATTCGAGCAATGATAAATTGTCAATCGTTACAATACGCATTTATTGTTTTATTGTCATTGTATCTTTATATAAAAAATGATCCAATCAATTCATCCTCCTACTATCCTATCAATCTCAGAATATAAACTGTAGACTTAGACTAACATGTGTTACAATTCGTAACCTAATGAATAAGTTATATGTAATGAATGCCTCAGTCCAGATCCAGTTTAACGTTAAGTTTGCAGCGCGCTTGAAGCGGCGTCTGGTAAACTAGGCGGTGTATCACTGTCATTCTGCCGACTTGATCAAGTTTGCAGCGTCATATAAACTTGAATGTGTGTCAAGCATGCATGTCAAGACGCCATGTTTTCAATTTGTGCGGCATCATGCATACTTGACGGCAAACTTGAACGTGAGTGATCTATATGTATGCACTGTAAACTGGACGCCGCTTCAAGCGCGCTGCAAACTTGACGGTAAACTGGATCGTGTGTGCCATCCATAATAAAATTGTGATGTGTCTAAAAAGTTATCATTTCACAGATCATAACTGCGAAAGTAATTGTGATTTTATATGTGACATAATGCAACAAAGTGTTTCATTGTTTTGTCTTTAAAAAAGTCAAAAGTATCGTTAATATATAATGCGCAATATATAGTTATACAGTCACAACCAATAGCACAATTTACATTGCAATGTGAATGTTGCCAGGCATCTGTATTTCATTTTACTGATGAGTGTATGTTATGTATTGAATTATGGACGACATCTTATTGTCTATCAGGGAAATACATTTCAGTCTTGAAGTATATTCAATTGATATAGAATATTGCTTAGAATTATAAAAATTGAAAATTAATTACCAGAACTTATTATTTGGAGTATGTTCACACTTACTTAAACATTTCCAGTCGTGTGAACTGATTACTTAGAAGCGACAGCCACATTTTTTAGAAAAAAGCATGTAAAAGTTGTAGAAATCAGAGTGTAAAATAATCTAAAGCATTATTGATAATTACTTCTTACCTACTTCATCTATAAGTATAATAAGTTAACTATATCTGATAAAACTGCCGCTTTGTAGTACATTATTCAATACGTCGGTTTCAGTGTGGGAATGTTACTTAAATTCACACTTATTTTAGTCAATGTATGTATGTAAATATTATAAAAACATGTGATCATAAAAAATCATTCCTTGATGGATTCCTATATATGGAAAGCTGCGGGCTTAATATAACCATAACATTTGTCATGCAGTGTTACACAGTGTATGAATTCAAGATTTTTTTTTTTTATTAAGACTGCCTATAGATTGTTTTTATGGTACACATGGTGGCGTCGGCTTTCATACAATAAATGGAATTTTTTACAACTTTTACTGAACACAGAAAAAAACTCATTAATTAGTTTCAGTAGTTTTTGTATATGGATGAAGAGAAATAACTTTTCACTGGGCGAAGGTCAATAAACTGCGCAAACAAATTGAAGTTAAACAACATTACCACTCTTAAACGTTTTATCATACATGATGTTGCTTTTAAAATAATTTACATGCAAATTTACCTTCACTAGTGTTGACAAAAAACAAAACTTGCTACTATTAAATACTTTTAAAGGTATAATATATAGTTAATATCTAAATATTAGACTGAGTTCACATTTATTCTATGATAAGCCACGATGACTGTATAATACAGTCATTTTCTTCTATTCATGGTATGGGTTAATAAAATGGCTAATTACAATACAGATGCCACGAAAATCGAACTAAAATGCCAGGTATCGAAGCCTCCTCTGCCAATAATAAACGGTAATAAATAAATATCATGATAAGTTTATATGTGTAAGGAATGACTTTGCAACAAACATTAATATGGCACAGCCCGTTTTATACAATGAATATAATGCATAAAAATCGTAGTCTTAAGCAAACAATCTTATAAAATATAACAAATAATGATAAACCATCATTACTTTTATCACTAAACACAATACAAATACATACAAATACTTAAATTGAATGCCTATAACAACTATATTTGTAATACCGCAACCACTTTCTCACTTAGCTACCCTAAAGTTAAAATTCCATGGCCATGAATGTTGTGGGTGGTTTGAATATTTCTATTTTATGATTTGCTTTTGGTGTAGAAAATAAAGTCTGTCTCAGATCAACCACCGGTTTTTTTTAACCGTCTGCATTCATACAATATTATATGGAGCAGTCGATAGGATAATTAGCGAAGATAGTATGAATTATAAAGTAGGTAATTAGAGGGGACTGTGAAAGAGAAAATTTTACGAAACTAAAGACATAAACATTACAAATAAAAAATAAATATGATAAATTCAATGTAAAAATGCTATAAATTTGTTTTCTTATGTCCTAATTGTGATTTAAACTCGAAATATTTTTTTAAATCAAAGGTGGAAAGGAATAGGTATATTTCTATATAATAGACAATAGTTATATTTTAAACAAGCAAATAGAATTTCTTTATTAATGAATATTCATGGTAAATTCATTTGAGACATCGCATAAATATAATTTTTTTATGCCGATCCCATATTAGCTAATAAACAATAGACTAGTAAGCCAGTGATACTTTTAAACACTAAGTGAGGCCTCGGTCGATAGTCACTCAGCCACATCTTAGCTATACTTTAGCTAGGAACATAATATTAAATTGATAAACTCTTGCCTCATTCTTTATCAGGTCCGCTCGTCAATTTCCTTATAATAATAAATAAAATGAAACCATTCCAGATAAATTTATAAATAACCAATATATGCTATCATTAGCAAGTTAAAATACATTAGTCTAAAAGAAACCAAATTATAAAAAACATGTTCCAATGCAAGCAAACTTGCAAAAACAATTTTTAATACTTTAGTATAACTCTCCTAAATAGCACCGCCATTCAAGTATTTTTTCAAATTGTTTATGTCCTCGTTACTCGTTACAGATTTGGTCACATCCACAGAACTGAGTTCTAATGTCGTTCTACAGAATCATTAAAAAATTGTTAAAATTCAACTTAATATTGAATAGACACTGGCATATCGCTTGCAACAAACAAGCGATCAACCTCCTTTATCTGTTGTTTAAACCCGGAGCATTCCAACAGGAAATAACCGATGATGTTGGTCTTAAATCCACATCACACATAGTCTAGAGACCAGTTATATAGATTTTAGTCATCTACAGTCCTCAAGATTACACGAACAATGCGCAAAATAAAAGACACGACGCGAAAACTGCCGCTAACAGAATATACACTAATTCTTTCAAGGCATGGAGCTTTTGCCCTTGTCTAGTTACTAAAGAACTCTTTTCACTCTTATAGTCAGTGACTCTTCAAGCAGTTGGTTGCACTGTAGAGGAGAGCACATGAGAAGACAAGTGAGTCGAGTCACTTCTTCTTGGAGGGGCTGGAGGGGGACGTTTCTTCACTGGCTTTGGTTCTTCTCGCGGTGGTGCTTCTCTACCATACATATTCTCGTAAAACGGTTCTTCAACAGACCCGTAGTGCTCCTGCACCCACATGGATACACTGGCCTCTTTGTAGTCTTCGGAGAGTGGGTATTCGCGGAAACCTAGTACCTCGTGTGGAGTTGTAGCCGGCTCTAATTTACACTTTTGCGCCACTTGCCATTTTTTCCTCATTACTCTTTGGAGATCTTTGAGAAACTCTTTGGGAGGGTTACTGTTCGAATCGGCTAACTTCTTAGGTGAAGACAGCCGAGTACTCTCGTTGCGTTTTGGAGGGAGCGGCTTCCTGGGTGAAGACGGCGAAGGTTCTTTAAGATTGAAAGATATCTTCTTGGTCTTCTTTTCAGAACAAGTAGGTAAATCGTCTGCGAAGTTAACTTTCTTGATTGATCCAGTTCGCTCCTTGCCAGGTTCCGTGAGCTTTTTCTGTATGGAGGGACTGCTCAGTTTTTTTGATTGTAATTCTACGAGACAAGCACCGTAAGCGGCTGTCTGACCATAAATGCTTTTATCAGAGTGTAATGACGATGTTCTAGAAGCTTCTGAATGAACACTATCTAAGGAGGGTTGCCTAGGGAAAGAGCGAGTTTGTTCTGGATTCCGAGAGTTGCGAGATTGACCTGCTCTAGCGGCTTGTTCAATTTGTTGTGCGGTTAGTTGACTGACAATGTCCTGGACTCTTCCCGAATTGGCTTCCATAGCATGCTCTGGTGGTGGTGGGGGGAGGCTGAGTTGTGACCCGCAAATATCCTCGATGGGGTCTAAAGGTGGGGGCGGTGGAGGCAAGGAGTCGAGACTGAGGGTTGAGCTGAACATGCCGTCTGGTGTATCCTCTGGAGGCGGAGGAGGTAGATCCTCGACATTGGTAACTTCTGGTCTTTGTACTTTGTCGTAGATAGTTGTGTAGCCATATAGAGAGGAGGTGGTTTCTACGCTCGAACGGTATACATCACGAGGTATGCTCTCATAGTGGCCAAATGAAGGGGAAGACTCATGACGTACTGGACTTATACTGGAACTGTGGAGACTGACACTCGTCGTGCTGTACACCGCATTGTCAGATGAATCTGCTGGTATAGAAAACAGAACAATCAGTCAAATTACCTTCGTCAATGGGCTTTTATTAAATATTGTGATACCCGAAAAGGGGAAAAGTTATGTCACATAATATTACAATAGCTTCGCCCGGGTGATTTCTGGGTCTTGGTAACAGCGCCATCAATCGGGTCCAAATATGATTGTAAACCATCTTTTCTTTTAAATTAACAATGCGTGGTTATGCATTATTTTTACATACACATTCGTAAGGGCAGATCGGTAGGCAAAAAGATTGTTGCCCATAAATCACATTCAATTTAGAATAATTTCAAGTAAAAGTAGAAGAAGCCTTATTTATCTTCGTATTTTCAAATACTGCAATAACGAGTGAATGCAGGAAATAAAGTAAATGGGGCTCTACACTCTATTGTGAAGTCAGAATGTGTCAAAAATGCATGTATAGCAATTCACAATGCTGTGTTAGTCCCTACTTTAACTTAACGCATGGTAGTGAAAGTTGGGTGTGGCAGAAGAAGCACGAGAGTAGAATCAACGCAGTAGAAATGCGGTCGCTAAGGAGTATGTTAGGGCTGAATCTGAGTGACAGGGTTAGAAACTGTGTGATAAAAGAAGAGTGTGGTTTGCAAGATGATGCGGTGACCAGGATTAAGAAAGGAATGCTTCGATGGTTTGGTCATGTAGAAAGAATTAATGAGGAAAACGTGACAAAGTAAATATATATTGCAGAAATAAATGGAAGAGTCGGAAAAGGACGTCTTAGGCGAAAGTTTTCGACCAAATTGGCGATATATTAAGAATGGGCCAAATTAATGGTACCCTTAACTGACGAGCATGTATGCGTAGGTATATGGATGTGGAAGAGGCGAGAGAGGTGTGTCAGGGTCGTGCCAAATGGAAGTCTGTAGTCTCTGCCTACCCCTCAGGGCGACAGGCGTGAGTGTTTATGTTACGTTATTATGCAGTAACGGTATATCATTATTTATATATTTGAACTTAAGTTTAAAATTTGGATCTCTTTGAAAAATAACCCTGTATAGTTCTTTAAAGTCGCCTTTTACTTTTTATTTAAAAACTCAACTTTTTATGTTTTTAAGTAGACTAAAGAATATCCCGAAATCACCGGGTTACCGTATTTATTGGGACCACCCCTGAAGAAAACATATTTTTAATAAAGAATCATCAAAATTGGTACACAATTTAATATGTCGCACCCCTCAGCCACCGAGTCCCCAGCGGGCGGTAAAGAAAAGTAGTCTCTAAATATACGTTTTAAGGTTTAAAGTGCTGTGGGTGGGTGCGGTCGCGTGAGATCGCTCGGGGGCTGAGGGGTTAACATATTATATTCAAAAAAATGTTCAGTGAACTTATAAACCTCCTCTTTTAGTGAATTCCATGAATCTCCTTTACTAGCTTTAGATAAATTAAAAAAATTTAATGTTACCGCGTAGTGGCGGTGTAAGAAGATCCACTGCACCATATCATCCCGTGGGTGTCGTAAGAGGGGACAGGGGGAAAGTAATCAGGGGATAGGCAGCAGTGTTTTCCTAATAACAATTAAAAAATTGCGGTTGCCAATCCATTTGCCAAGCAAGGTAACTGTGGCAAATATCCCCCCTTTTGAGGCAATTTGTGGGGGCGACCCATGTTAAGCAGTGGACTTTAATAATCTGTAACGGTACATTAAAAATAACACCTCCTTTTTTCAAGTCGGTTAATTGCACTAACCAGCGTGATGTCTCTTCAACGTGGAATCGTCACGGGGTCTTGGTCGCCTAGTTAGCGTACCGCAGTCTCCATGCTCGTCGTCGCCGAGAGTCGAATCTGTCTCCGCCATCTCCTTTAGTTGCCTAGTCATCCACGTCAGCGGAATGTTGGGTTTCATCGAAGGCTTGCGTTTAATTGTACCTGGTGATGAAGAATACGATTTTAGCTATTTTATACATTAGCCATAACATTGTTATATTGTAATAATTTCACAATTATACAACATGCAACAAAAAAACCTGTGCTTCCCGTTAAGTGCCGTTAAACAAACAAAATAGCAATTATTTTTTTACGTTCAAGTTATGAAATCTCTCAAAGTCTCGTACTAATTGCTTTAAATATTTGTCACATTTTCAGAATATATAGTATATTCTCGATCGATAACATAACTCTTACACTATGCATATACGTACGTACGTGAAATATCATCGTGTGAGAGTCTCGCTATTAAAGGGGTCGGCTTTAAAACGGATTTACATAAAAAAAACCATTAGGCATATAAACAAGAAGGCGTTTTATTATCACCTCGTGCGTTTCATACTATACTACTGTCGCAGATAGCGTAACACTCTAAACTCTAAATGATCATTTTGGTGCCATGTCACTGTCATATTTAAAAAAATCGTGTGCAGTTCACACGCGCTAGAAGTGAAACCTTCAGAAAAAGAGGCGGAGATAATAGGGAACACTGTATACTGTAAGTATGTATGTATGTATGTATGTATGATGTATACTGTACTCTATATTATTATCTTAAATCCTCTGGATGTATATGTTTTTTCTTAGTGTCTCTGTTTTGTTTCAGTTTCAAACCACAACGATCATAAAGTTTTCACTCCAAAAAGTACTTCAGGAAACTCGACCATAAAAAAATCAAATTAGATTTATATTAATTTTTATTGACAAATTGTATGTTGGTTTACTACCTCTGCATTGGCCGACGCGCGTATAAGTTCAGATGTGAATAACATTTTTTCACAAGATTGAATTTAGTACGTTATCTATTTCCGAACACTAAAATCATTTCAATAACGACTAAAAAAATTGTCATAAATGCCATGTGTATGATGAGCGAAGGGAACCGGAGAGCCTTTTTACTAAAAACGAGGCATACCACCTAATTTCTTAGGGAGGTAAAAACGCACCTGAATTTTGTTTCTTAATCGAGTAAAGATGTAGATGACCATGGGTCACAGTATCCACTTATCTTCAAGTGGACTGTGTGCTCGTTTGTGTCCATCATTCTATAAAAAGAAACTTACCCATAGGAAACTCGCAGTCGAATGCACTTTCAGAGGCCGTTCCTCCATCGGACATGCATCCACTAGAACTCGAGGATGAAGCTCTGGAGTGTCTGAAAGGTACCTTATCTATTAAAATAGAATAATCTAGATTCAATATAGATTTCTAAAGTCAGTAGCTCAGAGGCTAAACATCCGCCGTAAACAGGCTCTGAGATGCCGAGGCTTAACCATGAGTTGCAGTGCTGAGAGCGCAGGTTCGAATCCCGCACGAAACAAGTATTCATATGGCCTACAAGTAATTGTTCCGCGTCTGGATGCCTGTCTTTGCACAATTTAATATGCCTCCACGATACACGAAAAATCTAAGTGCATGGGTAACGTTTTGGAAAAGAAAGAAAAAACTTCGTGGAATAGTTAATTGCAATTTTACGCGCTTTTATTTATCGAGTGCTCAGCAGTGAATCGTGAGAAAGCCTGTGTGAGAACTGAAAATGTAACACATTGAGAAGTCCACCCCCACACGCTTTAGGGCAATGCAGACTAACTGAAAATTATTTTGCTTAATAAACCTCTCAAAATAAGAGCATACTCTACCGGTGGGACGTATACTGATTGAAACTTTATAGATTACAAAGTTTACTATGAAAGTTATTTAGTTATGCTCCTATCATTGGAGGAACCAGCAAAACAACTCCGAGGGTTATTTTAATAATTTAATGTGCAATTAAATATAAAAACATTTGTATAATTATCTCACACAAGCTTAGAAATATTTTGCCATGCCATATATTATATATTTACATTGATATTTGTTTATCCTTCTATACAAATTAAAATGTGAAAACATTCGCTCGATATCGCGTCACAACCATGAAATTCGCAGTCAGTAATTTAGAAATATTACATCATGCCATATTTACAAATTATATAAAATATTTGTTTGTAATTTTATACCAATTAAAATTAAAATGCAAAAACATTCGCTACATATCGCGTTAAAAAATACTAATTTTTTTTAACATTGAGTTTAAAGAAATTCAAATTCGCTAATATGCGATTTTAAAATTAATAACAAATTAAATTAGGTGGCAGTAAATACATACATGCAAATCACATAATTAAAAGCAAATCATAATTTCATATAAATGGAGAAAAAAGTGACAACACCAACCTGCCGCTGCTAATATCGGAGTTGGCAACACTGGCGTTGCTGGAAGCAGACTGCGCGGGACTGTTGACGCCCACTGTTGTACTTCCGTTTGTCTTCGTTGGGATTGATGATATCTGGTGCAAAAAAGATGTATTCAAGTAACATCATCTATGGTCATTTTATTGAATAAAAGTTGATTGACTCTCAAATCGTAAAATACACAGCGGGTGGAGTAATCTAATATATAAAATTTAATATTTGTTTGTTCGTATTTTATGCGCTGCCATGCCATTCATCAGATTGCGGTAAAACTTTGTCAACACATCGCTTGCACTTCCGCGAAGGTTATATGCATAGTTGGATCCGGTAGGCGGCGCCGTTGTAGAATCCAAATCTCACCGTGCGAAGCCGGGCAGATCGCTAGTAATATTCGATCTCATTCTCTGGCAGGCTAAATCCCAAGCTTGGTAACTGTGTTTGCTATAGTTGAAACGCTTTGCAGGCCGGGTTGGCAACCACAGTTTTATATTATTTTGTGTTGTTGGGGGGGATGGGGGGGGGGATGAAGTATATCCTGTTATCCATATCTTGGTGCAGTTCAAACCGTTTTTAGCATAAGTAAAATATCGAGACCAACAATACAATCTGAGAGCTAATGGTCCTCTATGACTGAATTTCGGTGACGGCGGTCAATCTCAACGGGTATTAAAAATGAAGAGCACCTCCCTCCCTCCCTCAAACTAGGTAAGAAACTGATTAAAACTACTTTTACGGATTTTATCGCGTTTTATTTATATTAATTTTAATACCCGACGTTTCGGGTGCTTTCCAGCACCCATGGTCACGGGGGACGGGGGGGACATGGACACGGAAGAAATCATTAGGTAAGACACATCATTTAATTGAGCGGATGGTTGCAAAGTAACTATTAATATCTTTATTATAATGGATTTCCGCAAAGTAACGCCTCATTCTATCAATTATCTGGATAATGATGTCCGAGTGTGTGCGCAAGCATATGAGCACTGTCTCACTCTGAAGTCCGATGAGACGGTAATCCAACACAAGCGGAGAGAGATTGGGCGCAAGACCCACGGCTTTACGTGCTTTCCGAGGCACGGTGGTGAAACATCGTTAACTTCCTGACGCCGGGCAGCTACTGAGAAATTCTTGATTTAAAAAAACCCAGTGACTGATTTAGGCCAATCCGGGATTCAAAGCTGGGATCATATGATCAGCAGTAGTACTTTCGACAACCAGACCAACGAGTAACGAGGCAATTACGAGATTCACTAGGTAAGAAAGAAATGTAACAGAGAATAATGCGTAGATACATAATAATTATTAAATACTTACAGAACAAGAACGCGCATGTGCAAGATGGTCCAGGTCCTCCTGTGTCAGCTCTTCTACTAAGGAGCGGTAGTTCTCTAGTAGTTGCCGGCCATGCTGCAAAATATATGTTGGTCAGCTTTGAAGTTTGATATTTCTCGAAATGTATCTTGTGTTAGTTAAGTACATTTTATTATGATTTCATTACTTTTATTTTTAATGCCTCATTTAATAAATTATAAACCAAAATATTACTTGTGATAGATGCTAAAAGTTGATGTATGCAGGTGTCTCTGGTGAATTATGATAGTACTTCGAGTAGGCAAATATTTAGCAGTGGACTTGGGGTCTTTACACAATGATGATGAAGCAGAAAAAATGACAGTAGCAAATTCAAATTATATTTTATAATAACACCATATGAAACTTCACGCTGGTATTCTGTGAGAGCGTAGTCCTTCCCCGGTCGAGTCGACCCATTCGTGCTACAACCATAATATAACTGCTGTGTGGGTCTACTATGTCTGTACTATTGTAAAGAAATGTAAAAATGTGACACTAAATTAATCTATAGGTTTTCTTTTGTTTTAAAAACATTACTTTCACATTAGAATTTTATCCTACAACGTGGGGACTGTTTATATACATAAATTACACAAGGACAAACATTCAGACAAGGAAAAGGTGCGGGATTCGAACCCGCGGCCCTTAGCGCTACAACTCATTGCTACGCCACAGCGCCACGGAGCAGTCATCAACTATTTCCCTTTCTCTCGGTAATGATAGTAAATGATGGTAGGGACTTCTTACCTTCGCTATCCGCATGGCAGTCACCCATCTCTCCAGTGTACTCGGATCGTCAGCACAAAGGAACTTGATGAATTTGACACTCTTCGGCTGCTGCAGTCTTGGGTGCTTGATCGCGAAGCAGTACTCCGTGGGTGACTTATACTTCTTTTTCCAGTTCAATCCTATGTACACTTCGTTAGTGTCGAAAGTCGCCAAGCAAACCAACTCCTTTAGTGTCTTCACTTTATCTTTCGGTGAATAGTACAGTCCTAATGTGTGGACAAAACAATACCGTTATACAAATAATTTATTGTTGTACATAGAATATTCTAGAATTCGCAAAGATCGCTCAGCTGTAATTTGTGTGGCCACACTTCGCTCAGCATATTCACCATCAACGGGTAGAAGATTAAGCAAGAAAAATATAGGACCGGGGTCCCACAGGGCTCCATCCTACGCCCACTCCTTTTTACATTTTATACAAATGTCATCCTGAAGGACCCAGTAGTTAATAATAACATTTGAATAATTCAGAACTACCCGCATCAAGTAAGCTGTACAATGAAATGATACTAACCGGATGGCCGAAGCACGAATCTGTATTTCTTCCACTCTTTCTTTGCGTCGCTCTTTAAGTAAAGGGGGCCTTCCATCTGGGGGACGGGGTGTCCGGAGACAGAGGGAACTGAGGAGGTTCCACCGCTCTGTCCAAAGAACTCTTCTAGGATCACCTGTCTCGAGTGTTCATCGTGTTCACTGGACCAACCTGGAAAAGATACATAGAATCGTGAGTGCTAATTATTTACCACTTACCAGATGTCGCTAGTTACAACTAAGGAGAAGTTATTTGTTATACCGAGGTCTAGCTATATAGTTTTCTTGCTGGTTTTTCCTAGGCAGATGTTTTTTCCGAACCAGTGGTTAAAGCTTTAATGACTTGCCATAAGTATTCTTGCAATTTATATTAAATAAAAATTATTGTATTCTATTCTAGTGTAGTGTATAAGTAAAAAGTGGAGTTACAAATAAGTGTTTTTTCGGTTATACATATAACAATGCCTGTGGTTACTTTTTGTTTCACATTTTAACTCTCTTTTTAATTCTTTAAGGTATATTGCGTAGATAGGCTTATACACTAATCTAATTTATATAAAATATAACTAATATTTGAACATCGAGTTTTGTAATTTCTTACAAAATTTTAATTTCTCTGCATGCAATTTATCTATTATTTCACCTCAATCTGAAGTGGCGCCGCCATTATATACGTGCTAGAGCCATGCTGCAGTTATATTTGTAGTGTTGCGCGCCTAAGTTGATGTCTGGTACTTGGCACTAGCGCCGTCTAGTGTCGGGGAACAGAGCGAGGAGCTTTCTAGAAAATGCCATGCCTGAACTATCCACCAACAGCGCCATCTAGTATCGAATCTTCGAAAATCCTCGAACTTTCTGCACCTGGTTGGTCGGGGCTGGTATTTGCTGGAATATTCTGGATGTTTCGGTGGAAAAAGCCTATATAAAGCCGTTGAAAGCCGCGATCGGGGCAGTATTGAATTGGCGATTCAAGCGAAGTTTTCGGAGTGAAATAAAGTAAACTAAAGTGTTAAGTGCGAATAACTATTAGTGTGATTTAAGTTTTAACTGGTGTTTAGTAATTAAAGTGTCAATTTTGGTAATTCAATCGGCAGTTTTATTGTCACGAACCCTAAGCTCGTAACAGTAGTATAGTTGTAGCACGAATGGGTCGGCTCAACCGGGGAATGACCACGCACTCACAGAATACAAGCGTGAAATAGTAGCTTAATGCTGCTGTATTTCGTATGGTGAGTGTAGAGAACCGGAGACCCTTTTTACTGAAAACGAGGCATTCCATCTTGGTCCCCACGGGTGACAACGCATCTGCATTTTGTTTTGTAATCGAGGATACATGTAGATGTCTACGGAGCGCAGCAATCACTTACCATCAGGTGGACTGTGCTCATTTGTCACCCTATTCTACAAAAAATATGGTGGCAGAAAGTTGCGGATTGGAAATAAAGACGACTGCCTGACTTAATCGTCAAACCACCTGACTACTGAGTAGGGGGTATTGGTTTCAAAAAAGATCCAGCGTCAATATTTACGCAAAAACATTAATTGCTAGTTTTCAGACTAACAATGATCTTATAAAACTGGTAGGAATCGTAGTTGATTTGGTTGTATTGTTTAAATGTGTAACTACGGGAGAGACCGTTCAGCGGACTTTTATGGGATGATAAAGATATACTTTTACTTCTATATTTTTTTGTGTGTGAACAGTGAAATTTCACTTCATTTTTGATACACGATATATTATTCACATGATATAGTATCAAGACACTCGTCATGATATAGTGCCAAGAATGCTGGCTGCGTTTCCTTGCCGAATGGCTACATTTAGCATTTGAGCGAGAAAATAAGCAGCATTCATATCACTACATCTATGCCCAGTCATGGATACATACAAGGTATATATATATATATGCGAACACTTGTATATTATACTTCAATAAATTGATTAGTATACCTCTATCATCCTCGGTCAGCAGGAACTTCTCTGGTGATTGGAACAGAGATATCTTCTCCGGCCTTTCTGCAAATAGGATCTTGTTCTTGGATTCCCGAGTCCACAGCATTAGATTGTCGACCAGTAGTTCGTGGTCTTCGTATACTCGTTCTGAAATGATTTGTAGAATATTAAATTGATGGATTTAAAACATAGAAAACATTAGTCCACCTAATCCCAAAGATTCAGGGACTCAAAAAATTGTAAATACGTTAAAATTAAGGAAAATTCTCACATTTTCTTCTGGAAAAACAATTTTTAATAAAAGGTACAAATCAACTCTAAAACCAAACAACTTAAATTGAAAACGGACATTGTAAAAAATGGCCTATGAATCAACATGCATAAAACCTTTTTATACAATAATTATCTACTAGTTTTTTTTTTTAATATCTTACATTACAATTATTGCAATAACGGACACTTCAAAATTTCGAAAACATTTTAAAAAGTAATTTACTTCCGTGTTATTCCCCGGTGTTATTATTTTTTGGTTTAAATTAAATTTTTTAATAGGTGAAGGTATTGTAGATCATACAGCCAAGTCTTTGTGACAGCACACTTAATAAGATTTTGATACAGACAAGCGTTACAAAACTGAGTTTTCTGTGTTACAAACATGAGTAAGGTTTTAAGTTACAAACAGAATGAAGTGATTGAAGTGTGAAACGAGCAACATCGACTCTGATGGTCGATGAATTGACATGTAACATTTGATAGTAATACCCATTTATATTTCTATGGTAATACCACTCGCACGGATCACGCGTCCTGTGTCATTCGTTTGCATTTTCTTAGTATTCCTTTTGTTTTTAAATTTTATAACGCGTGTCTATATTTAAAGTCTTACATAAAGACTTGACTGTAAGGGCTACTACAATACCTTCGCCTATTAAAAACCTCAAATAGAACCAAAAAATAATAACACAGGGAAATCAGACGAAAGTGAATTACTTTTTAAAATGTTTTCAAAATTATGAGCTGCAAGCTGGAGAAATTACTTTATTGATAATAATATCTGACATGGTATATCCCTAAATATAATATATATATATATAAAAAATTTCGCCCTAAAAATTTAAGACCAAAAATAAAACTATCCACAGTTACATCAAAATTACATATCTTAAACACTGGCCCCTATGCGATGTCAATAAAAATATATAATAAAATACCAGAATATATCCGAACCATTAAAACTTAAAAAGTTCAAAAAGGAAGTAAATACATATTTAACGAAAAAGTGTTATTACTCGTTGCAGGAGTTTTTTAGTGACTAAGTAGGAGATAGGAATATATAATATGGTATGATCTAATTATTATTAAATTAATTGTAAATATTCATTACTTGATAACTTTATAAATAATACCATAATGTAAATGTAATAACGTGGCTGAGGCGGTCCGTAGGGCCCCCAACTGGAAAAGTCCGGGACTCGACGGGCTACATCATTACTGGCTGAAGGGGTTCGTAGTGTGTCACGCTGTGCTCGCCCGACAGTTCCAAGAGGTTCTCAACTATATGTCGCTCCTGAGCCTCTTTACTACTGGGATCACTCATATGATTCCTAAAAATCAGGATACCACAGATCCGAACAAGTACCATCCCATCACGTGTCATATATAAGACACTGACATCCATTTTGAGCGCGAGAATCACTCGTCATCCTGGAGCTAAATCAGGTGATGTCACGCGCTCAAAATGGATGTCGGGGCGGTGGTCGTGGAACCAAGGAACCACTCCTCATTGACGCGGTCATTGGCAAAGTGGTGAAACGCAACCGTCGGAACTTCTCCGCCGCCTGGATAGTCTACAGAAAGGCGTTCGACTCCGTGCCCCATACATGGCTAAAGAGGGTCCTCGAGCTGTACAAGATTGACTGTACAGTTGAGAGAATTCCTCGAGTAGTGTATGGGGCAGTGGAGTACGATCCTTTGTCATCTGGGCGAGCGGATGGCCGCGGAGAACCACATAAGGATAACAAGGGGTATCTTCCAGGGCGATTGTCTGAGTCCAATCTGGTTCTGCCTCTGAACCCTCTCAGTACCTTACTGGAGGGCTCTGGGAGAGGATTTCAGCTACAGAAGGGAGGACAAAAAGTGACCCACCTTTTCTATATGGATGACCTCAAGTTATTCGCCGCCAGTCGCTCCCATCTTATGGAATTGCTAAACATTACTTATGAATTTAGCAATTCTATTAATACAATTTCAATCAATTAGCAATTCTATTGTGATGGAGCTGGGGACGGATAAGTGTGCGGTCCTCCATGTTGAAGGGTTGCTAACTCTGAGGGCATAGACTTATCTATGCCCGTCAACTTAAGGACTATACCGATACCTGGGTATGTCACAGAACATCGATATCGATGAGGCTGGTATACATTTGCGACGTGTTTTATGCACGCTTGACCAAAGTGCTTAACAGCCTTTCGTCCGGTGTGAATAAGACACACGTATATAACTGTTGGGTCATGTCCGTTCTCATGTATACCTTTGGCATACTCAGGTGGACTCAGACCGAACTTAACACCCTGGATAGAAAAGTCCGCACTACCATAACGTCCCATAGGATGCATCAACCGAGATCGTCGGTGATGAGGCTGTACTTGCCACGAAAGTATGGTGGGCGTGGTTTTCTGAGCGCGCTCACTCGTTAAGTGTGCAGCCTCCGTCATTACTTCCTGGCGATTTCGGATGATCCATTCTATAATGACGTCATTTCTAGTGATAAAGGGCTTACCCCTCTATCCTTAGCCAACGAGCAATGGCAGGACCCAGCAGTGCTTAGCATTTTCGACCGGGAGACCGTATGGGAGGAGAAGGAGCTCCACGGGAGGTACTACAGGGCTCTACATGAGCCCTTCGTAGATGCAGTCGCCTCCCTCAACTGGCTACGTTTCGGTGACCTCTTCGGGGCAACCGAGGGTTTTGTCTGTGCAATACAGATCAGGTTATTAGACCAACAACTATCGGAGATACATCCTAAAGGATGGCACTGTCGACGTCTGTCGAGCTTGTCGCCATCCCGGGGAGTCACTTAGGCATGTCATCTCCGGTTGTTCGGCGCTTTCTAACTCTGAGTACTTGCACAGGTACAAACTAGTAGCCAGAATTCTACACCAGGAGCTCGCTCTGAAATACG
This sequence comes from Parnassius apollo, assembly GCA_907164705.1. Lineage (NCBI taxonomy): Eukaryota > Metazoa > Arthropoda > Insecta > Lepidoptera > Papilionidae > Parnassius > Parnassius apollo. The sequence goes on from CAJQZP010001011.1 coordinate 2,027,482, forward strand.
ATCTCGTGGACCGGAAATTGCCGTATTACAAGTACTTGCCCGAATCCGTGCTCGAAAATGACCGCGCCAGTCTCTACTGGGACCGGGCCATCATCACGGACAGGACTATTCTTGCGAATAAGCCTGATATTGTGCTGATGGATCGGGTCAAGGATATTTTTGTCCGATATTACCATTCCGTACGACGAGAACCTCGTGAAAGCCGAAACAGATAATCAATCAAAATATCTGGACCTGGCTTCACGAGGTGACCGATATGTGGGGTGGTCTGCCGACCGAAATTATTCCTGTAGTCGTTTCTGCGAATAAATATATAATAATAGCCTATTTAATTAAAAAAGAATAATTTAAATAATTTCAGCCGTTTCATAAATCATGAACATAAAAAACCAGCGGGTCCAAAAAGGAACCTAGTTTATGAACTCCGTTAAAAATTGTAACTAAAATTAAAATTGACACTAAAAATTACAAAACCGGAATTTTGAAAATAATAACAATCATAAGTACACATGCATTGAAGTATGATACCAGAGATGGCGCGAATAGTTGTTATGGCGAATAGTCGAATACCGATTACTCGCCATTCCTCATGGCGAATAGTCGAATACTCGCTATAATTATTGGACATAAAAAAGGAATATACAAAATAATTTATTTGTTATCAAATAATAATATTACACTTGTAATAGTCTCTTGAACTTACCCATCATTTATATGTTACTGTAATCTAAAATGGCATGTCTGTCTTGGCAATTTTTTTGTTGTACGTAACATATTTTACGGGGAATAACTCATTTTGTGTGAGAAGTGGCATACAAAAGACCTCGCTTAGACAATGAAAAAGGGGATGTCGTTTCAAAAAACTCATGAACTATTTTGGGCATTTTTAGAAAAATCTAAATCTACGAGAACAGATCACCCTAATGGAGAGCAACCCAAAAATACCATTGCTGGTGAAATTGCCTACAACGTCAGCTTAGCAAAGGCAGACAGAAGTATAAACCCATATGAATGGTGGTCCTTGAGTACCAATAAGAATCGATTCCCAATTTTAAGTAAGCTTGCTAAACTATACATAGCTACACCAGCAGGCTCTGTTTATTCAGAAAGATTATTTTCTGAGGCAGGTTTGGTTTACGTTAAAAAAGCGACTCGATCCCAGCCATGCAGAAAAATTAGTTTTTCTGCGCCACTATCTACCTCTTTTAGACTTTGAATGTTAATTAAAAAGCCTTATTAACTTGAACATGGATGATTTTTGCTAGATTTATATTTTTAACGATGATTATATATTAATACTAAATGTGTATTTGTTTAAAAGATAAATACAATTATTTTGTCTATTTATAGTTTTTCTGTCCATTTAATATAAGTTTATTTTATTTAGACAATTGTTCGCCGAATATCGATTACTTAACACCATTACTCGCTATTCGACGAGAAGCAAAAAAAATGCGGAGTAATGGCGAATACCGAATAACAGCAATTAATCGCGGCATCTCTATATGACACAACTAATTATGGCCTACGCTCAGGATAAGCTGATTACCACCAATTCTTAGCACAGCACAGAATTGTTGTTCCTTCTTTTCTATTGTGTGCGTACTTTGTAAAGTTTGTACACGCAAGAATGAATACATTCATTAAACTTTCTAAGTAACACATGTGTAGTTTACGTTTGGTGAAAAAGTTTGGCAATTCTTGTTGAGTTGAAAACTCATTAACTCGAAATTTTTAGCATTTCGCTTGAAATTCGATTTATCGAGATTCCACTGTACTATATCAAAAGTTTAAAAGTAATAACTTAAACTAACTTACCCATATGCAGATCCGGCAAATGTTCGACTATAGCCCACTTTGGCTCCATAGTAACATGGTTCTTGTCAGCCAGGAGACGGGTCACATAGCCACAGCTCATCTTCTCGTCAACCAGGAGGCTCTTGGATGAGCCATCCGTGGAGAAAGCCTTGATGAACAGTTTCTTCACGCTGGCCTCCCGCATCCGCTCCAGCGCTAGCTTGATCTTGTCAGCTTTCTGTTGAAAAAGCGCGTCCTGGAATGAAGGCTCGCCAATAAAGGTGGCATTCCTTATAGCAAAATAATACGAAGGGCGGAGTTAAGGGTATTACATTTCCAAATGACCTTGAGGATTTGTGGATTAAACTTATAGTCGTCAAGACACTGTATTGCGTCTGGAGTATCCGTCACAGGTCTTTGCGGGGGTGCTTGCCACGGAGTGCTAGTGTAATTTTGGGTATTACTTTATTATTCAAAAATAATAAATGAAATAAAAAGAAATAAACAATACATATTGTTAAATGCGTGATTTCGGTTTTTTTGGTATATCATACATGCCTAACTATTAAGCCATTATTGAGACAATTTACAATTTATCTTAAAAAGAGCCTATTTACTTCGATTATTTTCGAAAACTTTGGACCTTTTTATGAAAATTTTAAACAAAACAATTTATTTGTGATAACCTTAAGTTAAACATATATTTTTTATGAGGCAAAGGCACAAAGAAATTCACATACAAACTTCTTTAAACATAGGGTGTTTTAGGGATTCGAGCGATGTAATCCCCTTAATTAATGCCTTAAGGCATTCCCGACTAGTCAACCCATGGAGTGGTGAGATTTTAATGTAGGTGTGGCAACATATAATAAAAACAAAATAAAATTATAATTAACTATGTATTATATACATTTTACTAATAAATAAACTATGCAAATGTAACCTAACCTATACGTAAATATATACAAATATATATAAACAAATGTAATTAGTACATACAACTATAGTTTGTTATAGCATAAGGGTGACAAGTGAGTTCACAGTCCATCTGATGGTAAGTGGACGCTGTGGCCCATAGACGTATACATTTTTTATACTCAAATAATAATCAATATGCAGATGCGCATTGTGTCACCCCTGAGGACTAAGATTGATTGCCGCGTTTTCAGTAAAAAGGGTCTCCGGTTCTCTACAATCACGATAGGAAACAGCATTAAGCTGCTATTATACGCTGGTATTCCGTGAGCGCGTGATCTTTAGTTGGTCGAGCCGACCCACGCTGCAGCGTGGCTCTACCACGTAAGAAGGTTCAAGGTGATTTCTTATATTTACGCGAACACTATACATTGATTAAAACTACTTTTACGGAATTTATCGCGTTTTGTTTATTTTTAATACCCATTTCCAATATTGTCATTTACCATGGGATGACTTCAATGCTCAGTTTTGGTGTTCTTTAACAACTCTCATTTACCTTCTGGTTTTGATGAAGGTTTAACTTCAACGCTTTGCATTTGGCACTAGCGCTGCTTGAAGCCGAAGACTCACTGGAGAGCATGGACACCTGAAAAAAAATCATTCATAAATAGTTCATACTAATATATTCTTAAGTTAATGCGCAATAATAATAATAAATATACATTTAAATGAAACTTAGTTTTACGAATTTTATGGCGTATGTTAAATTATTTTAAATTCCCAAAGTTTCCAGTACTTTACAGCACTCAACGTCACAGTAGAGATCCAGGGGAATTTTTGTTTACAATCTTGGATTCACATATCATAGTTTCAACTTAATATCATAACATAATCTCTTTAAATACAAATCAATTGCTGTCCTTTAGTCGCTAAAACCCAAAACCCAAAAAATCTGATGAAATTTTTTATGTTTCAATGGGCCACTAGATGGTCCCGTGCAAAGTTGGGGCAAATCACTAGTATACAATATATATATATATATATATATATATATATATATATATATATATATATATATATATATATATAACTTTCCAGAAGACGTTGTTCTACCATTTTCGACGACCGTTTGTCATGTCCTATAAAATAATTCTTGAATTTGTAACGTAATGTAATTAAGCACACCCTCAGACACCCCTATTAGTATATTATGTTATAATCATAATACATACACTGAGTTTTTAGTTAAACATTTTTATGCACTGATTATTTATCAAATTAGTTATACTAATTCCGGAAGAGTGTACAGTACAGTACAGTACAGTGCACAGTACAAATCCGCGAACGCAAAGACTTTAACGTGTTTGAAATAAATTTAATTTTTCTTTATTTTTATTGAATGACAGAATTGGTAATAATACAAATAAAACTGCACTCTTAAAAGTCTTATTGCCTTAAGTTACGGTCCATTTCAGTTTATTTTGACTGTACAGATTTAGTGTTACTGTAATTTACGTAGTTTTAATTATTTTCGGGATAAAAAATTACCTACATTAAAAATGATAGGAATCGATTCAGTGAACGATTCTGAACAAACTTGTGCGTTAATTATGTTACGTGTTGTATAGGTATATATACATATATAAATAAAATTGAAATGTCTGTCAGTAAATAGAAATGACTGGATTTTAATGAGCTGTAGGGGTTATTAACATGCATTCGTTACAGTAGTGAACTTTGATTATATATGAATAATTGATCCATGACGAACTTTATACGTGGTAACGCCACGCTGCATGTATTATGCTTGTAGCAGGAATGGATCGGCACGACTGCGAAAGGACCACAATATCACAGAATATCAGAATAATACTGCTGTGTTTCGTGTGGTGAGTATAGAGAACCCCTATACTCACGAAAAGTCCCTATTAGTAAGTTTTCCCTAGTAAGCTCCTGTTACATGTCTGATAGGACCCATTTTATTAGTATTTAGGTGTCACAAATGTTCCGACATGCGACAGACAACCCATTCAAAAAACATAAACGTAATCAGACATAAGCTCTCGTGCCTGTTATACCCAGAGATTCTGACACACCGCTCTAGCTTTTTTATACATTCATAAACAGGTTCGTTGTTCAATTTTTTTTATAGGACATGGTGACAAACGAGCGCACAGTCCACCTGATGGTAAGTAGTTGCTGTGACCCATAGACATCTACATCTATCCTCGATTACGAATCAAAATGTAGATGCGTCGTCACCCGTGAGGACTAAGATGGAATGCCTCGTTTCCAGTAAAGGGTCTCCGATTCTCTACACTCACCATATGAAACACAGCAGCATTAAGCTACTACTTTACGCTGGTGTTCTGTGAGAGCGTGGTCCTTCCCCGGTCGAGCCGACACTATCGTGCTACAACTATACTACTAATACAATTGCAGCATGGCTCTACCACATATAAAGTAGTATGGTTTCAGTAGGAAACGAGGCATTCCATCTTAGTTCTCACAGGTGACAATGCATTTTGATGCTCATTCGAGGATAGATGTAGATATCTATGTACAGTATCCACTCACCATCTGGTAGACTGTGTGTTCAGTTAGTCACCCCTATTCTATTAAAAAAAGCTTTAAAAGAAAATTTATTTATAGAGTTATTGTTTTCCTTTACAGCAGAGGGTGTGGTAATTTACATTTGAAGAGGTAATTAACAAGTCGAGTGGAGAGATCCGCGCCGTGCTCTTACGTTTGTTTACGTTCAAACTAAATTAAACAAAACACCCCATCTTTGAGCTCAAGGCTGAATTTTCAATTCAATTTTATTTATTGCATTGAATTTATTGTCTATTTTAGTACATAATATAATGACCTCATTGGTTATTAAAGAGACCTTCCAATTTGCTACGATAACGGCGTGCAATATCTTTACTTATATCCTAAACTATTATTATTATTATTTAGTGAAATAAATGCATGATAGCAAAATTAATTACATGTTTGTATTTATCAAACCTAAATATGTCACTCTTTAAAAAATAGCGTTAATTTTTTACATCTAATAAAATGTAAATATCTAAAAAAATCGATAAAATGTAAAAAAAATTACAATAAATACTAAATTCAAAAAAATATAGTTAATAATTTATTCCGTATTTCACCATTATTATGATTAATAAATTTAATAAATGTCAAATATATTTATAATGAATATAATCCCGTGGGTGTCGTAAGAAGCAAAAGAGGGAAACAGATCAGGTGAAGGGCAGCAGGGTCTTCCTGATCTTCTATAAATAAAACAATTGCTGTCTCTTAGTCTCGCTAAAACTCAAAAACCACTCAACCAACTTTGATGAATTTTGTGTTTGAATGGGTCCCTAGATCGTTTCGATTCACATTTGGACGGATGTTGTTGAGATCTAGAGATCACCCGTGCGGAACCTGAGCGGATAGTTAGTAATGATTAAAAAAAACCTGTGGTTGCCAACCGAGGCAATCAAATGTAACGATAAATATAATAAAAAAAAATTCAGCAAACATAATAAAAGGAAAGACTTTCAAAATCACAGACAAACTAGTTGTATAGATTGTGTTGCTTACAGTATCACTAAAGGCTGAGTCATTGTCGGGCGAGTCAGTACGGGCGATAGCGGGGGCGCCCTCCCTGCACTCCTTGCTGCATTCCGCCCTCTGAGGGCAGCCTTCGCCGGCTTCACCCCTCTCTTTCGACACCGACGTGTATTCTGGATGGGGAAGAACATTTATATTATTAATGAAAAGGGTGCAAAGGTTACCTTATTTTAGCATATTAAGTATTAATGTTAATAAGGGTTGAATGGAATGCATTGAAATTGGACAATATGTGCGTGTATATTATGTAGGGGAGTAGTGGCGCTGTGAGAACTCTACTACCCCATAGCGTCCCGTGGATGTCGTAAGAGGCATCTTCCTGATAACGACTCCCAGCCATATGTGCTATGCCAAGCATATGTGCATGCCCAATTCGGGCCAAAACTAGAGATGGGCCGAATATTCGTACCATATTCGGTATCTGGCATATTCGGCAGCTTTACCGAATATTCGTATTTGGCCGAATATTCGGCTAAATCACCGAAAATTCGTTTAATTGGTACTCAGTGTTCACTGTATTGAAATATACGAATTGAGTAATGCCATGTCTTTCGGAATTTTAGTGTCGAAAGTATATTTTATTTATAGGCTAAATCTACTTTGAAGTTTGATAAAATATTTTTGGAATCAAATAAATAAACATTACATAAGTACATTACAATTTACTTTGGTCGTCAGCTTTGACTATAAAATAAGTCCAAATAGTAGATCACCTGCCACTCATTTTTATCATATAATTATCAATTTTCACTAAGAATAACACAACGAAACATTTTTTTTCTCACCAAAATAGTCAAAACATAAGCATGCGCCGGTAATTTGCTCAGTACTAGATGATGTAATAATATGTCAGGTGTGGTGGGGGAGCGAGGGGCAGGGTTCGGCGCTAATCCCGCGCGCTTCATGGCATAAGTTGTTTAGGTACCGAGGTGATCCTGCCGAATAATGTTCGGCCGAATATTCGATTCGGTAAAAGTTTTATGGAACTTTCGGCCAAATATTCGTATTCGGTGAAATCCATATTCGGCCCATCTCTAGCCAAAACTTCTACTTTGCCCTCCACAGCAGCGCAGCGGTCCAAAACTCGCGACCACTTTCGACGCGCTCGTGTCTTTGATGTGCAGAAAGCATTTTCGGAACCCATCTTGCATAGACTTTAATCATGCCAAGTTGTTGGTGAAGGATATTTAAAATGGTTGTTTCTGATACTCCAACTAATGCTGCAAGCTGTTTTTTCTTTAGCGGGGCATCTTCCGATACAAATTTTTCAACGTTTTCGATTATTTCTGGGGTAGTAGCCTCAATCAGCCGTCCAGGTCGGGAGTCGTCATCAATGGAGTCCCTCCCTTGTTTGCAAATGGCGTGCCATTTATAAATTATAGTTTTCCCAGGAGCAGAGTCCCCGTAAACAGCTGACATCTTTTGAAAAATGATTAGAGGTGTATCTCCTTGTTAGGTGAGAAACTTAACGACGCGACGGCGCGATATTCAATTTTCTCTATAGTGGCTAGTTTCTTACCGATTGACTCATTTACTCGTTGATAACTCAAAAGCTAATGACACTATTGGGCTGAAACTTGGTATATATACTAACAATGAGTAACTCAACTAGCGCCTACCTGGATGAGTAGACTCACCCTCGCCAACCCTGCCATTACGCGAACTTTTTAACCTCTCCTCGAACATGACCTCTAATTGACTTGATTTTTGATTGTTGATTCTTGATTGTTGTATCAATTCAATTCAATTCTAATTGAATTGATTGATACAACAATTGACCGTGTACTGACTCCCCCATATCACCCCGTGGGTGTCGTAAGAGGCGACGGAGGGAAACAGAGCAGGAGACGGTCAGGAGCGTTTTCCTGATTACAATTATAAATTGTAAAAACTGTTTGCCAAACCGTTAGCAGTGGACTTTAATAGGCTGTAACGGTAGCAGTAACGGTAACGTAGTACAACAGATTCCCTTGACCGATTTTATTCACGGCCGTTTCTCATATTTCCTAGCATTCACGCAAGCGATAGATCACCTTTCATTGTGTAAATCTATACAAGTAAATAAAATTGAAATACCTGTTTGTAATGTGGAAACAACATTTTTACTAAATGCATATAAAAGTATATTATTTTTTGGTTGTCTGTTTGTTGCGTCTAATCTCAGAAACGGCTGGACCGATTTTGACGGGACTTTCACTGGCTGATGTTTCAGCTGATGTTATTACAAGTAACTTAGACTACTTCTATTTTAGAAAAAGAATGAGGCTTCCGCGCAAAAAAAGTTAAAACCCATGAGATCCATCGTAACAAATTCCACATAGACGAAGTCACTGAAAACAGCTAGTAGCACCTCAAACATTTATGTGTTGGAAACAATTTACACAGTAGTCGAAAATAATATTCTTTCTTTATTATTCTTTTAGAAAGAACAGCAACGCATCTGCAATTTGACTTGTGTTGCAGTTGTTCATGAGCGGTAGTTATTTACACTCTACATATAAAATACTTGGTAGTTTAAGCTGTAGAATGTGTAGGAGTGCGGTCATTCTTCGTCCGAGTCAATCAATTCGTGCTACATACCAGAATATAGCTGCAGGATGATCTTTAGCTTTATTTTGAGATGTTATAGGCCTGAAAGGCTGCGGACTGTTTAAAAGAAGTAAAAGGCGATAGTGATGATGATGGTTTAATTTGGTATTGTTACCAATCATCATGTCTCCTCCGTAGGATTTTTTGGGTTATCTAAACGAGTGAAAGATGACCCACGTACGGGTGTGCCAATCACAGCGGCTACAGAATAAAATGTGAAAATTGTTGAAAAACTTGTATGAGAAGATGCACGAGTAAGAATTGAGATGTTAGCAGAAATGAATAATATATCCGTTGGTACCATACACACCATATCACATGACTATCTCAACCTCACAAATTAGTGCAAGATGGGTGCCGCGAATGATTACTGCGTATTAAAAGCCGGCACGGGTTGACTTTTGTAGGGAGTTTTTACAGACGATCCAAAAAGTGTTTTCGATAGGATTGTAACAGGAGATGAAACGTGGATTCACCGCTTTGACCTTGTGAGTAAACAGGAGTCTATGCAATGACATAAAAAGGAATCACTCTAAAGCCCAGCGAAATCATGAACAGTGTTTGGAGATTCTACAGGATCTCGGGTACGCAAAGAAAGGTTAAATCATCTCCAAACCATCAATCATCAGACAAATTACTCAGCCACTTAACGCCTTTTGAGAGAAGCAATAAATAAATGAGAAGAGGAAATCTGACCACGGGAGTGTTGCTTCTTCGTGACAACGCACCGGTTCACAAGGCGCGGCACTTCAAGGGTGCTGTACGAGACTGCGGGTTTGAGAAAATTAACCACCCACCATACAGCCCAGATCAGTTGTCGGTTCTTCGAGCTATATGGCCGGCCCATTGCCACTTCAGCTTACTAATCCGTGGGCTATGTCGGTAACTCTGGTTCTACTGCGGATATCCTCATTTCCAAGTTTATCACGGAGAGAAACACCGAGCATAGCCCTCTCCATAGCTCGCTGAGCAACCTTGAGCGTCCTCATACTTCCAGCAACGAGGACCACGTCTCAAATCCATAAGTCATCACTGGAACATGCACTATTTGTACAATCTCGTTTTCAGGTTTTGAGGTATACCTGACGAGATGTGTCGTAATTTCCCGAACGCTGCCCGGCCGAGTTGAATCCGTCGATTGACCTCTCGGTCGAAGTTAAAATTACCTAATCGGACTATTTGTACCAGGTAAACGTACTCATCAACACTTCGAGCTTAGTGCTACCAACAACTACCGGCATAGGTGTGACATGAACATTACACATGTGACTACTTGTTATTCACAAATTTAAAAAAAGACCTTCGGGGAAAGCGATTTCCTAAAAATAAGCTAAGTCCGCGTAAGTGAGCATTTTTCAGGCCAAGACCAAGAATATTTTTTCAAGGGAATAGAAAGACTTTTCACAAACAACTACTATTATCTAGATGTTAGTGCTGACTGCGACTCTTACAGCTCCATTTTGTCTCAGGGCTCAGGGCAAACACGTATATCACAATCAATAAATGTGTTTATGTCTTTCTTAAACTTATTTTGTTTTAAATCGACTAATTGCAGTTTTTTATATTAAAAAGTGGTTTTAGTGGGTTGTGGTGTAGATTTATCAAGTTCAAGTTGGAAGGATAAACAGGATAACTTTTTGTTCAACTTAATCTATTTTTTAATCTCTTCATCTATCATGTGGGAAGCCATGGAATGTAAATGGCAGATTAATTTTGTTTTGCTTAGTTATAATAAATTTTTTTCAACTGGGAAATTCCAAAATTTTCGGTGTTTTGGGCAGCCTTGTAATAATATATTTTAACAAATGCATTTCGACTCACTCTGGGGTCTGGGCTCGGCCGCCGTCGTGAGTGGATTACTGTATCGTATGTTTACAGCGGCTCGTTATGAAAAATATCGATCGCTGTAGAAATACAAAATATTCCAAAAACCAAATTTGATACATACTTGACCAAGATAAGATATTATTATTATTGTTATAATTACAATTTTTATTGCAATATATGGTTTCGCTAAAAGTACGTAGGATTTATATTTAAATATACTTATATGTCTTGGAATTTATGGAGTGACCTGAAAGTGTACTTCGGTATCTACTACTGGAGCTCGGAGATTAGCCAGAACAAACAGACGGACAGACAAAAATTAAAAAAATACTTTTTGTTGTAAGTAGCTTATATACATTCATACCAATTTAGTAAAAAGCTGTTATGTTCACATTACAAACAGACATTCAATTTTATTTAGATGTATACTCTGTCTTTGTAGTATGTATTTTAAGTTTCTGTCCATTCAAAGGTTTCTTCGGAAGAGATCGCTTTTAGCGATAAGCTCGCCCATTGTACAATAGATTTAATGCACTTTATTTTCTTCTGTAAAGTTTTACAGTGTACAATAAAGTTATATTTATTTATTTATTTACTGCTCAACATTTTTATCTTTTGTTGGGCATTTAACAGGGAGATAGGTGTTTCTCGGTAAGTAGATCTATTCATTTATTTCCGGAACAGACGTATTGTATCCGGGAGTATAATAGAAAACAATGGGCATTATAATGACTACAAACAGTTCCACAAATCAGTTGCCCTCAATACGAAAGTTGAAGGAAATTACACGGCGGTGTAAGTTATATTTCACGCCAAAACAATTTGATTAACGTGAGAATGTTACTTTGTAAATAAAAATATAATAATACACGATCTTTTAAACGTAATATTTTGTGCATATAAGGCGAAAGATTTCATTCAAACAAACTCACCAGCTGATACCCTGGACAGTTCCTCGTCATATTCGGTGTCTAGAGCACAGAGTTCTCCAAGTATTGCATCAAGATCTGCATCTTGCGTCTCCTCCAGGTTGGCCATCGAGAAGCGGTACGTGTCAATGCGGGGGGCAACGATCTCCAGCGGCCTCAGCGCCGACGATGCGTCATTAGAAGAGTGTAGACCCTGAAATAGAAGATCACTCCGTTTAATAAAATGTAAGCTAACGGCCTATACACGCCTATCTAATGAGTACAAATATATCGTCAAAGGTTGCATTATTATCATTGTAACCTTTCACAAGTCCATGCTGGACATAAGCAAGTAATGCCACCAAGCACGGCCCTGAGCCATTTGCATCCATCGACTTCCTGAATATCAAGGTCCAGGTACCAGGTCATTACTCCATCTAGAGGCCATATAGACGGCGCGCCTTACTCGAACTCGAAAATCTTTTATACCCAACGGTTGTCGGTTCTTCGAACTATATGGCCGGCCCATTGCCACTTCAGCTTAATTATCTGTTGGGCTACGTCGGTTACTTTGATTATACTGCGAATTCCCTCGTTTCTAGCGGGAAATTTTTTTAATTTACATATATATCGATTTTTGAACGATGTTTTTGGTCACGTGGTAAATTAGCATTTAAATTTGCAATTAATTTTCGTTGTTAATTAAAAACTCAGGCAATGAAATTTTGTGTCTAAGCGTACGAAGCCCTCATACAAAGGCAATTGGGTAGATGACATTAATTAATTACTAATTACCATTATAGATTTAACATAGCCCCCCCCCCCTCCTCCCACAGAATACCTCATAGAGGGATTTTTCGTAGTTTTCTATTAGTTTAAGTTATTATTAGGCAGATGCTGCGGCCCATCTTTAGTTTTATTTTCCCTCCGTCTTCACTCACGGAAACAACGGTAGGGGCTATTCTAACACCTCCACTGAACGTAACATAATTTGTTTTGTAACTTTTAATGGTGTCTGAAAACCGCCTCTTAAGAGGATAGAGTAAGTCAGCTCAAATTCTAATTTCGCCCCCACTTCCCCGCGCGTCGTATGCTATGTACCGATACGTTTGTAATCACTAATACTGTAAGTAGAAAGGTCGTTAGACACTTATTTCATTAGGTTTATCATATTTATGCCTGTTTTTTAACGCCAAGCCAGCCGCTTCTTATTTTTATCACGGTTATTTCCCATTTTAATTTTACGTCGTACTGTTGCGTAAACATTAATTCTGATCGTAAGCGACACAAGCTCAAGACGCCGATAGTTTAAGTAATTTCTTTTTACAATGAAAATAATGGTATTTTAAAAAAAGTAAATAACATAAGCACTGCTTTATAGTTAGTTCAGTTAGTATGCAAAATTTCATGATCTTATTTAAAGTATTTTATGAATAACAGCGGTTTATTGTTTATTTTGGAGGTAACTTTGGATTTTTTTTCTATCGAGAAAATTTTACGAAATCGTGTTTTCGTCTAACATAATCATTAACATTAATCCTCAACTTTACCATATATTTATTTCAAAATTAATGCTGCAATATTTTCGGCATAACGAAGGATCTTGCTAAGCCATTTGACATTATATTTCCCCTTAAGACAACCACGAAGTTCTATGGGATAGTACTCTCACCGCCACTGGATGTACATAATTTGTTGATTGTTGATGCGGTATCTATTAGGGGGTAATCTGTGGGTTAACATCAAGAGAGGACTATCACAACTACTCGTCGTTCTTTTTTAAATCAAAATTCTCAAGATATTTACAGTAACGGGCTTATGTCACTAACTACAAGATGACATCAAGTGGTCGAATAAAATGGCACATAATATATATTATAACTAAATGTAATTAAACTTTGAAAAAAAAAAGTCTTGAATTTGTATATGAAATACGAAGAAACTTTGTCCCTGACCTAATCTGTAGATATTAAATAGATTAAAATAAATTACGTGTAAGTTGGTTATTTAATAGACGATAAATATTGAATAGTTTGTACATAATAATTGCAGATGAGAATATTTTCTTGTTTCACACTTTTTAGATAGGCTAGGCTAGAAATACATTAAAATAAATGGTTGAAATTTAGAATCGTTTGGCAGGAATTTGGGGGAGTAAGGTGTTTTATATGGTACAGGTTTGGTCCCCGATTATAATAATACCACTCTCATTAAAAGGTAATGCACATACCCCGCGCTATTGTTTGGCGCTATTTTCCTAACGCGTTAAAAAGTGGTTAGTTTTTAACGCTATAGCCGCTTTAAATTTCATTGCACCGATTTCGATGCTCGCCGGCGCTATATCTAAGTGCCTATTTACATTTTACTCAAAACTACGTTCGCCTGATCGCTATAAGGTGCTCTTTTTACGACAAAATCTCAGGAAATATACTTACAAAATCTTACTTCCGCCAAGTTTAAAAACTTTATGAAAGAAAGATTATATATATATATATATATATATATATATATATATATATATTTCTTTTAATATTAAAGGGTTATTTTAATATTAGGGAATTTATGGATGATTAAAACCAACGGTAATGATGTGTTCGCTACCGAAATCGTAATATTGTCGGTTTTGTGTATGTTTTTTTTTGTTTTCTTTGTTTTAAATTAGTTTTTTGAGATTGTACTGTCGAGTCTCGCTGGGTTTCTAGCTTGTTCTTTCCGTGGTAAATTAAACATGAAAGTAACTTTTAATATGTATAATTTATAATCTATATTAAAACGAAAAAACTAGTATTTCTATTTCTCATGACCGGAAACAAAACTAAAGGAATCATATCGACTGCTTGCAGTTCTTTCCTTGCCCAAAGGCTAAGTAAAGCCATTCAGCGCAGAGAAAACGCAGTAATTGTTAGCACTGTACCGCGATTTTGTCGTCTAACTTTTTTTTTGTAATTAATGCTATGTTGTTATGTTATTTTCCCATTTTTTTATTATAGCATTAGCGATCCTGCCTGGTGGTAATTATAAATGTAACGTTATTTAGATATAACATAATCAAATACCATTATTTTTTAAATCCCCAAGTTCTTAGGATAAAATACACCCAAGATCACTCCTGGCATTGAGCTCCCTGTTCGTGAAGTTTTACTACTACAGTACGTGAGGGTAATATGATCATCCGGTTGTTACGGCCACTTTCTTATAACTCAAAAACTACAGCCTTGTTTGCATAGATGGCTTTGTGATACGATAGCTCTTCATCGTTCAATCAAATAATAAAGTTGACATTATAGTAAATATTTTAGTCGACTTTAGTAGGTAGTGAGTTTTGTTTAAGATGATTTTTCGAAGTGTTCATAATTATTGCCAGAGCTTGTTTGTTTTTTTCTTAATATATTACTTATAGTATACGAATTTTTGTTGTTATTTATTTATTCTTTATTGAACCAAAGATTTGGCACAAAAGGCGAGGGCATTCTCTACTAGCTAACCTTGGGTAGAACAGAGAGTGAGTTATGTGCAGTAAAGTTGTCATGATGACATTCAGTTCAAATATGTACATTCTACACATACGTCAAATATACATACACATACACATAAATTATGTACACACATAATTTAATGTAACTAATACACATAACCTATACTTATATAAATAAATACACACACACTTACGTATATATATCAATAAATGTCTCAATTTTGTTGCCTACGGATATGTTCGTATAGGTTTCTTTTAAGAACATTTTGGCAGGTATTATTCGCAGGTCAACAGGCAAAACAAACTCTCTGGAACAAATTCCAGAGAAAGATGGGAGTTACTGTGAAAGAATTTGACATAAACCCAGAATGGTGGAGAGGACTGGATAATAACAAACTGTGTGAAGATCGGAGATTGTGATAATGAGTGTCACTATGGAACTGGGATCTTTCTTTTAGATAAAGGGGTGAGGAAGAATTATAAAGAAATGAAAACAGAGTGGACAGGATTAGAAACCCTATACAACCACTTTAACTGGGAGCGAAATTCTGATACGTGATCATATTTGCGCAGGCCAAAAATGAATCGTATGCAGTTGTTAAGTAATCCGTCCAACCTGCTTAGCAGCTCCTGAGAGATATTAGTGAGACACACGTCGGCGTAGTCAAATAATGGAAGAATTAGAGATTGAATAAGTAGAAGCTTTCTTTTTCTTTTCTTTTTTCCTTTATAGAATAAAGGTGACAAACGAGCACACAGTTCACCTGATGGTAAGAGAATGCTGTGGCCCATAGACATCTACATTATCCTCGATTAAGAATCAAAACGCAGATGCGTTGTCATACCCCTGAGGACTAAGATGGAATGCCTCTTTTCCAGTAAAAAAGGGTCTCCAGATCTCTACATTCACCATACGAAACACAGCAGTACTGAGCTGCTATTTCACGACGGTATTCTGTGAGAGCGTGGTCTTTCCCCGGCCGAGCTGACCCATTCGTGCTACAACCACAATATTGTCAGCTTAGTTGAATGGGGCAGAAAGAACTTAAGACGATAGATGGAACGAAGTATGCCTGTGACTTAACGACAAATCTCTGACACCTGTAACCTCCGACTATGTATCGAGTCAATAATTAAACCCAGATCCTTGACACGAATGTGGAAATGAATTACACAGTTTTTGCCTCAGTCTTCCTGCTAGTTTTGTTTTTATAGGGCGTCAAAGCTTAGGATGACCATATAACCCTCACGTACCTTATTCTTTTAGCTATTCTGACGGACTGACAGATAAATTTTTGAAAAATGTTTATCCATATCTCATTTGCAAGCTGCTGGCCGTATGAGGATGCTCTAGGTCGCACAGCGAGCTACGGAGAGGGTAATGCAGGTTTCTCATTGTGATAAACTTAGAAATGAGGATATCCGCAGTAGAACCAGAGTGACCGACATAGCCCAACCTATTATTAAATTGAAGTGGCAATGGGCCGGCCACATAGCTCGAAGAACCGACAACCGATGGGGAAAAAGTTTCTCGAGTGGCCGTACCCGTAAGACATGCAGGAAGTCAATGGATACAGGTGACTCAGGACCGTGCTCTGTGGCATTCTCTGGGGGAGGCCTTTGTTCAGCAGTGGACCTGTGAAGGACTATTATGATGATGATGAATGACATGCAAATAACCCCCTCAATGTATCTGAGGCAGTAATTTTGATATTACAGACACTTCAATTTTATTTATGTGTATTTGGTATGAATTAGATCAAATTAGATGTTTGTCGTTAACACGCTATAAACTGGACCTATAACCAAATGTAATCATAGAGCAGTAGCAACTTAACAGAATTGATGACCCAATATCATACCGTGGTGTTATGACTAACACCAGAAAAATCGAATGGGTGTACATCATCATCAGCCTGAGGCACTCCACTGCTAGGCATTGGCCTTTACCAAGGCATACACTTAGCCCGTCTGTACAGTACTGCATATAGGTACCAGGTGTAAATTCCCAAAGCAGCATGGGATGATTCACATTTGAGAGGTGAAAAAATATTACCATCCAGACAGCATTTACGATACCAATGGTTACCGATGTTGGTTATTAGCGTCAGATATAAAATGAGAAACAATATATGAATTATTACTTTTTTGAACGGAATGTCGCTCCCGTCAGAAATACAAACAACGACAAGTACTTCGTAACTTTGATAGCGCGATTTAGGTTTCGGTATGTTATGGCACGACGATAGCGCCGCCACAATGTTGTTAATATTTTTTTGACAATATTTAAAAATAAAAGTCATTAAGTGAATTCTTAGAATGGTATATTGGCAGCAATGAACTAATAAAAACAATAGGGCAGCCATATTGGACTGGCCCTCGGCCTCTCTTGAAGGATACAGCTTAGTTAAAATAAAAATATACTATTGTATCGAGTGTCAGAACGAGATTTAAAAATACAGGCCTGCCTTAGGAGCATTAAAGTGGAGGCTCTGATAACTTCTAAAGCAATATATAAATTAATTGAGATATTTTTAGGGAAAAAAACATACGGGTGTCGTGACGTCCAGTATATTCCTGAGAATATTGACTTGGGTTTTCAACTTAATTGACTACTTCTAAATCTAGCTTTCGTAAATGTGTTGTTGATTGTAGAGGTATGGTTGAAAATAATTACTGACAACTATGTTGATATAGTTTTGTTATTAGTTTATATATTTAAGAAACAAAAATTTTAATTTAAATCCTCAAAAGCATTGTAAAACTGATTTTAGAATTTTCAAATTTTGATACACCAAGTATCAAAATTCGGGCAAATTACATCGGGCACAAAAATAAGTCGTAAATAAGTCGTAGGTAGGATATTAATCCCAAGCCATAAATGCGCGTGGCATGAATATAAATGTGTTGTGTAGCCTTATATGATAAAGAATTAATTATCTGCCCACTTAAAGTCGTCATCCTGAACGTATTGTCTTGGCGACGGAGTGCTGTCCGTGTCGCAGCTAATTTTGTATGCATTTTGTACTGCGTCCCTTTTGTGTTTATGGTAAACGAATACTTAATTTTACTAGTAGTTTATTATATTATATTATAATGAATGAAGAAAGCTTCCTAACGTTATATTACTTAATAATTTAACTATGTAGCAAATTCTCGTAAGTTTATTCACGTAAGTAAGTAAAATAAGTTTAAGTTATACTTGTAAGTTTACTCAAGGTTTCCTGCGCAAGTGCAATAAGTTATTAAGCGGTCACACGTGACATAAACTTTAGTTAACTTTTCCAGTTAACTTACATAACGCAACTGAAAACGTGATAACGCCAAGTTTTCGTTCAAAAATGTACATAGTCTGTTAACTGTAATGTAAATAAACTTGTATTACGCTTGGGCTACATACCGTTGTTGACATAATATCCAAAGTGTGTTCGATATTCTTGCTTTCAAGAGGGGAATTGTTCACGTTCCTGGACCTACCGCTCGCCAAGCGGAAACTCCTGTTCAGAGTAGAGAGGAATCCGCCGCGGTGCCACTTACTAGATTCGAGTCGCACGTCCATCTTTCCGTTTACATCTCACCGAGAGGTGACTCTCCGTCCATCACTACGTCTGCCAAAAATCCGGTCAAACTGCCTGTCTATCCCCGTGAGTTCGTCATATTCTCACAAAGTAAAACGTTCATTTTAACCGGGAATCCGCTATTTGGTCGCACCGAAGTAGATGCGGAAACTTGTTAACCTACACGAGTTGAGTTTATCCCACTCGCGGCGTTCGGAGTCTGCGCGGCTCACGACCGCGATAATCTTACAAACACTCGCGGATGACCTCGCCCATTCACTTTGTCGATGACAATATTTGCAAAACTTTCGTTTTCATAATCGATATAATTGAAACAGAACAAAGGAATCACGGCGCGAAATTTTGAAACGGTCACAGCGTGTGCCGTCTCGAGTAAAACTAAACTAAACTGACTAAAGTTGCATTACAAAATGAACGGCGCTGTGAGCGGGATGGAGGCTACGGGGGTGGGGAAAGGGGAGAGGAGAAGTGCGGCTGCGGCAGCGGCATGCGGTCCCCGCGTTCGCGGCAAGCGCGCGTTCCGGCGAACGGCGCTTCGTCGCGGATCGTGGTGCGCGGACTCTAGACTCTAGTGCAAGAAATATAGTAACTCCTTTAGTGCCGTGCTTGAACTTGTGGTTTCGAAAAGATGCAAACTTGATGATTTTGTTTTGATTTTTCAGGCGTCGAAGTAGGTTTATATTAATAAAGATTTACTTATTATATTTGTGATTGAGATTTTACGATACCTTTGGAAACCAAACATAACCGAGAACAACAAACATAGGCACCACTATACACTACGCAATGTCAAGTATTCATAAAAGCAAATAAAAGATAACTCAAAACAGTTGACATTTTTATATTAGGTAATTTATAAAAAGAAGCTGGTAGTTCCAACAAACAGAAAAATTATGCGCTCGTGATAATTTTATTTCCATGTGCACGAAAGCACAATAAATAATAGTATATACTACGTAACGAAAGCGAATAGTAAGTGTAAAACATGCGAAGCGAAATAATAATAAGTAAGCGTCTTTTACCTTGTTAAGCGAATATAGCTTTAAATTCGTTGCTTAGATCCCACTAGAGTTAAGTTCCTCTCAATGAGGTTAGCCCCGTCTGTGAGTGGGGCACGTAATTGGCCCCGCTAACACAAACATTCGACAAACTCGTAAGCCTTCATCGATATTTTAATAAACTGCTCGGAACTATCCTAAAAATTTTAATAAAAAGTTTGAATAATACTGGATATATTTAACAGCTCGATGAAAATAAAAAGTAAAATACTGAGACTGGCACTCATCATTAAACACTGCTTAATTATAAATACTAGGCAATAAAAAATCGATTTATTTTTCCTACTACAACAGCACTGAATATACAAAACAATATATCGACAGAGTTCACTGCCACGCGCCGTTTTTTTATTGTCGTATGTATTATGTAAGCTCGAGTGATGACCGTGACCAAGTTTCGAATATTCCATATTTATAAGGTTATGTAATTTTTCTTAGATTATATTAAAATTTGGTTTTATATTGGACGTGAAAGAAATTTAATTATCATTAAATCTCAAAGATATTAAAACTATTCCGGAGTGTTATGTATATGATCAAACATCACGACACTGTTATGTTCAACTCGTAGGAAAATACATAATATCTTCCTTCGTTCAGCGTGTGCGATCTAATGCTTATTTATCACACACATTCCTTTGTGTGTGAGTCATGTCTACATCTCCGAATTAGCCGTTTACGCTTCCGTTACATGTCTGATAGGACCTAATTTATTAGTATTTAGGTGTCACAAATGTTCTGACATGCCACAAACAACTCATTCAAAAAACATAAACGTAATCAGTAATAAGCTCTCGCACCTGTTATACCCAGAAGGGTGACCAGAGATTGCGGATTTCTATTTGACCCGATTCTGACACACCGCTCTAGCTTTTATTACATTCTTAAACAGGCAATGCAAATGCGTTGTCACCCGTGAGGACTAAGATGAAATGCCTCGTTTCTAGTAAAAGGGTCTCTGGTTCTCTACACTCACCATACGAAACACAGCAGTATTACGCTGCTATTTCACGTTGGTATTCTGTGAGAGCGTGGTCCTGCCCTGGTCGAGTATAATGTAGCTGCAGTTATCACAAGTATAATACTATACTCTTAATTTGGCCTATCTGGTCATATAAATGAAATTGATGTATCTATCAGGTAATATCAAAATAACTGTCTTTTTTAAGCTGAAGAGGTTATCTATATGCCATTAAGACATGAATAACTTTTTTTTAAATTTCTGTCTGCCTGACCGTCGGTCTGTGGAGAAGTCCGAAGAAATGCCAGGAGTGATCCAGGGTATATTTTATTCGAAAAACTTCGATGTTATTTATTAGAAAAAATAATAATAATTGATGAAATAAGTGATTTACGTAAACCGTAAACCCGAATAACTAATGCTGCCAAACGTGGCAACTATGGCGAATATCCCCCCCCCCCATGAGGAAATCTATTGGGAGAACCATGATCAGATTAGGACTTTAATAGGCCTTAACGGCAACGCTAAGTAAGTACGACAAATGAGCCTACAGTCCATCTGATAGCAAGTGGTTGCTGTGGCTCAAATATATCTACATCGTTTCCAGTAAAAAGGGTACCCGGTTATCTCCACTCACTATACGAAACACAGCGACATTAAGCTACTATTTTAAACTAGTATTCTGTAAGAGCGTGGTCCTTCCCCGGTTGAGCCGACCCATTCGTTTTTTTTTTTTATAGGATAGGTTGACAAACGAGCACACAGTCCACCTGATGGTAAGTGGTTGCTGTGGCCCATAGACATCTACATTATCCTCGATTACGAATCAAAATGCAGATGCGTTGTCACCCGTGAGGACTAAAATGGAATGCCTCGTTTCCAGTAAAAAGGGTCTCCGGTTCTCTACACTCACCATACGAAATACAGCAGCATTAAGCTATTATTTCACGCTGGTATTCTGTGAGTATTCGTGCTGTAACCATAATAAAGATGCATCATGGCTGTACCACGTAAAAAAATACATGTATTCAAAATGTATTTGTCATACATGAAGGTTCCCTCACGATGTTTTCTTTCACCGTCAAGTACGTCAGCACTTAAAATTGCAATTAACAATTTCATTGGTGCTGATGGGGATCGAACCCGGAGTGCTTGCGTACTGTTTTATAAACGGCGAATAGTTAGCCTCTGTTACCGTGGCTCTATCTATAAAACAAATTTAAAAAAATTACTATTGTATAATAATAGATATTTACCTACATAACAACAAAATATAATTTTTTTCTTATATGAGGTACTTTTAAGATAAGTAGTGACCTAATGTAAGATTAAAAATCTAGTTTACTATTGCACCCACTTTCTTATATTTATTGTTTACCTATCCGAAATTAGAAAGTGCTTAAACTTTACATGTTAATTCTAATTTAGTTGATATTCCAACTATCTAAGTGAATGTTAAAGCTAATTGTGTCATAGCATACCCAAAAATATTTTGGGTTTTCATAAATTTAAAGTCAACATCCGAAAAAAGTAAGTGTGAGAACCAGGTACGCAGTACATTATACTCCGATGGAGCCAGGTATAATTTTCAGTTCGGTTATCTATAGACTTAAATTTTATTTTTTAACACGTACTTGCTATCTAGAGCAAAGGTGATTGACTCGTGGAGCTTACAACGTTATTAAACATTAAATGGAGCGTCTTTTCTTTAGAACGCAGCGATATGTAGAGTTATCAATGTTCTACTCCAGTCTAAGGAAAATGTAAAAATAAATTGGCACTTTATATTTGCCTGCTTCCGCTAGTGCACGGGACTCGTTCCATATGCCGCGTAAGAAAAAAAAGTACGCAAAAAATGTTCAACAGGTGGTGTCGAAGAACACCTGCGCTATGGCCCAATCCGGCCCAATCCGAACGGGCAGATGGACCCACGAGACGAGCGCTGCATATAACAACTGTAATTCTAATTTAACTCGACAGTGAATTGTTGACATAGGGCCTATTAAATTATGTATTATTTATGATCTCGGATTTAATCTGTCAAACGCCATAAAAGCATTTTAGAATGCAACACCTGTCACCAAACTTAAACACACTTAGCGTAAGTTAATGTTGGAAATTTATTAATCATAAAAATAAAATATATATATATATATATATATATATAAGCGAAATACCACTGACTGACTCATCACGATATCTCTAGTACCCGATTGACTCGAATTTAGTATAGTTACTTATTTCGCAATATAGACGATCACTAAGAACGGATTTTACAATAGTCCCATAAAAAAATCTTGATATTTTGCAGATTCGCTGTGCGAAGAGAGCTGGTATCAGCTAGTTCAATAAACACTTGTTTGTATTCTCTACACTGTTGTGGTGGTAATAATATCCAATACACTACCATACACATTCCCGTGGGTGTCGTAAGAGGTGACTGAGGGAAACCAACGAGTAGATGGGCACCAGTAATAACTAGAAATAAATAAAAAAACTGCGGGTGCCAACCCGTATACAAAGCGTGACGACTACGGCGTGTAACCCCCTTATAGAGTTAATTTAGCTCTATGTTCATATTTGCTTATAGTGCATATCTTCTGGGACTAACTTTTTAAAACGTATACACTGCCTAATAAGGGAGTTACTGATTTTAGAATCGAATAACTGGTTATTATTGTTAACAACTTGACATTTTCAAATGCTGTACTCGTGGCACGAGTTAAATTATTGTTATAGTTTCGCATATATTTTATATGGTGCAGTCTCGTTGCAGCACCGTTGATGGGTCGTAGTTGAGATAACTCGACCGTGGTAGGATCACACTCTCACGGATTACCGGCGTGAAATAGCAGCTTAATGCTGCTTTGGTTTATTGAGCGAGTGTAGAGAACCGGGAACTCCAAATCGAGACATTCTATTCCATCTTAGTGGAGAAAGTTGACAATCCAAACTGCAGACTTCCTAGTTGTGACATGTTGTGATCATATCCTAGACGGCCCCAACCATTACATCAGATTTGATAGACCACAAATCCTCGCGAAAGAACACCGATTCCTACCAAGGATGATACGTGAGGCTATTGAAATTAAAAAACATCCTAATTTCAATAGAGAAGGAGGCTGGGTACTACCACCTGCTTGGGATCCTATAATCAATAAAATTAAAACTAAACCCAAGCATACCACTGCAAGACCTCAAGACATAGTCAGTTCATTTTGCATAGATCGAACCATAAACAATAATTAAAAAAGCTGAAGGTACTCCGGGTTTAACAATGACATCGGGACGTCAGTCATCTCAGTCCCCCGTGACCATGGGTGCTGGAAAGCGCCCGAAACGTCGGGAATTAAAAATAAAAATAAAAAGTAAAAATAAACGCGATAAAATCCGTAAAAGTAGTTTTAATCATGTGCAATGTTCGCGTAAATATAAGAAATCATTAAATCCAATTTTGATTTTAATAAAGTGGACTGTATAATGGTAAACATTTTTTTCAATACGTACACGAAAACATACTTCTGGCACCAGTGTCTCACATTTCAATCAGTAGCCTACTATTATAATAAGCCTATTGTTTGTAAATCTATATGTGATGAGAAAATAAACTATGTTTTTATAACAATTATTATTCATGATGTGTTTAATCTCCATTAAACGTAAAAACAAACGAAGATAAATAGAAGTTACGTAAAAAAATATATCCTAAAGATGTTTGTTAGGTCTATCGCGTGAAAGTGATGTCAGTTTTGCTTATACTCGAGTTTAATTGGACGCCATAACACAATAGTTAATTGAATTTTGTTTTGATTAAGCTTTGCTCTTGTATCTCCTTAAGCCTTTTAGTCTTTAATTGAGACATCGTAAACAATCAGTCCATGAGAGGATACTGACTGACTCTACTTCTTTCTAGGTATTGTGAGCACAAACTTTTAACAAAGTAATCTACGCGTCACAGCGTAATTGTAAAGCGGATCAAAACAAAGTACCCACATTATTTAAGTATTTATAAAACGAATAATGACGACGAGCGAGCCGCAACCTCCAAACAAACTCCAATGGTTAGTAGATGCCTTGGCCCATAGACAATACTTATCTATAAAGATAAATGTCCTCCAGACCGACTTCCGGTCACGGCTCAACGTGCTACTAGCCATCTGTGCAGAGGATTATAGTGCTGGAGTGTGTATGCGCAAGCACAGGTGCTCTTTTTATTCCCTCTTATAGTCTGATGGGACGGTAAATCCCCGAGCGGAGAGAGAACAGTCAAAAGGCAGCAGGATCAAAGACTTTGTATGCTTTCAGAAGCACGAGGTTGAAACGCCGCCAATTTCCTGACCCCGGTTTGTTACTAAGAATTTTTTGGCAGAATTACCCAAAAACTGATTTTTTCCGACCAGGAAATTGAACCCAGAACCTCATGATTATCGATCACGGTTACGACCACCAGACCACTAAGAAGTCAGACAATACCTATATGCAGTTTATATCCATCAATTAACAATGAAGTAGAATAAGATAAGGTGCTTCGATTCCACTATCAAAAGGTCTCCGGTTCTCTACGCTCAACATACGAAACACTATGTTGGTATTCTGTGAGAGCGTGATCCTGCCCCGGCCAAGTAGACCTATTCGAACTACAACCATCATATAACTGCAGAGTAGCTCTATCACGTTTGCCATATGTGATAATTAATGATTTTTACAGAGACAAAGTTTTGTCCGCCTCTCAGTTTGTAAAAGAGAACTGAATATTTAAATTTACTTCCATGACTCATTTAAGGCTTATTTTATTTTATTCTATAAGATTACCGGAGCAGTTTCAAAATAGATAATGAAGAATGAATTTGAATCCTTTGTGGACGGATGGACTTTTTACACAACAAACAAGTATCATAAATGTCATTTTAGCGAGACCTATACTGAAATAACGTTCATAAATATTATATTGTCTTACGTCCGAAAGATGATTTTAAGATAAAGAACTGTTTTAACTTTTAATACAATAGGTTTATATTAATCAGATTATTATAACTTGTGTTTTAAAAATTAGAACTTAAAGTTATTAAAAAAATATTACTAATAACTTTCATAATTTACATATAAAGAGTTCTTTCTTAAAAATCTACTTTCGGCCGTCTATATTTTTATAGGGGTATATTTAAGTAAGTCATACATATATGCTACATTTTTTTATCGAATCACACATGCTATATCGAAGCACACAGTGGATGCTGTGACACATGGACATTTTTTTAGAGGATAAGTGTGACAAACGAGCACACAGTCCATCTGATGGTAAGTGGTTGCTGCGGCCCATAGACACCTACATCTACCCTCGATTACGAATCAAAATGTAGATGCGTTGTCACCCGAGATGACTAATATGGAATGCCTCTTTTCCAGTAAAACGAGTCTCCGGTTCTCTACACTCACCATACGAAACACAGCAGCATTTAGCTGCTATTTTACGCTGGTATTCTATGCCACTCCTACCCCGGTCAAGTAAACTCATTCGTGTTACAACTATACTACTAATACAGTTGCAACATGGCTCTACTACGTAAAACATCTACGATTATTCTCGATTCAGACTCAAAATGCAGAAGCGAAATTCATCCTCTTCCATAAACTTTTTTTTTAGAAAAGGGGCAAACGAGCATACGGCTCACCCGATGGTAAATGACCGTCCATGAACAACTGAAACACCAGGGGAAATGCGTCTGCAATTTCCGGCTCTTTTCTTGAAGGTCCCTTAGTCGTATCGGTCCGGAAAAATCCAGAAAAATCCAGAAATGAGAAGACGCATGAGTCGGGCCGTGGGTAACTAATAATTTGTTACTTTTTTCTTTTTTACTTTAAGTGGCAAAATAGACTCTTCTTTAGGCGAGACATGATTAAGTGGTAAGCCATGCCTTAAGAGCCATGAGAGACAATCTTCATCTGCAGTTTTTATAGCATAACGGGTAAGGTTTACGGGCGAGCGAACAGTCCACCAGATGGTAAGAGGTTGTGGCTCATAGACATCTACATTTACCCTCGATTAAGAATCAACCCCTGGGGACTAAGACGTAATGCCCCATTTCTTATAAAAAGGGTCTCCGGTTCTCATCACTCACCTAATTTTCTAATCATCTGATTTATTAAAAGCTGAGTTAGTAATTAGACTGAACTTTTTTCTTTTTACTTTAAGTGGCGAAATAGACTCTTTTTTAGGCGAGACATGATTAAGTGGTAAGCCATGCCTTAAGAGAGACGATCTTCATCTGCAGTTTTTATAGCATAACGGGTAAGGTTTACGGGCGAGCGAACAGTCCACCAGATGGTAAGAGGTTGTGGCCCATAGACATCTACATTTATCCTCGATAAAGAATCAACCCCTGGGGACTAAGACGCAATGCCCCATTTCTTATAAAAAGGGTCTCCGGTTCTCATCACTCACCTAATTTTCTAATCATCTGATTAATTAAAAGCTGAGTTAGTAATTAGACTGAACTTTGAAGTAAAGTCCATTGCCAAGTACATGTTTCACAAAGTTAAGTGTAGGACTTATATTAGCTTTTGTAGCCTATTCATTTAAAAAATTTACTTATTATTTTACATTTTTCATATAGTATTTGTTTCTACCGATTCATCTCAAAATTCCGACATTTTCAAATTTTATCCAGATATTTTGACCGATCTGGCATAACTAACTACATACCATTATTCTATACCTATACGGATACCTAATTATATACCTATACGGATACCTAATTATTTGTTGTGTAAAAATTATCTTTGGTCATTTACTTAAACGAAAGTTTTAGTTATGTGCATTAACGAAAATACGTCATCTGCTTTGCCCTTTAAACCTTTAATCAATTAGCCATAAAGACGAAATAAAAAGAAATTAAAAGAAAAGCAGGTGCTGTTTCAACTCATTACATTGTATTTAAGAAACCGTTAATTCGGGCGCCCGGCGCAGTCAAGTCGTATAAGCTTTTCGCACCAACTGACCGGCGCGGCTGCGACTGGTTGCATTGCATGCCCGCACCGCATGCATAATAATATGGTAGTTTTACAGTAATAATGGCACCCGATAAAAGAATGTTAAGCTCTATTCGACTTTTCTCCATAGTATTCAAACCAAAAAATCAATATTTACCCTACGAATTACCATGACTGTAAAAAAATCGTAACAGACTGGTTAAGAAAACTTACCTATGTAGAAATCTTTTTTCGAAAATACTGGCTTATGAATATTGCACACTCATATAAACTTCTCACACTCATCCTCACTCACATTACATTCTTGCACACAATCACACAAATATCTGATCAATCTAATTCTAATTTAAAGTTGTAATATAATTGTAATACGGACGAGCGGGACCCTTTAGCCTTTACTACATGTACCTACTTTAATTATTTTTATCTTTAAAATTAATTTACTTAAACGGTTAAACCCAACAACATTCTAACAACTTACTACTTGTTTTAAAATAATAAACTATTATTATTATTTAAAACGTCGTTCTGTCAGTTTCTTAAGGACTTCTTGTTATGAATATCAGCCGACTGTGGGCTATAAACAACCCACATCTAGGCAAAGTCTACGTGAATCACTCTGCATATAAAGTACACATACTATACCTTATATACTGTAAATAACAGTTTATTTATCGTCGATTGCTTAAGTCTCCATTTTTTTCCATTTATCCCCATTAGTTGTCGGCCCATTGCCACTCAGCTTACTAATCCTTTGGGCTAAGTCGGTTATATTGATTCTACTGCGGATATTCTAGTTTTTAAGTCTATATATAATATATAACTCGTAGTATATACCAGTAATGAGAAAAAAAGCAAAATGGTTCAATACCACACCTGCCACTCGCCAGTCGTGCGAGCTGCGATTTTAATGAGCTTCCGGAACTCAAAACACGGTGTTTGCGTGCAGAAACCGTTAATTTGCCACACTTATCCCACCGCAGAGATATTCTGCGGTGAGCGTCCCGGGAACCTTGCGGAGTCGAGTTAAAACGATAAATGATTATATTTATTTTGTTTACGTGGCTTGGTCTGTTTGTACAAGTTTAGGCGTCGAAATAAGATATTTTTTTAAATAAGGGTGGCAGAGCACACAGTCCAGCTGATGGTAAATGGATGCTATCTCTATGGCTTCTATAGGTCTCTCTGTGTAGGGAGAAGCCTTAACCATCAAACTTGGCAGCCGAGTTGTCGATCGCAAGGCCAGTCGTCTCACACCTATGACGTTGCCCGTCACCGATCTGTTTTTTTATATAGAATTAGGGTAACGAACGTGCACATAGTCCACCTGATGATAATTGGATGTTATGGCCCACAGACAATTACATTTATCCTCGATCAAGAATCAAAGTGCAGATGCGTTTTCACCCCTGAGGATTAAGATGGAATGCCTTGTTCTAGAAAAAAGCGTCTCCGTTTCTCGTACACTTATTATACGAAACACAGCTGCTATTTCAAGCTGGTATTCCGTGAGAGCGTGGTCCTGCCCCGGTGGAGCCGACCTATTCGTGCTACAACTATAATGTAGCTACAGCGTGACTCTACCACGTCAAAAAACTTCATTACAATCCATTCAGCCATCCGGAAGATTAGCCTGGACAAAAGGACGAGAATTTTAAAATGATTATTCATGTCTTAGGGTCTGCCAATAATTCTCTGAGGTTAACAGAAGCATGTTGTTCACTATATTATAGACAGACACTTCAGTTTTATTTGTATGTATATATGTACGGGAAATTACGACACATCTTCTCGTAAGGTACACCTCAAAAGTTGAAAAGAAGATTGTACAACCAGTGCGTGTTGCCAGTGACGACTTAAGGATCTGAGATTCTTCACTGCTGGCCGTATGAGGACGCTGAAGGTCGCTCAGCGAGCTATGGAGAGGGTTTCTCTGCGTGATAAACTCAGAAATGAGGATATCCGCAGTAGAACCAGAGTGCCCGACATAGCCCAACGGATTAGTAAGCTGAAGTGGCAATGGGCCGATCATGTAGCTCACAGAACCGACAATCTATGTCGAAAAAAGGTTCTCGAGTGGCAGCCTCGTACCGGTAAGCGTAGTGTAGGGCGACCCCCCACTCGATGGTAGTGACGACCTGATAAAACATGCAGGAAGTCGATGGATGCAGGTGGCTCAGGACCGTGCTTTCTGGCATTCCTTGGGGGAGGCCTATGTTCAGCAGTGGACTTGTGAAGAGCTGTAATGATGATAATGATGTACGTATGTGTAGATTATGCAGATGTTTGGGAGCAGTAGATGATAGATCTCTATTTGTGAGCGTTGTAATAGTGATCCATTTATATTTTGAATGCAAATCTTCCTTCGAAATTTATAGTCAAATCAACCTCATTGCTCTTCGTATCGGGTATCGGAAAGGGTATATGTGTATATTTAAAACGTTATATACTATCTAGATACTCGATAGAGCGTTAGTGACTATTTATGTACACCCTTACAAGCCATCACACATCTGGCGTGTAAGGCCAACAAAATATAATACAGTTAAAGTCACCATATATTTAGTAGCTTCTAATTACGGATGTCTTTTTTTTTTTTTTTGCGGATGGAAAATCATATAATGACCCCTTTCGCTCTGGGTGGAGCGTAAGGGAGTGTCAGACTTTTACTGACTAAAAACCATCCGTGTTTCTTCAGTGCCCTTACGTTCCGGAGCCGCGGTATCTTTTTCGAACAGCCCGCAGCCCCGGCAGGCGTCGGCACTTGCGGGCCCCTTCACGCTGCTGACAGCTCTTTGAGGCGCGCGTGGAACACAAAACGCGCCGTCGACACGGCCTGTCGTCATTAGACGGACGGACGACGAGCTACCCATTGCTCGCCGTCCACAGGCCCGCGCCTACGGTGGCCGAGGGCCACGACGTAGCCCCCGACGCCCGGGGCGTCTCCCGCGGCGGCCGGGGAGGAAAGCTGCTGCTCTCTCCTTCTCCCGCTCCGCCACCTCCTTCGCTAGCATCACTGCTTCGCAGAAGGTGGTGACGGCATCCCATTCCGTCTCGCTCCGGACCATGGCTTCGACCAGGGCCGGACGCGAGAGGTCGCCGCCGCCTATCGCCGCTACGAGGACGCGGCGGTGCTCCGCCCAAGCAGGGCACACCTCCACGGTGTGTTCCACCGTGTCCTCCGGTCCATCCTCGCAGTGGGAGCACCCGGGCGTTTCCTCCCGCCCGATTCGGTGCAGGAACCTCCCGAACACACCGTGTCCGGTGAGGACCTGCGTCAGGCGGAAGGTGAGGATGCCGTGGCGTCTCTCAAGCCACTCCTCAAAGAGGGGTCTTACCGCCGCTATAGTGGCGTGCCCAGTAATTACGGATGTCTAACTTCCAAAAAAGGAGGTTATATTATGTTATGGAATCTGGGCACTATATATAACACCCGGGCAATATGCATAATGACAAGTCAAATTGGGCTATGTAATTAATACTGATTTAAACTTCATTATTTATTACATTGTCTTTTCAAAATCTCACTTTACCGATGTTTTTATTACTCTACCCAATAAGAAACGGAATTTATTCATAAAACCCGGTCAATTTAATTATTGCAATAGTTTTTTTATCATCTTGGACATTTCTCAGACAGTTTATAAATTATTAATATTGCCCTGTTAGTCACCCGGTCGATACATATACATATTGGACAGTGTTCACCGATTTACCGAAACAGCTAAAGCAAAATAAGGGAATAAAATTCCACCCCTAAGGTTGGAAAAATAGGAGATTTTTCAATAAAATTATTTAGAACATTCTAGTTATTGAGATTGTGGTATATTTTTTTACAAAAATGTAAATTCTTAATTTACTCAAACCTCATTCATCTTCATTGTATATTTTATCACTTCACTATTATAATTTAAAAATATATACAATTTCATTAAATATAGAAATTATATAGGACAAACTCGCACCGTCATGGGCATCCTATTCTCAAGTCACACCCGCACTGGACCCTTCCTATAATATTTAATTACTTAACTATGTCGCTACATAGGGCTTGGATCACATCCGAGTTATACTTGGGTGCGGGCAGCGTAATGACTCCTTAGTGCTCTAACTGTGGGGTGCTTGTAATGGGAGAACTTTCTGAACGCATTGTACGCGTTTTATTTTTTGGCTTCGTTCCAAAACTACGTAATCCATCGATTTTCGTAATACGTGTTAGGTCAAAGACTTGGACGATAATGATACTATGTATTACGGCTCCTTAAGGGAAAATATAACCTCAAATGGCTTAGCAAGATCCTCCGTTATGCCGAAAATATTGCAGCATTAATTTTAAAATAAACATATGGTAAAGTTGAGGATTAATGTTAAGGTTTATGTTAGACGAAAAGACGATTCCGTAAAATTTTCTCGATAGAAAAAAAATCCAAAGTTAACTCCAAACTGAACAATAAACCGCTGTTATTCATAAAATACTTTAAATAAGATCATGAAACTTTGCATACTAACTGAACTAACTATAAAGCAATGCTTATGTTATTTACTTTTTTTAAAATACCATTATTTTCACTGCAAAAAGAAATTACCTAAACTATCGGCGCGTAAGCTTGATTCCTGTCACCCCGTTAGTATCGCTCCGGCTTTTGAAGGGAGAAGTTGTGTCGCTTACGATCAGAAAACACATTACGCAACAGGAAGACGTAAAATTAAAATGGGAAATAACCGTTATAAAAATACGAAGCGACTGGGTTGGCGTTAAGAAACAGGCATAAATATGATAAACCTAATGAAATAAGTATCTAACGACCTATCTACTTAGAGTATTAGTGATTACAAACATGTCGGTACATAGCTTACGACGCGCGGGGAAGTGGGGGCGAAATTAGAATTTGAGCTGACTTACTCTAACCTCTTAAGTAAGTACCATGCTATTTAAATTAAGCAATTCACAAACTGTTGTTTCGGTTTCAAAATGTTTGAAGAAAAACTAATAACAGGCTGTAAGGTAGATATTTCTGAACGTTTAGTGAATTTGTAAGAAGATCCACTACATATCATTCTGAGGGTATGTAGAAGAGACATAGGTGAATGGAACTGGTGAAGGGCAGCAGCGTCTTCCTGATAACGACTTGAAATATCAAAAAACTGCAATTGTCTTCAGTCTGTAGGGGAGTTCTAAATTCTGCAATGGAGTTTGGATAGGCTACAATGGAAAGCTGTCTTTGGGATTATAGCGCAACTTCAGTATTCCCCCATAATTTATAGGTAATAAATATAGGTATCACCGCCATCATTATAGACTGAGTGCGCGTTTGTTACATTTCTCGCTACGAATGTTTGATATATATTTAAAACGCCTCTATATTAAAGAAGAAATACCAAACGTTTTCTTAAAAGTGTAAAAAAAGAAATAATGTTAAATTGTAATCAAAGGAAGGATCAACAATTTAAACATCTATATACGTAAATGAAATTGAATTGTCGATAAAATAAATTTAATTTATATTACAAAAATTATAATAAAGAACTTAACTAAAATAATAATTAAAATTATAATATTTACGATTAAAACTAATTATACACAATATAAAAGAAGAAACTATAATATAGAAAATCTAAAACTAAAAATTTAAATCGTCAAAAAGACCTGCTCCCCGTGGTATAGTGCCAAGAACGCTGGCTGCGTTTCCTCGCTGAATAGCTATACTTAGCCTTTGAGCGAGGAAAGATCCAGCCCTCTTATCACCAGCAGCGACGACCAGTCGTGGATACAGTTCCTTTAGAAACTTCATTGCACGTGGACCCCACGGACCGATAGTCTCTACAGCAAATGGCACAAATATGTAGTCATTTCTCAAAGACTCATATTTGCGCCATTAAAAATATAAATAAAAAATACATCAAGTCGTTTGGACTATAGAGCGTGTTAAAGAAATAGTCACATAATTACATGTTCTCGAAAAACATCAAATTTTCCCATAATGGGAAACCCTCCTTCTTACGCAGTCGGGTAAAGAGAACAATACAAAATATTATATTATGACTACCTGCTAAATTCACAATTACTCATTTAGACATACAATAGAGTTATTTACTTCTAGCTAAGTCTTTAGTAATGGTATTATCTCATTTCTCATTTCGACACAATAAAGGACAATTAAGCTAAAGCTGCAATATTACACCTTTTCACTATAATTTAAATCTCTAGCAGATGGGGGTCGTTCTAAGAACTCTACAGAGACTTTTTTCTTCATTCTTCCATTCATAAAATAGAATATTTTTAAGACAATTAATAGAATCAGGTGTTACTTTGCGGAAATTCATTATATTGTTCCAATCCATTATTTAAGTCCAATATTTTTTTACGTGGTAGAGTCACCCTGCAGCTATATTACAGTTGTATAAATGGGTCGGCTCGACCGGGGCAGGACTACGCACGCACGCACTCACATAATACCAACGTAAAATAGCGTGCTGTGTTTTGTATGTTGAGTGTAGAGATCCGGAGACCCATTTTCAGAGGCATTCCGTCTTAGCCCTCAAGGATGACAGCGCATTTGTGATTCTTTATTAGGGATAAATTTGGATGTCTATCACAGCATTCACTTACCATCAGGTGGACTGTGTGCTCGTTTGTTACCCAATGCTATAAAAAATGTTAAAGATGTTAAAAATTAATTATAAATAATAATATAAAATATATAAATTATATATATATATATATATATATATATATATATATATATATATATATATATATATATATATATATATATATATATATATATATATATATGTATGTATAGCCGTAGCCCCACTGTACAAACACTTCAGCACTTTGATATACCGACAGTCAACTTGGCACCGCTGAAGGGACTGTAGCACCGCCCAAATTTTGACGGAATCAAAGGCTTTCTCATAGTCCACATACGCCAGGCAAAGTGGCAGATTGTACTCTTGGCAGATTTTTACTCTGTGATATCCCCGAAACTCTTCACCGCTGCATTGGAAGACGTTTTCAAGCTACTGGACTGGAAAGGATACGGTATTAACATGAATGGCGAGTACATCGCTCACCTTCGATTTGCCGACGATATAGTCCTTATGGCAGAATCGATGGAGGACCTTAGCACTATGCTCAATGACCTCAATAGTGCCTCCCAACGGATAGGTCTTAAGGTGAACATGGACAAAACAAACATCATGTTTAATGTCCATGTCACACCTATGCCGGTAGTTGTTGGGAGCACTATGCTCGAAGTTGTTGACGAGTACGTTTACCTGGGACAAATAGTCCGACTAACCGACTAACTAAATAACCAACTTCGACCGAGAGGTCAATCGACGGATTCAACTCGGCTGGGCAGCGTTCGGGAAATTACGAACATCTTCTCGTTAGGTATACCTTAATCTCTGAAAACTAAAGTGTACAACCAGTGCGTGTTGCCAGTGATGACTTACGGATCTGAGACGTGGTCCTTCACTCCTGGCCGTATGAGGACGCTCAAGGTCGCTCAGCGAGCTATGGAGAGGGCTATGCTCGGAGTTTCTCTGCATGATAGACTCAGAAATGAGGATATCCGCAGTAAAACCAGAGTGACCGACATAGCCCAACGGATTAGTAAGCTGAAGTGGCAATGGGCCGGCCATATAGCTCGAAGAACCGATAACCGATGGGGAAGAAAGGTTCTCGAGTGGCAGCCTCGTACCGGTAAGCGTAGTGTAGGGCGACCCCCACTAGATGGAGTGACGACCTGGTAAGACATGCAGGAAGTCGATGGATGCAGGTGGCTCAGGACCGTGCTTTGTGGCATTCCTTGGGGGAGGCCTATGTTCAGCAGTGGACTTGTGAAGGGCTGTAATGATGATGATGATGATATATATATAGGTGAAAGCACTCTGTTTTTCTTTTTTGGTTAGATTATATAGGCCAGCCCGTATCCGGCATCCGGCAACTTTATACTGTAAGCTCGATCATACGGGATGATTTCGCGTATGTTTGTTTTCCCCAAACCGTATATGGTAGTCGCAAGTGTTGAAGCCCGGCTTATTTTAATTCAGCTTTCTAATCCTACGAGTGATAGCGTTAGTGTTTAAGTAATTTAGTAAACGTAAATAAAATAAAATTAAATTAAAGTGCCTGTTTGTAATATCGAAGTGCTGTATTTATTTGAGCTGACAGGGTTAGGGTCCATTAGGACATGAGTAACCAATTTTAAAAAAAATTCTATCCGGACTAACCTTCGGAATGACTGTAACGATTATAATGAAAACTCATCAGTAGACAGAGATCAATGCCAGGAGGACCGCCGGATACCAGAAAATCATGAAAAACGCCAATTTTTGTATAATCTTTGATAAACACTAACGCCTGTCACCCAGGAGGGTAGGCAGAGGCTACGGATTTCCATTTGGTACGATCCTGACACACCTCTCTCACATGCACGCCCGTCGGTTACTCTTAATCTGACCCATTTTCAATCATCTTTGATGTTTATCTTAAATCTTAATAACGCCACACTAATAAAACCTAACAAGGCGAAACTGAGAGTAGTTGTTAGTATATATTCAATAAAATTTTAGTTTTTCAAATCCTTACTACCGATTTTCGATAGTGGCGGTGTAAGAATCTCCGTCACTCCATATCCATCCCGTGGGTGTTGTAAGAAGCGACAGAGAGAAACAAATCAGATGGGCATCAGCATATTCATGAAAACGACTGAAAAAAAAACTGTTGTTGCCAATCCACTTGCCAAACGCGGCAATTATGGCAATATACCCTATGAGCCAATTAATGTGGGAGACCAATGTTCAGCAGTGGACTTTAATAGGTCCACGGAAACGGTAACCAAGGACTTATTTTATAACCTGTTTCGGCATTTTGACAAACTAAGTAATACTGAAGTAATTAACGTTCACGAAGTTTATAGGGGATGGGGAGCGGTTCAGTGTTACATATATGCCAAGTTACGGATCAAATATATTCAGAAGCGGCGCTGTGAACAAAACAGACCTTATAAAGTTATTCCGCCGCGGAAATTGACGGCCTCGTGGCGCAGAACCACGGGTTCGAATCTCACACGGAACAAGTATTAGTATAGCTTACAAATAATTGTTCCAGTTCTGGATGTTTCCATGATACAGTAAAAAAATCTTAGTGTGGGGGTAACATTTTTTAAAACAAAACTCAAATATGCAATATTCAAATACTCGTACATGACCGAATATTTTGCTACATGTTGTTC
Source organism: Parnassius apollo (assembly GCA_907164705.1). NCBI lineage: Eukaryota > Metazoa > Arthropoda > Insecta > Lepidoptera > Papilionidae > Parnassius > Parnassius apollo. The sequence continues at coordinate 2,064,455 of CAJQZP010001011.1, forward strand.
AATGATATGGGGCATAGTACAAGACCTCCAAGAGAAATTCGAAATTTAAAATATTAATTATAGAATAAAGGTAACAAGCAAGTACTTAGTCCTTCTTCTTTTTTTTTATAAAACTAATGCGACAAATGAAACTTCATTGATCCACTTACCATCAGGTGGGCTGTACTTACAGCTGGAGCTAATGGACCTGCAACCAACTTAAAACAAAGATGGCAACAGATGCTTCTCACCTCTGATTACGTTACAACTTAATCTGTATCTCTGAGAACTAAGATGGAATACCTCACTGCCTGTAATTATACAACTCTCTATACCCTTCAGACCGGAATACAGCAGTACACGCTCTGCTGTTCGCCGGTATAAGTAGATCCAGAGGCTGCCTTACAAGCAGAAGTGCAGTCCTACCATCGTATGATCACCTGACGATAAGTAGCTGCTGAGGCCTTTAGTAATCTACATCTATCCCCGATTAAGAATCAAAATGCAGATGCGTTATCACCATACATTCGATCTTCCAAGGGTCAGTGTCTACTTTTTTTATAGAATAAGGGTGACAAACGAGTTTGTTGGTTAAATCCCGTATCCGGCATCCGGCAACTTTATTATGTAAGCTCTACAACAAGGGATGATTTCGCGTATGTTTGTTTTCCCCAAACCATATATGGTAGTCACAAATGTTGAAGCTCGGCTTATTGTAATTTAGCCTTCTAATCCTACGAGAGATGGCGTTAGTGTTTGAGTCATCTATACATGTAAATAAAATTGTTTTTTTTTTAAATATAGAATACGGGTAACAAACGAGCACATAGTCCACCTGACGGCAAGTGGAAGCTGTGACCCATGGACATCTAATTTATCTTCAATTAATTATCAAAATGCAGATGCGTTGTCGCCTTTCAGGACTGCGATGGAATGCCTCGTTTCCAGTCAAAAGAGTCTCCGGTAATCTGCACTCACGATATGAAACAAAGCAGTATTAAGCTGCTATTTTACGCTGGTACTCAGTGAGAGCGTGGTCCTACCCCGGTCGAGCCAACCCATGACCTATAAAATATCTTAGGAAACGCTGTATCCACTTACCATCAGGTAGATGTGCTTGTTCGTACATAAACTTACATAAACACTCACGCCTGTCACCCAGAGGAGTAGGCAGAGACTACAGACTTCCATTTAGCACGATCCTGACATACCCCTCTCGCCTCTTCCACATCCATATACCTACGCATACATGCTCGTCAGTTAAGGGTACTCTTAATTTGGCCCATTTTTAGTATATCGCCAATTTGGTCGACAAACTTCCGCCTAGGACGTCCCTTTCCGACTCTTCCATAAACGTCTGCAACATATATTTGCTTTGTCAGTCTTTCCGCATTCATTCTTTCTACATGACCAAACCACCGAAGCATTCCTTTCTTAATCCTGGTCACTGCATTATCTTGCAAACCACACTCTTCTTTTATCACACAGTTTCTCACCCTGTCACTCAGATTCAGCCCTAACATACTCCTTAGCGACCGCATTTCTACTGCATTTATTCTACTCTCGTGCTTTTTCTGCCACACCCAACTTTCACTACCACATTATGTTAAAGTAGGGACTAATACAGCATTGTGAATTGCCATACGTGCCTTTTTTGACACATTCTGACTTTTCACAATGTTCATCACCCTTAATATCTATATAAATGGTATAATACTTCATACATAATACATAAACACTCACGCCTGTCACCCAGAGGGGTAGGCAGACTACGGACTTCCATTTGGCACGATCCTGACATACCTCTTTCGCCTCCTTTACATCCATATAGCTACGCATGCATGCTCGTCGGTTAAGGGTACTTCTGACGTGGCCCATTTTCTAAATATCGCCAATTTGATTGATAAACTTTCTTCTAGGGCGTCCCTTCCTGAGTTTGCCGTTCACATCTGCCATATAAATTTGCTTTGTCACTCTTTCCTCATTCATTCTTTCTACATGACCAAACCACCGAAGCATTCCTTTCTTAATCCTGGTCACAACATCATCTTGCATACCACATTTATCTCTTATCACGCAATTTCTCACCCTGTCATTATGATTAAACCCTAACATACTCCTTAAAGACCGCATTTCTACAGCATTTATTCTACTTTCGTGTTACTTCACTGTTTTTATTTATCGTTATTATTATAGTATATATTATTGTGTATTATATATATAACTACCCACCTGATGGTAAATGGATGCTGTGGCGCATAGACATCGAACGAAAGAAACGTAAATGTGTTGTCACCCCGAGGAAATGCCTGGTTTCTAGTAAAAAGGGTGGAGACCCTCGACACTCATCTTTCAAATTACAGCAGTACTAAGTTTTTATTCTACGTTGGTATTTTGTGATAGCGTAGTCCTCCCTCCGTCGAGCTGATCCATTCTTTTTGCAACCAAAATACAGCTGCAGCATGACTTTAACATGCGAAGCTTGTTCAATCTAGGCAGTTTGTTATTATACCTCATTATACAGATGGAAAACCTCGGTAATCTTAACACAATCATCTACTCTTCCTATAGGAGCGACCTTTGGAATAAAGAGGGTTCACGTGGTGCTTAAGCACATGCACCTAACATCCCTTATAAATCGTTGCAGGAGGGTTTATGCACGTGCCGCGTTAGGGCCTGCTCACATTATATGGACGGATATAATTGTTGATTAAAAAGAGCTGGTATTCTACATTTTTATGAAACTTTTATTCATTCTAAAAATAGTCTAAAAATGTACGACAATTTCATAAATGACCTGTGGAAAATACCCTGTGAAAAGCCAGCTAGAAACTCAGTTAAACAATTTCTTCCACAAAGAAAACTCTTGACAATGAAGCAAATTACCTAGTACCTACGGTGTAGCGCGGTTCTATAGGATATTATTTTTATAGGAAAAATAAAGTTCGGAGGCGTGTAGATCTTACCGAATCAAAATTACTACGATTTTTCCAAAGCTAAAACTCTTACCAATGAGGTGGGTTACCTAGCTACTTGTGTTTTGGTGCGTTATAGAAATTATAAAAAAATATTTTATAAATTTCAGAAACATCTACATGTTACCAGCATAAAATTACTATCTCAGTGAATAAGCAGCCTCTTAAATGTTATAAAATAAAAGGTTCTTTTCTCACGGGCTGAGTAATTTATGCATCCATTCAGTAAGTTTTTTAGTATGGGTTCGAATCCAACACAGAACAAGCATCTGTATGGCCTAATGAATGACTTCGGGTCTATATGTTAATATTTAGTTAATAATTATTTAATATTTGTGAAATTTATATATGTAAACTACCTCCACAATACAGGAGAAAATCCTAGTGATGTATTGAAAAAAATAGCCAGCGTTGTTGGCACTATACCGCTGTTTTTATTGTGTATTTTATAATAACTTATTTCATTTAAAACATACCTAGTCATATACACATTGTTGACATACAAATTGTTAAGGGGAAATATAATCTCAAATGGCTTAGCAAGATCCTTCGTTATGCCGAAAATATTGCAGCAATAATTTTGAAATAAATATATGGTAAAGTTGAGGATTAATGTTAAGGATTATGTTAGACGAAAACACGATTTCGTAAAATTTTCTCGATAGAAAAAAAAATCCAAAGTTACCTCCAAAATAAACAATAAACCGCTGTTATTCATAAAATACTTTAAATAAGATCATGAAACTTTGCATACTAACTGAACTAACTATAAAGTAGTGCTTATGTTATTTACTTTTTTTAAAATACCATTATTTTCACTGTAAAAAGAAATTACCTAAACTATCGGCCTTTTGAAGCGCGATTCCTGCCGCACGGTCACTTCGCTTCGGCCTTTGAACGGGGAGGTTGTGTCGCTTACGATCAGAATATACATTACACAACAGGACGACGTAAATTAAAATGTGAAATAACCGTAATAAAAATAAGAAGCGACTGGCTTGGCGTTAAGAAACAGGCATAAATATGATAAACCTAATGAAATAAGTGTCTAACGACCTATCTACTTACAGTATTAGTGATTACAAACATGTCGGTACATAGCATACGACGCGCGGGCAAGTGGGGACGAAATTAGAATTTGAGCTGACTTACTATGCCCTTAAAGCGGGATATTCAAATACATCTGATGCGAAAAGGCCTTTAATAATGCGTTAGAGTAAGTTTTTTTGTGTCTCGACGGGACCAGAGGAGCAGCTGCGAAAGATTTTAGATTCAGAAAAACTCTTCGAAAAAATGGTACGTTGCGCCGTACTCCATTACGATTCCAAACGCATCTGTTGTATGTATTATCGCATCGGCGGACTCCGCGGACAGAAATTTCCTTTTTTTGTTTTTATCTCGTGTCTAATAATAAACGGACTAATATAGGAAGGGAGCGAGGGCTTTAATACGTCCGTAATTGTAGATACGCGTTGTTATGTGATCACAACTGGTTTATAGATAGTACACTATCTAAGTACTCGTACTATTTTTTCGCTTTTTATAATGACTATTTTTCTAAATATGATTGGTAAACTTAGGCTGCTATTATCCACATTATCATATGTATTTTTTGTAAAAACAAACAAACCAAGCTACAGCTATATTATGGTTGTGGCACTAATGGGTCGGCTCAAACGAGACAGGACCATGTTCTCACAGAATACCAGCGTAAAATAACAACCTAATTTTGCTGTGTTTGGTATGGTGTAGAGAACCGGAGACCTTTTTTGCTGCAAATGAGGCATTCTAGTTTACTCTTCAAAGGTGATAACGTATCAGCATTTTGAATTATAATCAAGAATAAATGTAGATGATAATGGGCCGCAGCATCCACGTACCATCAAGTGGACTATGAACGCGTTTGTAATCCGTATTACATAAAAAATGAGAACTCATATGTGGGGGAGCAAGGGCTTTATTACGTCCGCAATTACGCTACGCGTTAGTGTGCGAGTTCTACTGGTTTATGGATAGTATGGATAGTACACTATCTACTACCATTGGAGTATGTATCACGAAGATACTAATTGAGACGGCTAGACTTGGTTGCCCGCAACACACGTCTGCATGGTAAACGCCCATAGACTCAAAATTTCTTACTTTGTGCCATAAAAAAGTACTGTGTGCCTCCTTTCACGCAGCCCGCACTTTTATTCGCGGTGTCTCTTCTAGCACGTGAGGGGTCCATTCATTAATCACGTGAGGCCCGAAAGGGGGGAGGGGGTAGTAACGTGTAGTAAGATTAACACGCATATTTATTTTTTCGTCAAACGCGCGATTTATAAATTAAAAAACGGCGTGTAGTGTGAACCTTGACTCGTCTGTACATGTAATATCATGTCACAAGCATGAACCTAATCCGAGCAATACGTAATAATCTAGAGTTCTAGAGATGCATAATGTTTGTCTTCACACATCCTCACGCGACGATAGATCAGTAGATCGAAAAAGATTCTCTGTGAAGTGCGCGAAAATGATGACGCCGAGTTGCTTGATGAACGACTCAGATCTTCAACAAAGCACAGTGTCAACAACTGACTTGCAAGATGCTTATCCAGTTGTTAGTGTTGAAGAAAGTCTTGCTAATCCATGGTCCGTAGACAATGTACAATAAATATGTTCATCTAGTTTAAGTTTCGCATGATTTTACACCATTCCTTTAATATTATTTTTATGTCAGTCAAAAACAACATACGACCTTTCTGTTTAGACATTTTATCATGGTCCTTAATTTCAGAATAAAACTAGATTATGCTTTATATTAAACATAATATTCTAAAAATTTTAAGATTATTTGTAGGTACTAAAAAATACAAATGATTATTCAGTCTTAAACCTCACCACGAATCACCAAGAGGGAGGGGGTTTCAAAAATGTTAAAAAAACATCACGTGATTAATGGACGGCCCCCACAGAAATCTAAATATAAATATTATTTAGATTTCTGTGACGGCCCCTAATACGTAATACTTTAATGTACAGTAACCGCTTTTTGTAATGACTATTTCTATATGTCAAGATATCCATTAAAATATATTCGAGGAAGCGCTAAGATCTTAGATCAGGCTAGTAAAAAGTTGTCAATAAGGGTGATTCATCAAAAACGAACCGATCTATGTTTCATAAACAAAACCATAAGTTCATTCTGCGTAGATCGTACCATAAATAATAGGTAATTAAGAAGCTGAAAGTACTTCGGGTTAACACTGACATCGGGACGTCAGTCATCTCAGTCCTGTGTCCAGTCTCAAACCTGCCCCCCCACGACCAGAAGCGTAAGTTCCCTGGATTTTGGAGCTTTCACCCCGGACATTTCAATACTTTTTTCATTTACTTACATCTTCATTAAAATAATATCCGTACTTGATAGAAGAAAACATTAACTTTAAGCCTCTTTTGTTGCATGAAATAGTGTGTTTAATCGTTCTTTTGACGACAAGTGAGTAATTTTGCTTTATTTTTCAACCTTCTTCGGTATTAAATAAAAGATAAACATAGCCAATATTAGTTACTAAGTTAGTAAAATTAAATGAGATCTGATCGAAAACTCGGACTTTTATTTTAGTCCAGGTTGCACCCGGACTACAATTTAAATCCCGCCCGGACGCTTCCCGGACGTCGTCCAAACTAGGACAAATCCGGGGAAACCCGGACGGATGACAGCCCTACCCGTGACCATGGGTGCTGGAAAACACACCCGAAGCGTTGGGGATTAAAAATAAAATGAATCAAACGCGATAAAATCCGTCAAAATAGTTTTAATCAATGTGTAGTGTTCGCGTAAATATTAGAAATTATTAACGTCGGTCAGAAGATCTAAACACCAAGCGCGCAAGACTATTATATTGGTCTCTTTTTTTCTTTTTCCCTATTACTATTGTAGACTTAGGCCGCTATTACATTATTACGTGTATTTTTTTTATAATTTAAGGGCGCCAAACGAGCACACAATCCTCCTGAAAGGATTTTGGACTTTGATTAAGTATCGAAATACAGATACCGTGACACTTGAGGATTACAGTAAAATTCCTAATTTACAACAAAAAGCAACGAAAAAATCAAATTAAACGCGATACAATCCGTAAAAATGGACGTAAAATTTATTGTACTGTAATATAACCATTCATTGCTGTTTCTTAAGATGGCAATCCAAATCAATTAAAAAAAGAAAGAAGTTACATTGTAATCTACTCTATATTATGAAGCCTTACAAATAAACTGAGGCCTGGTGTTGTGGCGGGCGTAAATATAAATTAAGGCCGCCAACACACGCTACCAGTTGGTAATTTTTGAGTTGAGTTTTGGGTTGAGTCTAACTGAAAAATGTTAGCAACGTTCGCAGCATCCCACTTGTTGATTACTAGTAAAATTAAATAAAAGATAGAAGGAAACGTTATTACGTGGTAAAGAAAAACAATTATCTTATTTCTTAGACTAAAGGCGTTAAAATTAAAAAGCCAAGATCCAAGTTACAAATTAAAATTATTAAGCGGATCTTAGGTAAATAGTTTTAAAATATTTAATAAAATGGATTTCCGCAAGGTAACGTCCGGTTTTATTGATTATATCTTCGAAACCTGTATATATATATAAAAATACGTTTTTACTGCAAATCAAATCATACAGTTTCTAATAAGTTCTACCGACTAGAGCAGACGAAAATCAAAATCAATTACAAGTACAGTACCATCGAAGAAAAATAAGGCGATATTTACTGCTGACATTTGTATAATAATTTTAATAGTAGCTATAGGTCGTTTTTTTATAGGATAGGGTGACAAACTAGCACGCCACTAGAAAGTCCACCTAATGGTAAGTGGTTGCTGTGGCCCATAGACTTCTAAATCTATCCTCGATTACGCATCAAAATGCAGATGCGTTGTCACCCGTGAGAACTAAGATGAAATGCCTCGTATCCATTAAAAAGGGTCTCCGGTTCTCAACACTCACCATACGAAACAGAGCAGCATTAAGCTACTATTTGATGCTGGTAATCTGTGAAAGAGTGGCCCTTCTCTGGTCGATGACCCATTCGTGCTACAACTATACTCCTAATATAACTGCAGCATGGCTCTACCACGTTGTGAGGCATTTCATCTTAGTCCTCAGAGGAGACAATGCATTCTGTAGTCTACTTTGTTTGAAGTCGGTTGCAGACAGATACTTACAATCAGGTGGAATATATGATCATTTATTACTTCAGTAAAAAAAAATATGTGTACAGTTCACACGCGGTAGAAATGAAACCTTATTTATTTTCTTATTTCTTTATTGTTTTATTAATAATTTATTAGGACCGAGCTAATTTATTTATTTTCTTATTAATTTATTGTTTTATTAATAATTTGTTAGGCCCGAGATAATAGAAACCGTATACTGTATTCTATCTCATTCTCTCGCAAGCTTAATCCTATAGATGTATATTATGTTTGTCTCTTTTTAGTGACTTCTTTTAGTTTCATCGATTTTCAAATCACAACGATTCTAAATAAGTTTTCACTTAAATAATCTGCTAAAAATGAACAGACACTTTTACTTCGTTCACTCTATGATCTTCTCTCTCATATAGTACCGTCTTTTGGTCGACTAATAAAATTTAGTTAGTTAGTAGTAAACTTTAAAAAAAAAACGCGTCTACGACCCCGTTTGTGGAGTGTGTCGCTACCCTAAGTACGGCAGTTGTCGCATTATGGCATCTCAAGTTCCCGCATATGCTAAAAGCACCTGCCGTCCGGCTGCGCTTGCGCGTGGCTCACCGCCTCGCGCCCGGGGCCTGTATCTCAAAGATTTCATCGATGCAGTTATTTTTATAGTGGTCACCTTTTTGAGATGCAGCCTTTTATTTTTTTTTCATATAATGAAAGTGATAAATAAACATACAGTATACCTGATGGTAAATTACTTTAGCCAATGAACACCTGCAACCTACTTTATGCAAAGAACGCTACAGATGCGTTGTCACTTCTGAGGATTAAGATGAATTGCCTCACATCACATAATCATACTGGCTCTCTATAATCCTTTCAAACCAGAAAATCGGTAAGTGGGTGATGCCAGCACAGACAGACTCCTATCGAGTTCTACTGTCTTATGGCCTTGTTAAGAGAGGTCTTTAAGCATGGTAGAATTTTTATTTTAGATCTATTTAGGTTTTTAGTATTCAAACATTTAAAGCCGCAGTTGCTCAAATGGTTAACACTCGCTTTAAATTTCACAGTACACAAGCAACCCGGGTTCGATCCCCGCTGGCACCAAAGAAATTGTTCATTGCAATTTTAAGTGCTGATTTACCACGTGCTCGGCGGTGAAGGAAAACCTGCATGTCTGAGAAATAAGAAAAAAAATATATTTCAAAAACATGTGTAGTTTGCACCTTGTCATTTAACTCTCTCAGAAATTAGGGCAGACCCGTGCCCAGTAGTGGGACGTATATAGGCTGTACTTTTTTTAACTTTAAAAATTTAGAGGTAAATTGACAATTGGAGTATACAAACTATGATCTTATAACACTTTATTATTATAATACATTTTATTATTTTTATTGTTTTGATAAAGTAAAAAGTACTTCAATTATTTAGACCTAGGCCATCTTAATTCCAACAAGCCTAATAGTTAAATACTGTTTAAAAAATCCCGAATAAAAATGTATAATAGAACCTATTATACGATTACATAAGAAGTATTATTGTAAGTTTTGAAAATTTATATGACAAAGGTTGCTACCCAAGTTTAAATCGCTAAAGATCCTAAAGGATCATTTTAAATGAAAAATAATTAGGGCAACCGGATGATTTACAAAGACCTATTCAATGATACTACTATATACTACTATTTATTTATTTAACAATTTATGTACACACAAGTAAGGGAGAGGACACATCATTATGAAAAGTTTGTGTACAAAGGCTCTACTTATCTCACAATGAAATTTCTTCCAGTAGGCCAGTTTCAAAGATATATGATTAACAAAATAAATGATTATAAGGTGTGCACTTTGTTATTACACAACACATATGGGGATAAAATAAATACATACGTCAGCACAAATACTATATATATATATATATATATATATATATATATATATATATATATATATACAAATACATAAATATATTCATACTTAAGCACACATAAATACATACATAAATACTTAATATAATATAAAGTCATAATTAAATATATAAAATCCATTCGTTTTCAATTTTCATTTCTATTTGTTATTAACAATATGGCGCCTAATTGTCGCCATGTTGAATTTTGATCACTGTAATGTCATCATTAACACACAAGATCAACATAACTCGATTGACGTAAGAATCATCAAAATCTGCCCACACATTTGGTCTCTAGGGCGCGACAAAGGAACAAACATACATACATATATACATATATCTAGGCTGATAAGCACCTATTTCTTCTCATCTTTTGCGTCGCGCAGTCAGGTAAAAACATTGAGCTACTCTGTTCCACTCAACTGCGGTGCATACACCGCACTTTAATCAGTCACTCGCTAGGCGCTTGTAGATTTGGCACGTGTTGTGTTGATTTAAAAAAATCTCTTGATAAAAATATGCCGTCGTGTGTACTTAGATATTGCACAAATAATTCAAGAAATGTCAGTAAAAAACCAAGGAATTATCTTTCATCAGTTAATAAGATACTTAATCAATAAAAAGCAATAAAGATTAATAATAAAACAAATTATACCTAAGACGCCATCTCGTGTCATGGAATATAGATTATGAAAGTAATATGTTCAGATGCGACGTTTCTGTGGGTACTTAGACGAATATACTATTATACACATTTTTTTGTAGAAACATATATAAGTTAATATAGTTAGGCTAAATTTTTCACATTTAAGTCTGCTTATTATTCTTTTATTTTATTTTTAGGTTTTCACATCAAAGTCAAAGTGGAATAAATTCGTCCATTTTTAACTCTCGCGTACCCAGCATTTATGAACGACTCTTATTCTAGTTTAAATAAATATATTTCTAGTATTTAGTATGTGTTTTTTGTATTTGACATAGATACCTTTTAAAATATTCAGATAAAATAAAAATGTAATTGTGATATAAAATTATTTAATATTATATTAAATAAGCAAATATAATATACAAAATAAACGACAAAATTTAAATATTATTCTCGATATAATTTACCTAATTAACAAACAATACAATCTACTATTACCTACGGGTCATTCTACCTATGTTTATTCTATGATAAAAAAAACAACCGCGCGAACACAGAGTAGCGCACATTTTTTGTTTGAGATAGCTGTTCTAGGACGTAAGTACACATTACTTCAATGGGTAAAAAGTAGTTGAATAGCATTGAAGTAATATGTACTTACGTACTAGAACAGCTATTTCAAACAAAAAATGTGCGCTACTCTGTGTTCGCGCGTTTGGTTTTTTTATCATAGAATAAACATAGGTAGAATGATCCATAGGTAATAGTAGATTGTATTGTTAAATAGCTAAATTATATCGAGAACAATATTTAAATTTTGTCATTTATTTTGTATATTATATTTGTTTATTTAATTTATTACTTAATATTATATCACAATTACATTTTAATTATATTTTTTCTGAATATTTTAAAAGGTATCCATGTCAAATATAAAAAACATACTAAATGTATGTTTAACAAAACTTATTAATATAAAATTTAAATTACAAATATATTTATTTAAATTAGAATAAGCGTCGTTCATAAATTCTGGGCACGCGAGAGTTAAAAATGGACGAATTTATTCCACTTTGACTTTGATGTGGAAACCTAAAAATAATATAAAAGAATAATGAGCAGATTTAAATATAAAAAATTGGCCTAATTATGATAACTCATATATAGGCCAATTGTATGTATATGTTCTACAATATATGCAAAAAAAATGTGTATAATAATATATTCGTCCTATACTTAAGTACCCACAGAAATGTCACATCTGAACAAATTTATTTCGTAATCTATATTACATGACACAAGGTGGCGTCTTAGGAATAATTTATTTTATTATTATTTATAATAATTTATTTATTGATTAAGTATCTTATTAACCGTTGAAAAGTAATACCTTGGTTTTTACTAACATTTCTTGAATTATTTGTGCAATATCTAAGTACACACGACGGCATATTTTTATCAAGAGATTTTTTCTAAATCAACACAACACGTGACAACTCTACTCAAGTACCTAGCGAGTGACTGAAAGTGCGGTGTATGCACTGCAGTTGAGTGGAACAGAGTAGCTGAATGCAGTGTCTCCTCTAGTACGTAGTATATAATAGCTCAATGTTGAATAGTTAGAAAGTGTGTTCCGACAAAACTCCTGTGCCAAAAATGCGAAATCAATGTTAAGTGTGGAATTTGCCAACAAAATGTCAGACATTTCGCGAAGACTAGCGCCATTGGTGACGGACTTCTGTCGTGCTTAAAGACTTCTTTAAATCGAGGACTACTAAACTATGTGTTGAGTAAGAAGGCCAAGAATGTCTAATACCCAGTTCAACAATATAAATATACAATAACGTATGTGTATGCTAAATGTGTAGGTATGTCTTCTGGATCATTTGATTAATCCGGGTTTTATTCATAATGCCCGGGCAAAATATAATGACAAATCAAATCGGGCTACGTTTTTTTTATAGAATAAGAGTGACATACGTGCACACAGTCCAGGATGCTGTGGCCCAGGTGGTACAGGTGGTGGTGTAGACATTTACATTTATACTCGATTAAGAATCAAAACGCAGATGCGTTGTCACCCCTGAGAAGTAATATTAAATGCCTCGTTTCCAGTAAAAAAGGTTCTCCGAATCTCTACACTCACTATACTAAACACAGCAGTATTAAGCTGCTATTTTACGCTGCTATTCTGCGAGAGGGTGGTATTTCCCCAGTCGAGCCGACCCATTCGTGCTACAAACGTAATATAGCGGTATTGTGATTCTACCACGTATAAAATAATTTTAATTAATTATTACTAAATTAAAACTTCATTAATTATCAAATTTTTTGGTCATAACCTAACCTATTTTTATTACTCTGTCCAATAAGTAACGGTCTTTATTCATTAAGCCTGGTTGGTCGATTGAATAATTATTTCAATGGTTTTTATTATAATGCCTGCTGAATGGAAATTACGGATATTGACTCATTACTCGTTAAGTACACGTTTGTGGCGTCCTTTAGTTTATTATTGAATTACAGTAAATACTGACCGCTGTGAGGACTGTCAGCTCGCCGAGCCACTCGTTGAGGAGTGCCTCCGGGTCCTCGGCGGCTCCAGCGCCCGACTCCTCCACTAACGCCATCTGCAAAGTAAATTACATTGTACACATGTACATACATAGCACCTTGTCTTTAAAAATAAATTACGTGCATACAACAAGCAATCAACAGGCGTATTTCTTGTTAATTCCAAAAAGAGTTGCCATCTTTTTTGTAATATTTTAATTTATTCATTTAAGCATGTTTTCAGGCTATTGTTTTGCAGAGGATTGCGAATGGCTACAATGATGATAATAATATTGATTTTTCGAATTGGTATTTTACATTTAAAGTAAAGGAACATTTGAGCTGCTTCGAGCCTTTACCTGCCTCACATAATAATATATTACATTTGTTTCGACTAGGTACTATATATTTTTATAATACGGTGTAAACTCCATGTGACAACACTCGATTTAACGACAACACCTTAAAGCGCCATAGTCACTCGGGTTTGGTTAGTTTAACTTGTCTTCTATACATTGATTCACTTTATGTAGCATTACACCAACTCTAAATAACGACAACAATTAAATAATAAAATGTACTTTTAAAGTTGCAAAAATTAGTAAAAACTGCACAGCTTTGTACGCTTTTTTGTTCTTTTGTCGCTTATTATCCTAGCCCGTGATAAACTCGACTGTCGGCATCATACATATCAAACTCTTAAAGAAATCCGCTGTTTTGTTTACAAATTGGGATTGCTTGCACGTGTAGACTGTTGTTAGTAGATTATCTATACGCTATCATATTCTTAGTTGCTCACAGAATTTCAAACTATAAACAGGGCAAGTAAAGAAATAAGAGAAAATCACTGTATTGACGAAAAAGTGTTTCTAATACAGTTTTTTCTTCGTTCCATTTAACGTTGTGGCCGTGGAAGGAAAAGGGGAGATCTCCCACCGGGCAAGGTGTTCTGCCCGGCGAGTGGTTAACACTCCGTGTGGCAGTTCGGAGATGTTCTATATATACTGTTTATGATTCGGAATGTTGATAGCGCGATCTATGCTTCGGTATGTGTCACTTGTGGCGCGACGACAGCGCCGCCACAATAACGTCAAAATATGCACAGTCCCTTGAGTGTCGTTATATAGAGTTTACACTGTGTGTATGAAATATAATATTACCCTCAATACATATAATATAGTAGAGTTGACAACCCTAATTTACTATGACTCGTAATTATTTTAATTTTGGCGTTGTCAAGCCAAGCTGCAGCTTTATTATGGCTGTAGCACGAATGGGTCAGTTCGACCGCGAATTATTTCGCGCGGACTCCAAGGCAGTGAACTTGCATGACCCAACCAGCAACACAGTTTAGAAATAAGCAGTAGGATGACTTTTTTATGACTTTACAAATGCATTTTTTATGATCAAACTTTTTTTATTATAGCGATAAATTAGAGTTACATAATAAATGGAAAATTAACAACCAGTTCGCTTTTGATAGGTATTTTGATAGGTTTTTAAGTTTCGTGTGAACACACGCAACGCTAGGGGAGAAAGTCAAACTTACAGTGAAATTCATAGGACGCGTTTGCAAATCAACCAAAATTAGGGTGTTTTTCGGTAGATTTTGTGACAAAACTACAAGTGGAACTCCTAGACTAGTAGAACTAGGTGTGCCGAGTTTGGGTTCGTTTTGTTAGTAACGATGAGACCTTACCACCGGACTTGATTGAGTGACCTGAAGGTGTAATTCAGTGATTACAACTGGAACTCCTAGACTAGTAGAACTAGGTGTGACGAGTTTGGGTTCGTTTTGTTAGTTACGATAAGACCTTACCACCGGACTTGATGGAGTGACCTGAAGGTGTAGGTCGACTAGTCTAGGAGTTCCAGTTGTAACCACCTGATTACACCTTCAGGTCACTCCATCAAGTCCGGTGGTAAGGTTTTATCATAACTAACAAAACGAATACCCAAACTCGGCACACCTAGTTCTACTAGTCTAGGAGTTCCAGTTGTAATCACTGAATTACACCTTCAGGTCACTCCATCAAGACAGGTGGTAAAGTCTCATCGTAACTAACAAAACGAACCCAAACTCGGCACACCTAGTTCTACTAGTCTAGGAGTTCCAGTTGTAATCACTGAATTACACCTTCAGGTCACTCCATCAAGTTCGGTGGTAAGGTCTCATCGTTACTAACAAAACGGACCCAAACTCGGCACACCTAGTTGTACTAGTCTAGGAGTTCCAGTTGTAATCACTGAATTACACCTTCAGGTCACTCCATCAAGTCCGGTGGTAAGGTCTCATCGTTACTAACAAAACAAATCCAAACTCGACACACCTAGTTGTACTAGTCTAGGAGTTACAGTTGTAATCACTGAATTACACCTTCAGGTCACTCCATCAAGTCCGGTGGTAAGGTCTCATCATAACCAACAAAAATAACCCAAACTCGGTACACCTAGTTCTACTAGTCTAGGAGTTCCTGTTGTAATCATCGAATTACACCTTCAGGTCACTCCATCAAGTCCGCAGGTAGGTAAGGTCTTATTATAACTGACAAAACCAGTTCAAAGTCCAGAGCTAACATCTCACTACAAGTAGAGGGATTCCAGTGCCAAACAGTCTCTGGAGCATAGTATAGCATAGTAGCGTAATGCTGCTTTGTTTCGTATTATGAGTGTAGACCACCCGAGATTTTTACTAGAAACGAGGCATTCCGTGTTAGCCCTCAGTGCATCTGTGTTTTGATCTTTGATCAAGGATTGATGTAGCGAGTGCTCTTTTATCAAACTTAGTATATTGAAAAAAGAACTAATTTGAATAAATAGGTAGTTAATTCAAACAATTCTATTATTCACACGCATCTGAAGTAATTTATATTTTTATTTATTTTTATTTTCTTATTTTAAAAACTTTATTGCGTCCCCTTAGAAAAAAAGATACAAATAGATGTCTACGGGCTATAAACATCAACTTAATATTATGTCAAATAAGTTGTGTCAGTGGTTTTAATATCACCTAAATAATCCATTAAATTAATATAATTAATATTTCGTTAGTAGTTTATACTTATATGTATATATAGTAGGATGTATAAAGGCTGTAACTAGTAGTAGTATACGAATGTATTCTATCCATATTTGTATTTGACTTAGATGGGAATCTAAGTCAAATACAAATAATATGAAAATAATCTAACTCTATCACAATGGCTGCGTCGCGTATATACTATGACCAATTTAACAAAGGCGTTTAAATAAAGAAACGCACACGTGCCCCTGCCTCTATTGTCCTGGCAACACATTTCCGTTTATTATCTGTAATTGTATTTTTAGGCGCGTAATAGGAATGATCGATATTAGAAAAACATCGGCGTTGACGACCATGTTAATATTGATTCAATTAATATTGATGAATATCGAAATAAAAATATAATTTTTCGAAACATCGATGTTTTATGAAGCAAAATAAACAATCTTACTATTTATTAAATGTATTGATTACGCAAACTAAAAAAGTGGGTCCTAGGACTTTCCATAAAAGTAATGAATCCGAATGGCCTACAGTATAGATCTTTCGATGTTATTCTCGTAACATTGATGTGTCAATGTTTTCGATTGATCTTTTAACACCCACCTCTTTTATCTCTGCGCTATTCTAAGGTAGATAGTTAGAAAATGCCTCAGGCATTAAGTCGGCTTAAATACATTAATGTGTAGGAAATTAAAAAATAAATACTCTGTGTAAAGTTTATTTTTATTTTTATAGAATAGGTGGCAAACGATAACGCAGCTTACGTCGTGGTAAGTACCTACCGCCGCCCGTAAACTGCAACAACAGGGGAATTGCAGGTGTTTTGCCGACCTTTTAGAAAGGAGTAAGGTATTTTCTTGAAGGTCCCTAAGACGTATCGGTTCGGAAAAGTTAGGTACTGGTTTCAATCACAGGTAACGTAAAAATATCAATGTTTTACCGCTAAACCTCGATGTTTATTTACCGTCGTTGAATATCGAAAATAACTAGCGCGTAAGGGCAAATTATGACGTCAGGTCACTAGGTATTGTAAAACTGTAAGAAAGATTACAATTCTTAAGCCATTGTTTCAACCACTACCCGTGTAATAGTGTATAGTTACGTGAGTTAGGCAGTTGAGCGTTGCTTTGTATACATTCAACGAACTCTCATAAGTATAGTATTGCCAGATTTAAGTGAATATCGGTACCTATATTATATGAATTTACTATTTGGTAACTGGTGGTAAGATTTTGCGGCTTACGAATATGTAACATATATATATATATATATATATATATATATATATATATATATATATATATATATATATATATATGTAACAAAAAATTACAATACTTATAATTATACGTGGTAGAGAGCCACGCTGCAGCTATATTATGGTTGTAGTATGAATGAGTTGGCTCGACCGGGGAAGAACCACGCTCTCACAGAATACCAGCGTAAAATAGCAGTTCAATGCTGCTGTGTTTCTTATGGTGAGTGTAGAGAACCGGAGACCTTTTTTACTGGAAACGAGGAATTTCATCTTAGTCCTCGAGGCTGGCAACGCATCTGCATTTCAATTCTTAATCGAGAATAAATGTAGATGTCTATGGCCCACAGAATCCACTTACCATCAGATGGACTGTGTGCTCGTTTGTCACCCTCATTATATAAAAAAATACTAGTGCGATAACAATATTATAATCATCGTCATCATCATCATTACAGCCCTTCACAAGTTCACTGTTGAAAATAAATTCCGCAAAGAATGCCACAAAGCACGGTCCTAAGCCAAGAAGCTGGTATTTTACGGTGGTATTCTGTGATAGTGTGGTGCGTCCGCAATCGAGCCGACCCATTCATGCTACAACCATAGCTATACGAAGTTAAACAAAATAAATACTCTATATAAGTTGCTGGTTTCAGTTATTTAATAACGCATCGCTTCGTCGATATTTCTTTGTTAACCTAACACTAAGATATATATATATATATATATATATATATATATATATATATATGTGTGTATAAGTAAGCTATAGTATTAGTACAGTGATCAACTAGACAAGATATCTAAAACTATACACCCGATCGACTTGAAATTTAGTATAGTTACTCATTTCGCAATGTAGACTGCTCACTAAGAACGGATGAGAGCTCACTAAGAACGGATGTTACGTTGTTAGCCCCATCAAAAATCTTGATATTGACATCCAGGTTCCGCACTAAAATATGCGGCTAGCGAAGCGAGCGGGTAATATACAATCATTCATCAAAATCCAAAGTCCATCAAGAGCCGTATTAAATTTGATCCTAGCTCCAATTGTGGACCATGTATTATTTTGGCGCTAATGATGACATTGTTTATTGATGACTAGCGACGTTAATAATATTCAATTAATGCAAAATAATTCTTTGCCAAAAACGACGGATTGACTACTCGACACGTCGGACAAACCATGTTATGAAAAACTCGTAGATATTACTCTGTACCATGTACTGTACTTTGCGATCTGTGAGGGTGTCCAATCTATTATCTAGAAGTTAGTGCTGTTAGTCTATGCGACTCTTACAGCTTTATCTTGACTCAGGGCTCGCGGCCTACAGGCCTAATTAAAAAAAAGGGAAAGACAATGAGGTAAGGATGATGATGAGATGGTTTGATTTGATATTGTTACCAATCATCATGTCGCCTTTTAGGCGTTTTTCTTTGAGCTATCTAACCGAAGTCCGAGGGGGGGAGTGCGGACCCCCGTCTCTGACTGCTCAGCTCGTGTCGGTCGATGGTCTGGGCGGTGAGAACCGTCCAAGAACGCGGGTGTACGGTGTGTACGCGGTGTGAGCTGGAACGCGTCGTGCCTGTCTGCGGGTGCGACGCGCCCCATTCGTTAACCTAGTAATGTTTGTCTCATTTAGTGTGGGTGTAGTGTCGTTGTGTGATGTGCCTGCGACGTTTGGGTCGACTGGATCGAGCGGTTGAAGTGATGAGGGTGTCCAAGACGTTTTCGTCACCCGGGCGGCAGCGCCATTTGGGAACGAGGTGAAGTATCTAACAGATCATGGTAGGGAATTTAATTTGTAAGTAAAACGTAAGGGGTTAATGTCTCTTTCTGTAATATTAGTAAATGCATAAACCATATAAGGGACATACCTAAATGTAAAAAAAAACTAAAAAATCTACAAAAAATAAAGAAGAAACCACAGAGGCGTTGTTTTGTGTATTTACTTATTATTCCAGAAACCAATTAAACCTTATTCAATACGCAACTTCTCTATTATATGACCACTATGTATCCACCTCAGTACCACTAGCGACACCTGGTGAGCGAAAGATTATTGACCCTCGTTGTAATGTATCGATTTTCTCGTACAACTCGCCAGAAATGACGTCTAAGTTAAAGGGCGACAAAACGCTTTGACAAAAAAAATGTAGGTTACATTTTACTGTTGCATAACTTAAATAAAATTGAACTGTTAAACGATTTATATAAAAACTTTAAACGCAGCTTGAAACAGATGTAGTAAATATTGTATCATGAAACGTAATGAGAAGAAAACGAGAGTCGGATGTAGTCTCACTGCATGGATCATTGGGAATAAGTCGCGCAATTCAAACTCAGGGCTGGCGAAAGTATTTATGTTAAAACTACAACAATAAAATTTTGACTTTTGATTAAAAAAAGCCTACTGCAAAGAATTATATACCATCTATACCATCTGCATGAGTGGCGGTCCACCACTGTGCGATTTGCAACAATGATTTTTCCAGACCGATTTATTCACCGTTAAGAAAAGGGCACACTCTTTTTTAAAAGGCCGACAACGCATCTGCAACTCCCCTAGTGTTGCAGTTGTTCACGGACGGCGGTAATCACTTACCATCAGGTGAGCTATCAGGTCTTCCCAAGACAGAGGTATTTTCCGAATAAGTGGTAAGTTAAACATAAGTGTGACTTTCAATAAGTATTTATAATCTATATTCAATAAAAAGTTTCTATTTCTATATAAGTCCACTTCATCAAGAAAACGAAGTAGCGTTGTTTTTCTAGATCACGCATCTCTGCGAAACATGGTGTCTTGATGTCGTATTATGAATGGTAGTGGGTGGCGTTGGTGGTTGTGACACGAACTCAGATTGACCGTAATTTTAAAAAAAAATCTTGAATTTTTGAATTTTTTTTATGAACCATAATAAATGATTTATTTTATTTAACAATTTTTATGTCAAAATATAACAATCAAAATATATCATATATAAAAACTAATATTTTAACAAGGCCTGCACAGAGTGTACATTAAATTTAAGAAACCGATTTATTCTGGTTTTTGGCATTATATACACAAATGTGAGTTTAAAAAAGTTGATTACTATTATGTGAAAAATTTTAATATTTTATATTTCGTGACCTACTTAAAGGGTTTATTAAATTACTATTATTTTCGAAAAAAAAAATGTTGCAGAAAGCCTGTAAAATGTCAATAATATCTTATTTTATCATCATCATCATCATCATTGTCAACGGCTTTACAAGAGATTCAGCAAAAAATTGCCACAAAGAACGTCCAGAGCTCTACGTCACTTGCATTTATCGACTGTACGATTGTATGTCCGTGTTGCTCGGTCGTCGGCCAGCGATAACATTAATCTATAAACTACAAATACAAATTTATCAACAACAGTTACACGGTATTCAAAATTCGTACATTCATTTAATATATTATTGATTAATTATGAGTGAACTCGTCGCACACCAGCCAGCGAGTCGGCCCTCGCCCCAAAACTGGGTGCAGCACATGACTCATTAATTCTAAGGCCGGGGATACACACGGAGACTATGACTCCGTTCCCACTCAATTAGAATGCGCGTCTGACATGCTCCAGGCGCAAATAATACGATATTAGAAGTGTAACAAACATTATAATAATCTTATATATTCTTAAAATAACTCTTGTTCGTCAATAAATCTCGTTTCTTCACCTCTGTTCTTGTGGAGACGTTTTACGTATTTGCACATCCGAAACAATTTACCCATTTCCACTTTTAAATATACTTTGTTCAATGCGGGATTCAAAACCGCTCCGAATTGCCGCAATTCAATACTAAGAAATATTTTTTTTCTTATTCCTCAGACATGCAACCTTCACGAACCACTAGCATAAAAAAAAAAAGACTTCACCTCCAAGGGACACCAGCAGTGGGACGTATATAGGCTGTAACTTTACTTTACTTTACAATACTAAGATACTGCGCCTAGGAGCCGTCAAAAGGTACATTTCACGTAAATAGTAAGAATATTTAATCTGTAGTACTATAACTACGTAAAATCCACAACAACAATCCAGTTCACAGATATGTGGACCTTTCGGCAAAAGTCCATCAAAAATCTTATTTATTGATCTTTCGTTATTCTTTAATATTTGTTTTATATCGATTATTATTCGTTGAAATTAGTCTTAAATTCCGTCAGTGTTTTAATAAATGCAATATTTTGTCACTACCGAAGATTAAGAAATATTATATTAAAATGACGTTAAACTGATTGGCTGTAGGTATATTTGTCATCATCATCAACGTCATCATTACAAGTTCACTGCTGAACATAGGCCTCCGCCAAGAAATGCCACAAAGCACGCTCCTGAGCCTCATGCATCCAAATTTATATTTGTCACACACAAAATTGTAAAAAGAAATATGACCATACAAAAGGTCAATAGCATGTATTTTGTTGTAAGTCCTGTAAGTTGTAAGACTTCTAACATTGTACACTTAACGCAGCGAAATCTATCGAATAAAACTAACACTATACAAAGCAAGATATAAAAACCGATAGATGGCGTTACAAATTACGGTTTTAAATTGTTTAGTACAATTAAAATCATAATATAAATATCAGACACATATTCAATCATTAACATGACAGCCCTATGGCATTTTAACGCTATTACCCGAGACCAAGAAGTAGGAAGGAAAGTTGTTGTGCATTATACAACCAACAATAACACAGAAAAGACATTTTCGTAACAAGATTATCAGTTGAACTCTTATTTCTAAAGCGTCACGACTCAATCCACGTGCTCTCTATGGCTAGAATCAGTGTCCGTACGGACTTATATAAATAGTAATCTATTGCACGGGGCAAAGACCTGCCAGTAGTCTGAGTTTTACAATCGGGAGACTATTAAAGCGAATGAATGAAGTGTTATATCAACCTTATTCTATAAAAAAAAAACGTCAGGTATATCTGACAAACAAGCACACACTTCACGTGATAGTAATTGGGACTCTAAGATAGAACGCCTCGTTTCCAGTAAAAAGTGGTTTAATTAAGTCGATTATCCATTTTAAGCAAATTTTTGATATAGATTAATAGTGTCAAATGAACACACAAATACAGAATGATAATGGTAAGTAGATGCTATGAGGTGTGACCCATAAACATCTACATATATCCTCGATTAGGATTCAAAATGCAGATGGGCCGTCACCTATGATTTACGAGAAATGCCTCGTTTCCAGGTTAGTCTCCGGTTCTCTACGCTCACCATAGAATACTATAATACACAATAAAATGGCTGTCAACCTTATTTTGTATAAGGATTGGCGTCGCCAAACCCGATTCTTTGTGTTGACTAACTGAGTAAATTTACACATTTTAGACTTTTGATTAATGTTCAAGATTATCATTGAAAAAATCGTTTAATACATATTTTGAATAGGGTGATATACCGTAATTACTTTAGTGGCTACGCGGGCTCCGCCCACTCCCTTGTTACTATTATATATGTATCATAGTATTCTATGACGCTCAACATACTAAATAAAGCAGCATTAAGCTGGTATTTTATTCTGGTGTTCTGTGTGAGCGTGGCTCTTTCCCGATCGAGTGAACCCATTCGTACTACAAATACGTTGCCGCGTGGCTCTACCACGTAAAGCTTATTAAAACGGAATTAACTAAAATACATTACGTATATTGGACCGAATAAAGCGATCGCTGCCGTTTCATTAACGAGAGAGCTATTCTATCAGATGGCTCTCAGTGTATTTAGCAGCGCACCGTGATGCAATCAATTAAGCCAATATTAAATCGTTGATAACATTGCCGGCGTCATGAAGTGAATTACGGACGATTTTATAAATAATGTACGGCTTTTAATTTGCTTTTAATTATTTACGTAGTAGAGCTATGCTACACCTGGCTATGATTGTATCGTGATTGGGTCGGAACGGCCGGAGAAGGATTACGCTCTCAGAAATTATTACCAGCGTAAAATAGCACCTCAATGTTGATGTCTTTCCTATAGAAGTGAAGAGAACTGTAGTCGTCTGGGGTGGCAACACATCTGCATTTTGATTATTAATCGAGGATAGGTGTAAATGTCTACGGGCTACAGCATCCAGTTGCCATCAGGTGGACTGTGTGCTCGTTTGTCACCCTTATTATTTAAAAAAGGTCGAGCCGACCTATACGTGTAACAACCATAATATAGCTGCAGCGTGGTTCTACCACGTAAAATAGTAATAATGTAATAATAATATAATAAATTAATGAGATAATGAATAGTAAATAGTAAAAATGCCGATCACGTATCACCAAAGAACTATTATATTAGGTATTAAGATATTAAAATAAGAAAATAGTTAAAAAAAAGAAAAAATCTTTCTCACCAGATACCCTAAAATAATAATAATAATAATATATGCTTTGTCTATGTTAAATCCAACATTATGCAGGCTGCCTCACAACCTCACAAGATAGTCGAAGTTATGAGGCAATATTACCCCGTATATTGCCTGTGTTCAGCAGTGGACTCAGATAGACTGTAGTGAACACTAAGCTGGATTAACTGTAACGTTTTGTTACGTCACCGCAGACTGGCTTGCAGAAAAGGCAGTTCAGTTTACTGCTGAAGGCTGCGTTTTCACCAAAGCTGTGTGAGGAATTTAAGAGGTGCTCGACGAAAACATCCACCAAAGGGCTGGCTCCTATAATCCATTTTCGTTCACTGCGCTGAACGAGCACGAGATCTCTGCAGTACTGTTCCCTAACTTTGTTGACATCTTTTTTATTCAAGAGGGGGCAAACGACCTTGCAGCTTACCCGATGGTAAGGGAACAATTGCAAAACCAGGGGAATGGCAGAACCTTTAAAAAAAGCCTATGCTCTTTCCTTGAAGATCCCTAAGCCGTATCGATCCGGAAAACATCAAAATTATAGTGACTATGTAGTACATTACGTCGTATGTTTTAAAATATTTATGTTGTATATCAAACGACGCATTGTACTTTAAAGTGACTAAAATTTTTATGTCTTATAAAGTTAGCGAATGTCTCATGGGCCTGCTGGTGGAAACGTAACCTTAAACTGACTTGCAATTGGAGTTACCAGGTGAAAAATTTAAGTCCTCATAAATAACCTGATTTCTATAAAAAGTCCTGATATTTTGTTGCAAACGTAATTAACAAACGTAAAAAAAACAAAATCAAATACTGGTTTTTTGTACTTTCGCGAACAATCCATATCGCAGATTCCACCCATCCCACGCAAAAACCGTTATCTACTGTATTTTATTGAAATTTCGACATTTCCAAAATTCGATCTCAATCCCTATAAGAGCCCGAAAATCCAGACATGACAGGAATGTTCCCGACATATGGTTATTACTCTACCTGCAATTCGATTGTGAATACTGGATAGGAATTGGGATAGACTTTTTTTGACATTTCACGTGTAGTTCCATTTTATTAGAAAGTATTACTATGCTTTCTTTTTTTAATCATATTGCACTTCCAAAGTAGTGTTCTCTGGTTACTTAAAAGTATAGGCTGATTGAAAGAGAACGCCTTAAGGTGTTGGCCTTTGTATATTTTTGTACAACAATGTTTAAATAAAAAAAATAGTAAATAAAAATAAGGTACTGTTTATGATCTGTGTCTTTTAATTTTATATACATATATTTTTTATAGGATTAAAAATATACAAGATTTATTACCATGACAAAAAAACGTAACATTAAATATTTAACCAGTACTACTCCTCGTAGTATCGTGCCAAGAACGTTTGCTGCGTTTCCTCACTGAATGGCTATACTCATTCTAATGGCAAGAAGAGAATCAGCCCTCTTATCACTAGCGTCGGCGATAAATCGGCGATATAGTTACTTTAGGAATATAATTTATTACATTCGTATATATATGTACACACACACATGTATATCTGAAGCTAATGGAACACGGACGGCGACTTTTTTATGTAGAATAAAAATGACAAACGTGCACACAAACCACATGATGGTAAGTGGATACATTGACCCCTAGACATCTACGTCCTCAATTACGAATAAATATGCAGATGCGTTGTCACCCCTGACAACTAGGATGAAATGCCTCGTATCCAGTGAAAAGGGTCTCCGTACGAAACATAAGCAGCATTAAGCTGTTCTGTTTAGAGTACCGGAGACTGTGCTATAAATTTATTATACGCTGGATTCTGTGAGAGCGTGGTCCCTCCCCGGTCGAACGCATTCGTGCTACAACGATAATATAGCTATAGCGGTATGGCTCTAATACGTAAACTTCCATCATCACATCAATGCAGCCCATCACAAGTCTACTGCTGAATAAAGGCCTACCCCAAGGAATACCACAAAACACGGTCCTGAGCCGTCTACATCCGTCGACTTTCAGACATCTGAATTATGCGAGTTTTCGAAGACTTATTAAGAGCCGATAACAATAGAATGTCATATCTTATATGCTCGCTAAGTGGGTGTGTTGTATCAACTTACTTAAGCTCAAAGTTTTTCTTTATTTATAATAAACGTTATAAACTACACTAGGATTTTGTCCTGTATCATGAACGCAGTTTACATACATAAATTAAATTAACCACAAGAACAAACATCCAAACCCGGAACAAATAACCGTAGGCCAAACAGATACAGGCCTGTGCAGGATTTGAACTCTTGGCCATCAGCATCGAAACTCATTGCTAAGCCACTGCGCAACCGTGCCACAGAGTAAAGAGTCGATTTCTTTACTCATGTGACCGTGCCGTCAATAAAATCATAACGCAGCAGTTGCGAGTAATTGTGAAAGTCATTCGAATCGATTCTTAGCGCGTGCCCAGCCCAGCCCTGCCGATTGTTTACATATAGGTATATCTGTGTGTAATTTAAACGCATTTGTATTTATTCGCTTTTGCAGGGGAGGTTTAACAATGGATCCATTCGCGCAGTGTATAAAACATTTAATGTTGTTAAATGTTTTTATACACTGCGCGAATGGATTGCATTTAAAACGAAACTGTTATTGCTAAAATAAATATCGCGATCGGTGCAGTGATAAAGAGTTAACCGCACAAATCGAAAGGATTATTCGAGTATTAATTAATGTTTGGCATCAATCGAAAATGTATTGTGATAACACCGTTACAGTGTTATAGCTCACACGAAATAATCATATATAGGAGTTAATTTAGAACAGGGAGTACTTAACAACACGTCTATTTATTTAAGCTAAAAAAGCGACATTTTACGCTCATTATATTGGTGTTCTGCGAGAGCATGGTCCTTCCCCGGTCGAGTCGACCCATAGTGCTACAACCATAATATGGATGCAACGTGACTCTACCACGTAAATAATTAATTAAATATATTTTTTTACGGAAATAGGTTACATCCCTATAAAATTCTATTTTTTGTGACAGAAAATGTTACCCACAAAATTAAGCAAATCCATTTTAGATCTGTATACATGAACTCAAATTGCACTTGCTAGCAAAAGTTAATTATTGAATTGAAAGTGAGCAATGCCGTGCATATTACGAGCGTCTGACATATGACCGGGACCCGGGGCAAGCTTTCACCAAAAAAAAATTAATTGACGCATTTAGTTCTGCTAAAGTGCGCTTCAAACTGATTACCTCCCATCGCCAGCTTAAGTTAAGTTATCGTTCTATTAGCACATTTTTCACCAATAGACCACTAAAACACGAAACAGTTGGAAATAGAGAACACTAGGTAAGTGCGACTGCTGATCAACCCGAGATCCGAACCTGAGACGGTTCAAATCTCTGGTTGGGACAAATTGATTTATTGGGTTTTATTACTGTCAAGCACAGGTGCACTCTTTATCCCCTCACTCCTATAGTCCGATGGGACGGTGAGAGGTCAGGCGCAGGACCAACGGCCTTACGTGCATTCCGAGGCTCGTGGGTGA
This sequence comes from Parnassius apollo, assembly GCA_907164705.1. Lineage (NCBI taxonomy): Eukaryota > Metazoa > Arthropoda > Insecta > Lepidoptera > Papilionidae > Parnassius > Parnassius apollo. Next base: position 2,091,937 of record CAJQZP010001011.1, read on the forward strand.
AGCACCTCCAATATGCTGATTCCGTGCCGCTACTGAGAATTTTCAATAGGATAAGGTGACAAACGAGCACACAGTCCACCTGATAGTAAGTGGAAGGTCGTTAGACACTTATTTCATTAGGTTTATCATATTTACGCCTGTTTCTTAACGCCAAGCCAGTCGCTTCTTATTTTTATTACGGTTATTTCCCATTTTAATTTTAGGTCCTCCTGTTGCGTAATGTATATTCTGATCGTAAGCGACACAACTTCCCCGTTCAAAGGCCGAAGCGAAGTGGCCGTGCGGCAGGAATCACGCTTTAAAAGGCCGATAGTTTAGGTAATTTCTTTTTACAGTGAAAATAATGGTATTTTAAAAAACTAAATAACATAAGCACTGCTTTATAGTTAGTTCAGTTAGTACGCAAAGTTTCATGATCTTATTTAAAGTATTTTATGAATAACAGCGGTTTATTGTTTATTTTGGAGGTAACTTTGGATTATTTTTCTATCGAGAAAATTTTACGGAATCGTGTTTTCGTCTAACATAATCCTTAACATTAATCCTCAACTTCACCATATATTTATTTCAAAATTAATGCTGCAATATTTTCGGCATAACGAAGGATCTTGCTAAGCCATTTGAGATTATATTTCCCCTGAAGCTACTATTTTACGCTGGTATTCTGTGAGAGCTTGGTCCTTCTACCGCCGAGCCGACCCATTCGTGATACAATTATACTACTAATATAACTGCAGCATGGCTCTACCACGTATGTACGTAATTTTAGAGCCATAAACTTGATTTTGGCCCGACCTGGGATTCGAATCCGGGACATCATATTCAGTAATCGTACTTACGACGTACACACTAGGATTTTCTCCTGTATCGTGGAGGCAGTAAACAAACATACATTGCACACGAGGACAAACACCCAAACCAGCAATAATTATTTGTAGGCCATACAATTACTTGTTGCTTGCGGGATTCGAACTCGCGGCCCGCAGCGCCACAACTCAGCCCTAAACCACTACACCTCGGAGCCCTCAGAATTAATTTAATAACATTTAAATATACACAAAGATATTGTTCGAATGACATATTTATTTTATCACCGGATATAAAAAATTATTTGGTCGTTAAGAAATCATTATTGCCCACACTGCCCCCACGCTTGACCTTTTATTGTGTGGAAACACCTTAACCGTTGGGTGCAGCTATGCGGGTCATACTGATAAACCTATCACATGGCTCTATTGTCTAAAAGTAAAAATATGAAATGTACACGGCCCACGACAATGCTTCATATTTTTTACACTTTATTTGTAGATGTTGCCATTTGTCAAAAAATCTTCTAGCGAGGGTGACAACGCACCTGCATTTTGATTCTTAATCGATTATAGATGTTATATGAGCCAAAAGCATCCACTTATGTTAAGATGGACACAATCGTTTGTCACTTTATTCTATAAAAAAATCTGTTTTTCATTAGCACAAGAAACAATTTTCAACACTTATGAAAAAAGTCAATCCGTTAAAAATACTTTAAAATAATTTATTATTATTGGATGGAATCTTCTCCTTCAAATTTCAGAGCAATAAGAAAAGCAATAAAAAATCTATTATAAAATGCGAACAACTTATTTTTCTTTTTTGCCCAAAGGCTGTTAGATTTCGAAATTAGAAATAATTCAAAAAATACAATGTGCACACGATAAGAACAGCCATGTCAAACTGATATTCGTTAACTCTCATTGCGCACTAATTTGAATTGCATAATGTAGTTGTAAGAAAAAAATTAAAAATACATTTACAAATTTTTATTTTTATATAAAAGCTCTTAAAAACTTAATGATTTCTTATATTTACGCGAACACTACACATTGAAATGATACTAGTTTTTACGGAATTTATCTACTCTCACCACTCAGGGGACATACAAGAGCACACATAAAGGATTCCTACCATTTTGTCAGCGAGATTAAAGACCTACATCTGGCAGACAATGAAACTATGGTCAGTTTTGATGTGCAGTCATTTTTTACATGCTTAGCTGTTGAAGACTGCATCTCAATTGCAACTAGAAGGCTGGAAGAAAACAATATGCCCGTAGAATATGCAGTATTACTCAGACACTGCCTTACATCTGGCTATCTATTGTGGAAGGAGGAGTTCTACAAGCAAGTAGATGGTGTGGCGATGGGCTCACGTGTATCTCCCATTGTCGCCGACATATTCATGGAAGACTTTGAGGAGAAAGCCCTGCTTAGTTCTCCCATAAATCCAAGGTTCTACAAGCGGTACGTAGACGACACTTTCACAATTCTACCTTTAGATAAAGTACGATATATATACGAGTATACGGCCGATTGACTTGAAAATTTTCACTTGTATTAAGGGCCGACGACAATACAATAATTAAATAACTTAATGCTAGTAACTTCATCAGGTCACCAGGTTAAAAAAATATCAGGATTATTACAGCTCATTATCGATGAGTGTTGTTTACGTTTTTTAAACTCTTATATTATTATTATCAAAACCAATCGCATTAACTTAAGTTAGACTCAAGAGCGTAAAGTGTTAATATTTCCAATTCTTTTGATTAGGTAATTAAGTTCGATAATATTCGAGAAATAAAATCGTCGAATACTAGGTAATAGTACGGTTTATTCTATTTTTATTGAAATTTCATTATTAATTTTTTTAGGACCAGTAGGAGAAGTGACCACGAAACTGCACGTCACTCGATATGTCGACGCCGAGGATTCCAATACTGGCTGAAGCAACAAGGGGAGTGCTTTGAAACTGACTTTGAGGAGATACGACGAAAGGGGTGTTTTAGCAGTAAACGCGCAAACTTGTGCCTTCTGGGGATTAAACTTGACTAGATGTCCGAGACTTTGTTTAACAAACTTTCGACTTCAGACACAAGTTTGTCCCGGTACTCTGCGACGTTTCCCCAAGAAATATGGGCACAGCCGGTGTACAAAGCATCATCAGTGCTGTCGTCTGCAAGGAAATGAATGTTAGCGGCTTTATAGTCAGTCTTGTAACAGCAAATTGTGTACCTGTTCCTCACTTTTTATTGGAATAATAGCCGATTGTTCATTTCTTCGCACATACACTTTTCCGTACGCCGTCCAGCAAAACTTATATCTCTTGGACTTGACTAAGTCTCTCGCCAAATAATGAAGTCGAGACCCTTTAGCAGTCAAGTGTTCCGACAGGAAAACGGGCGTGTCTTCATTCGTTTTTAAATCAAGATGTTTTGCACACAATTTCGTCTTATTTCTTACATTGAAAGACTTAGCCATTTTAAGTACATCCGCTTTCAGCAGGGCCGACGATGTTTCTACTATAATAGGTGTACTTTTTTGGTCTGGGTTTTTCCCTTTTAATCTGTAGATATCCTTAATGTCACCTTTGTTTATTTTACAGTCTATGGTGTCTGAGAGGCACACAACCATATCGATCAGGTCCTGCTTATTCTCTTTTTCCTTCTTGGGCACATTTTTAATCTCAAAATTTGTTTTTCGGCTCCCTGTTTGAAGATCTTCTATTTTTTGCTCGAGATATAATATGTATTGCCTGTCTTCTTTGATATGACTCTCCATCAATGTAATCTTTTTCTGAAATTCTTCATTTTGTGCGGTTAAATACCCTATCGAGCTCAGTATGTTTTGAGTAGATTCTTTTATTTCCTTAAGTGTCAAATTGAGGTCCGAAAACTCTTTTTTGTGTGATGAATTGAAGAATGTAACTAATTGTCTCATTTCCTAAATACATATATTTATAAATAATTGCAATTGTGTTAAATATGTTAAGGTTTAGTATATTTTTATAGAATAATCACACACAGTCAACCTGATGGTAAGTGGATACAGTGGCCCATAGAATGCAGATTTTTACTTGGTAGAACCATGCTGCAGTTATATTGTGGAAGCAGCACGAATGGGCCAGCTCGATCGAGCTAGGACCACGCTCTCTCACAGAATACTAGCGTAAAATAGCAGCTTAACCCTGCTGTGTCTCTTATGGTGAGTATAGAGAACCGGAGACCCTTTTTACTGGAAACGAGGCATTCTATCTCAGTACTCAGGTGTGACAACGCATCTGCATTTTGATTCTTAATCGAGGACAAATGTTGATGGGTCACAGCATCCACACGACCAGGTGTTCGTGTGCTCGTTTGTCACCCTTATTCTATAAAAAAAAATTCCGGTCGAACCGGCGATCTTTTATATATAATAAATTAATCTATTATCTACCTATTAATATATAATATAATCTATTTGTATATATAATAAATTAATGATATAATTAATAGTAAATTGTAAAACTGCCGATCGCGTATCACAATCAATTGACTATTATATTAGGTACTAAGATATTATCTTTCTCACAAGATACCCTCATAAATACATGCTTCGTTTATGTACAATCCAATACTATTACGCAAGCTGTCTCACAACCTCACAAGATAGGCGAGGCATCCTTCCGCTCCATAGACTGTTATTGCTAGCCTGTTAATAGCTCTTTACTGGTCTAGATTATTAATAGGATTTTAGTTATAACAGCCTGCTTTTATTAGATTCATGTGTATCTATCTTTGTAACGGAATATTATAATGTAATTTTCACTAACTTGTATACGGCCGATTGACTTGAAAATTTTCACTTGTATTAAGGGCCGACGACAATACAATAATTTAAATAACTTAATGCTAGTAACTTCATCAGGATCACCAGGTCAAAAAAATATCAGGATTATTACAGCTCATTATCGATGAGTGTTGTTTAAGTTTTTTAAACTCTTATATTATTATTATCAAAACCAATCGCATTAGCTTAAGTTAGACTCAAGAGCGTAAAGTGTTAATATTTCCAATTCTTTTGATTAGGTAATTAAGTTCGATAATATTCGAGAAATAAAATCGTCGAATACTAGGTAATAGTACGGTTTATTCTACTTTTATTGAAATTTCATTATTAATTTTTTTTAGGACCAGTAGGAGAAGTGACCACGAAACTGCACGTCACTCGATATGTCGACGCCGAGGATTCCAATACTGGCTGAAGCAACAAGGGGAGTGCTTTGAAACCGACTTTGAGGAGATACGACGAAAGGGGTTTTTTAGCAGTAAACGCGCAAACTTGTGCCTTCTGGGGATTAAACTTGACTAGATGTCCGAGACTTTGTTTAACAAACTTTCGACTTCAGACACAAGTTTGTCCCGGTACTCTGCGACGTTTCCCCAAGAAATATGGGCACAGCCGGTGTACAAAGCATCATCAGTGCTGTCGTCTGCAAGGAAATGAATGTTAGCGGCTTGCAACATGTCATTGAAATGAAGAAGAAACAGCGTTGTTGATAGCACGCAGCCTTGTAGAACACCAGCGTTAATGGACTTGTAATCGGAGCATGCACCGTCTACTACGACCTTGATGCTCCGATCAGCAAGAAAACTGGTGATCCAATTGCACAATTTCTCGGGAAGCCCATAGGAAGGAAGCTTCGTAATAAGCGCTAAGTGCCAAACCCGATCGAAGCCTTGGATTCTACTGTCTCCGCCCATATATGAGTTAGGTAACCCAGAAGATCACCAGCCGAGCGACCGCGACGGAAACCGTACTGGCGGTCACTAATCAGCTGGGCGGTACCTTGAACCTCATCCATTATTAACATAATGAATTCCATTATTTTAGAGAACAAGGAGGTGATGGCGATAGGCCTATAGTTGGACGGATCAGAGCGGTTACCTTTTTTAGGGATCGGGTGCACGAGGGCTGTCTTCCATATTTTCGGGACTACGTCAAAGGAGTAGGAGTACCGGAAAAGACGCGTTAAAACCGGTGCCAAATTCGGGGCACACGTCTTCAGCAAAATAGGAGGGACGCCATCCGACCCACTCGGTTTTCGACGCCCGGGAAGAGGAATGCTCTGCAAACTGAGCGTCGGGTAAACAGGACATCCTGCATGGAGCACTCGCTCCGCGGGATGGTCGGCTTTGTATTCCCCCCGTTATCAAGTGTCGAACTGGACACAAAGAGAGAGCCCAGCAGATCGGCTTTGCCCTTTGCGGCATGGGCCAGTGAGTCGTCCTCCCTGTGCAGAGATGGGAGAGATGGCTGACGGAAGTTCCCTTGGACAGCCTTGGCGAGGCAGAGTGAGATCTTGGGGTCCAGGTCTTAATATCAAGTGAGCCAGAATCAGTTAATGAATTTTTCTATCGAGAAGTTCTCAGAAGCAGGCCGGAGTCAGGAAATTGGCGATGTTTCAAACCCCGTGTCTGGCAAAGCCGTTGGTCCTGCGCCTGATCTTTCTCCGGTCGTGTCGAATTAACGTCCCATCGGACTACGAGATTGAGAGATAGAGATTACACCTGTGTTCGCGCATATACTCGGGCGCTATAATCCTGTCCTGAACGACATTAGAGTAAAATCTAAATTCATATACATTTGCGAAATTTTATCTATTTCTTAAACGTGTCTAAAAGAAAGATAATTCTTCACAAATCACTGTCATTATTTGCTTAATACAGCCCCTCTTATCACGAGGTCAAGGTGATAACATATCAAGGCTACGACTGATTGCTTCCGTACCTAAAGACTAAATGATGTGTTATTCTGTCCCCAGCGCGCACCGCTACACGGCCGCGTGACTCAGGGTTCAGAGTACAGTGCACACCTAGTAGAAGTGTTCTTAGGTTCATCTATGAGTCGAAGATTATATATTTGTATATAACAACATGGGTGCCGTGTAGTGGCGGTTAAGAATATCCACTACCCCATATCTTCCCGTGGGTTTCGTAAGAGGCGACAGAGGGAGACCGGCAGGAGATGGGCAGCAGCATCTTCCTGATAACAGCAACTATACAACAAAAAACTGCGGTTGCCGACCCGCTCGCCAAGCGAGGCATCTATGGCAATATACCCCCCATGAAGAATTACACAAATAGACGGCCCCCAGTCCCCGGCGGCCCCGCTATTCCTGGCTACGGTGGCGACCATGGTAACGGCGGGGCAGGGGGTGCTAAGAATCTCCGGTGGAGGTTCGGTTGCCACCTACGACGACTCGACCTGGTAACATTTAACGCACGTACCCTGAGGACTGACGAGAAGATCCTGGTGCTGGAAGAAGAGATAGACAAATTGCGCTGGAATATTATAGGATTATCCGAGGTCCGAAGAGAGGGGAGGACACAGTGATTCTCGAATCCGGCAACTTGTTCTATCACCGGGAGGGCGACCATCTGTCCCAAGGAGGTGTTGGATTTATCGTCCACAAGTCTCTCGTTAACAACGTTTTAAAGATTGGGAGTATATCGACGAGGGTTGCGTACCTTATACTCAGAATCACCAAACGGTATTCGCTGAAGGTCATACAGGTTTACGCGCTAACGTCGAAACATCCCGATGAAGAGTTGGAGGAAATGTATGAGGATATTTCCAGAGCCATGCATTCCTCCAAAACCCACTACACGGTGTTAATGGGAGACTTCAACGCAAAACTGGGCAAAATAAAGAACGGTGAGCTGAAAGTAAGGAAATTTGGAATAGGGCAACGGAACCCAAGGGGCCAGCAGCTGGCCGACTTCATGGAGAAAGAAGGACTTTTTATGATGAACTCTTTCTTCCAGAAGCGGCCCCACAGAAAGTGGACCTGGTCGAGCCCCGACGGTTCGACAAAAAACGAGATTGACTTCATTATGACAACCAGACGCCAACAGTTCAGTGATGTCTCAGTGATCGCAAGGGTGAAAACTGGCAGCGATCACCGAATGGTTAGAGGCACACTGAACCTAAACGTTAAGTTGGAGAGGTCTCGTCTAATGAAGTCAACACTCCGTCCCCCTAGTGCTCTAATCCAGAATCCCGAAACCTTTCAGCTCGAGTTACGTAACTGCTTTCAGTGCCTAGAAGATTGCAATGCAGTGGACGATATGAATGACAAGCTGGTGGAAACTGTCCATGCGGTCGAAGCAAGTTCTGCAAGACCCGCCGCAGAAGAACACAAAAACTCTCCGATCACACTCTTAATCTCATGGCTGTTATACGGGAGATGAGGCTGCAATCCTCAACAGATTTGACAGCATACAGGCAACTGAACAGACAGATCTCCAAATGTATGCGACAAGACTTACGCAACTTTAATACTACTCGTATTAAAGAAGCGATCGAGCGGAACCAAGGCTCCAAAATCTTTGCCAGAGATCTGTCTGCCAGAAAAAGCCCCAAAGCCAAAACTGGGGGATCGTTTCCGGGACAACTGAGATTTTGAGTGAGATTGAGAGGTTCTACGGGCAGCTGTACACAACTGTAAAGGCTTCAGTACCATAGACCACATACATACCCTGCGGCAGATTGTACAGAAGTCCGAAGAGTACAATCTGCCACTTTGCCTGGCGTATGTGGACTATGAGAAAGCCTTTGATTCCGTCGAAATTTGGGCGGTGCTACAGTCCCTTCAGCGGTGCCAAGTTGACTATCGGTATATCGAAGTGCTGAAGTGTTTGTACAGTAGGGCTACGATGGCTATCCGAGTACAGAACCAGAGTTCGAAACCTATCCAACTGCAGCGAGGTGTAAGACAGGGTGACGTTATATCCCCGAAACTCTTCACCGCTGCATTGGAAGACGTTTTCATGCTACTGGACTGGAAAGTATACGGTATTAACATCAATGGCGAGTACATCACTCACCTTCGATTTGCCGACGATATAGTCCTTATGGCAGAATCGCTGGAGGACCTAAGCACTATGCTCAATGACCTCAATGGTGTCTCCCAACGGATAGGTCTTAAGATGAACATGGACAAAACAAAGATCATGTCTAATGTCCATGTCACACCTATGCCGGTAGTTGTTGGGAGCACTATGCTCGAAGTTGTTGACGAATACGTTTACCTGGGACAAATAGTCCGACTAGGTAAGTCCAACTTCGACCGAGAGGTCAATCTACGGATTCAACTCGGCTGGGCAGCGTTCGGGAAATTACGACACATCTTCTCGTCAGGTATACCTCAATCTCTGAAAACTGAAGTGTGCAACCAGTGCGTGTTGCCAGTGATGACTTACGGATCTGAGACGTGGTCCTTCACTGCTGGCCGTATGAGGACGCTCAAGGTCGCTCAGCGAGCTATGGAGAGGGCTATGCTCGGAGTTTCTCTGCGTGATAGACTCAGAAATGAGGATATCCGCAGTAAAACCAGAGTGACCGACATAGCCCAACGGATTAGTAAGCTGAAGTGGCAATGGGCCGGCCATATAGCTCAAAGAACCGATAACCGATGGAGAAGAAAGGTTCTCGCGTGGCAGCCTCGTACCGGTAGGCGTAGTGTAGGGCGACCCCCCCACTAGATGGAGTGACGACCTGGTAAGATATGCAGGAAGTCGATGGATACAGGTGGCTCAGGACCGTGCTTTGTGGCATTACTTGGGGGAGGCCTATGTTCAGCAGTGGACTTGTGAAGGGCTGTAATGATGATGATGATGATGATGAAGTCATGAATAAGCATTAAGATGTTTTGTCTGTTTGTCCGTCAGTCTAATTTATTTGTTTGTCGATCTGTCTGTGCGTTTAATGTATTTCTATTATTTATGCATAATGCTTAGCTATATTGTTTCTTTGGAATGTCTAAACCGATTGTAATGTAATTTCCCGAAAACATAAATTAATGTTACGGAATGATTTATGCCATAATTTATCCGAAAAACTTGGTGTTTTTTTTTTGAAAAAATAAACGAAAAATTTATAAAATAAATGGTCTTTGATTATCATATATTTAAATAACGCTACATTAAGAAATCCTACCCAGGCAAATCCCATAACAATCCTAATAGTATGTAATAAAATTAAAAAGTAGGAATCGATTTCAAAAACGTCCCGAAGTTCCAAGTTAACCCTTTGAACGTCCAAATACTCAAACACCGGCCAATTTCAAAATGCTGTTAAGTTTCATGCTATCTCTTTTACTTCAAGTCAACGTGACTGTGACACCACATGACTTAACGATATCTAAAAATTGAGTAGCCTTTGAGTATCTGGCCATAAGTGGACAAGTAATAACTCAAGTTCAAGGTAACAACTAAAATTCCTTTCCATCTTTCTCATCAGGCACCGTGGTGCAGTGGCTTAGCAATGAGTTGCGGCGCTACGGGCCGCGGGTTCGAATCCCGCACGGAGTACACAAGTATTTGTAAGGCCTACAAATAATTTTCCTGGTATGGAAGTCTGTCCTTGTGTAATTTATGTATCTAAACTACTTCCACGACACTATAGAAAATATTAATATGGCGGTAACATTTAAAAAAAAAACGAAAACAAGAGAGGGTTTTCTCCTTCCAATTTAAAGTCCATTTACCTTAGAGATAAATTCGATTAAACATAAAGAATCGCATAAATCGGTATAACTGTTCTCGAGAAACCGGTGAACATACATTAAAAAAGAACTTATGCGTACAATATAGAACCTCTTTCTTTTTTGAACTCGGTTAAAACAGGAAGTACTACAAAAGAAATGTATGACGTCAAATCGCTCCTCAATTCAGACAATTACTCCCATACAAAGTGCTTCAATGCTGATGTTGACATTACGGACGGAAACACTTAAACTAAGCATAGCGGCGAGACACAAAGAAACATTTATGTTGTGCGACTTTTCTTTTTATAAAAATGAAGTGAAAAACGAACTTTCTGTACATCTGATGGTAAGCGACCACTATATGGTCAATGGTACAGGGAAATACCTTATAACCTGTAACTTACTATTCTTTACAGTACCAGGTAAGGTCGACAGTAACAGATGGCGGTACCTACTCATTCTCACTCCTAGGTAGGAAAATTATCCTATCACCTAGGACAACCTTATCCTAGTTGACCTATACCGAATTATAAATTGTAGCAACACAAAACACTACATTTTGCCTTACCGTAAACAGAGATGTAAAAGATAAACAGAACACTACGTACGTTTAAAGTGACGTCAAAACCATGTTTAACTTAATAAGAGAACACGCACACATCTGTCTCTAAAATCGTAACATATACATATACGAGGCGGCACTGAAAATTTCGGGAATCAAGGAAGTGACACAACATTACTATTTAAAAATGTATTTATTGCTTTTCGAAGTATTCTCCGCGAAATTTGACACATTTTTCCATACGATGGAACCAATCATTGAAGCAACCATTTCATTCGGAAGTTCTTTCTCCAAAATGACCGTTTTGTAAGCGTCCACAGCTTCTTCAGGTGATGAAAATCTCTGTCCACGCAATTTATTCTTTATTTTAGTGAAAGTATAGAAATCATTAGGGCTTAGGTCGGGGCTGTACGGCGGATGGTCTAATAATTCTATGTTTTCTTGCTCTAAAAACTCTTTTGTTCTGTGTGCGGTGTGAGAACTCGCATTGTCGTGATGGAGGATGATGCGGCGGTTGAAGTTCTCTTTACGGAGTTCAGAAACAACCAGTTGCAAACAAATGCTAGCATACCATTCTGCATTAACCGTTCTATGTCCCTCAAGAGGAATAGTCTATAGAGATAATAGAGAGAATAGTAGTAGTAGTAACATGGCCGGTTTTGGAGAAAAACGTGACCACCATTTTTTTTGCAACACTCCGTGAACGAACACCCAAACTCGTGACTGGGTTTTTGTTTCGGGTTGGTACGCGTATATCCAGGATTCGTCACCTGATACGATATTGTATACAGAATTTGAGAATCCTGCGTGGAATCTTTCGAGGGTTCTGACGCACCAAGTTCAACGTGAGCCGCTTTTTTGCTCTTAACAGAGCGAATACGGTATCCATCGGGAAAACAACTTTTTTACACCTAATTGTTCATGCAAGATTATTTGTATTTAACTCATGCCAATGTCTAAAGTTGCCTGAATTTCGCGGTATGTCACATGTCGATCTTCCTCAATCAGCTTACGCACAGCATCAATCTTTTCTTGAATGACTGCAGTTTTTGGACGACCTTGACGGGGATCATCACTGAGCTTGACACGTCCACGTTGAAATTCAGCAAACAAGCGATAAATTGTGGTTTTGGATGGGGCTTCATCACTAAATGCAGAAATAATCCGGTCAACACACTGTTTTTGTGTTAAACCACTTCGAAAGTCATAATAAATCATCGCTCTTGAATTTTCTCGAGTCAATTCCATTTTCTCAACGACTAAACAAGTTTGACAAAACCTTGTGACAAGACCGAGAATCTTTTTTTAAATAAATAAATGATATTCGATTTTTAAAACCAAGGAGTTTTCAATTAAAAAGATTTTAATATGACAGGAACAGTGGAAATATTCCATTCCCGATACTTTTAGTGCAGCCTAGTATATGCATATATTATATAAATACTCATTAGTGTAATTACATATACACGTATATAAATCTACATTTGCACACATATACGCACGCACGCATACATACTTGTACCTTATAATACATATTATCTAATAAAAAAAATACGTGTGGCACTCGGTGACTGCCGCGGTAAAGCTATTGCATAGCATTTTTTATCAACTTATGCAATTATAATTATTTATTTATTTTATTTATGCAGTTAAGTCTTTGATATTAAATCAAGTTACACTTTTTGAGCGTGGTGACCGATAAGAAAACAATTTTTTTCTCTTATTGAATAAATGAGAAGTTAATATTGTTTAAAATATTTTTAATATCTTACAATACATGTAGGTTATTCAGGAATTTTTATCATTGAGTTAGCAGCTAGTGTACACGCACACAAACACCGTGCCGAAGTCTGCCGAACTAAAACGACGTTAGACGATGCACGGCTTTCAACGCCACACCTCCGTGCCCGTCGGAGTGGGGAGCGTGAGGTTTTTTTTCGTTACGGAATTTCTGGATTCGGTCCCCGCGCTCAAGGCCCGCGATAGAAGCTATGCAATAGCTTAAAAACCTGTATCCTAACTATTATCTACACAAATAACACATAAGAGGATATACAGATAATAGGGATATATTACATGGTATGATATAATTAGTCAATTTCAAAGATTGCCTCGGTTTCATCGTACGACATTTTTAAAAGAGCATCGTTGATTTTTCTTTTAACTTCCGGCCAAGGAAATTCACGGAAGTCACAGATTTCGTGTTACTGTTACCTTTACAGAACCTAGATTGCCTCTTAGGGAGGAATATCAGCCATAGTTGCCACGCTTGGCAAAAGTTGGCAACCGCATTTTTTTATTTTTAGTCGTCATTAGGAAGACGCTGCTGCCCATCTCCTCATTTGCTTCCCTCTGTCGCGTCTTGCGACACCCACGGGATTTTGGTAGTTTTTTATGAACCTATGGGTGCAGGAAGTTATTAAATCTGTTAGCGAATTTAGTATTTCAACTTCTTGATAGGTACTTTACGGAACGGGTTCTTAATTATTTCAGAGTAATCGGGTGAGTTAAACCATTTTTTTATGAAACTTAAGCACAACCCTTTGCAAATCGGCCTACAGACACTCAGCAACTTTGACTCTAAGTATAGTAAATTAGTTTAATTTCTGCACTACCTTTTATCGCCTATATGAGAAATCGTTAAGATGTTTCGTATTATAAAATTACTACAGAGATATGATATGAAAACGTAAAAGTCTTCTCGTCGTTTGCATATATTATTACTACGCTAAGAGGTTATCAAACATTTACCAGGAGTCAATAAAAGCGTAATGGAAGGTTTTTCTTTATAAATAATGTAGCATATACATAGTGGTTCATACAGTAATAGTTTCATTTAGCGAACGATAGCTTTTTATAGAATTAGGACGACAAACGAGACCACAATCCACCTGTGGCCTATAGACATCTACCCTCGAATTAAAATGACAAAATGCAGTTGCGTTGTCACCCTTGAGGACTTAAAATGCTCGTTGCACATAAAATGGTTTCCGATTTTCTACATTGATACAGCAGCGTTGTTCTGCTGTTCTACACTGGTATTCTGTGAGAACGTGGTCCTTCCCCGGTCGAGCCGATCTATTCGTACTACGACCACATCATAGCTCCAGCGTGGCTCTACCACGTGAAAATTCAGGCGGACTTTACATCTACGAAATATGTTTTTAATTTATTAGACATGCTAGATTCCCTACGATGTTCTTCTTCAACGCCGAGCGCGTAAATACCTCTTAAAATGTAATTTAAGAAGTTCATTGGTGTCGGTGGAAATCGAACCCGGGTTGCTCGCTTACAAAAACCCTTAACGTCTGAGCTATCGCAGCTCAGAAAGTGATGATTCTGTGAGAAATGAGAAACTTCCTTTTCATTTATGTGACATCTGACATCTGTAACCATAAAATAGATATATATACATAGATCCGTTTTCGTTTCCTATTTGTTTCTAAAAACATTAATATTTACCTTAATATAACTAGTATCTATTCATTTTATCAATAGACTAACAAATAATGTATTATTGAAATAAAATTATATAACGATAAAATAAATTAGATAAATAAGATAACGTCTATATTTACTCTTACGTTATTACTTTCGTTATGAGAAAATCATGTCGACGCGCAGCATATTTATTTCATTCCGTAGAGTTTTTTTAACTAACCACTATGAAAAACAATGATTTTCAAAAAATGGGGAGGTTACCGTTTTCACCCCGGTTTTTGAAAATCGAGTTTTCGTCAGATCTTGTCGTTTCTAGGTCTTAGGAAGCTATTCTGGCTATTTTTGCGATGATGTCCGTACGTCGTGGATACGTATTGTGTGTGTATGTATGTAAACAGTGTCCGAACGAAAAGCGGTTTGCGGCATCTGAAAGAGCCTCGTTGAACTTAGATTTTCTGTTAATTTAGACCGAATCGTCATGGTTGATTCTGAGAAAACCTTAAAAATTCGATTGTTTTTAATTTTCAAAAAGTAGTTTTCTTGGAATTACTTCGACACCCTAAATTTAGCAATCTAATAAGCTCAAAAAACGACGTCGATTGCCGTAAACCGCGTCAAAATCGGTTGACTCGTTCAAGTCGTATCGTTGTCGAGAAAAGTTTCAAAAGTTTTTTTTTTAAAATAACTTGAAAACATTCCGTTTAAACATTTGTAATAGGCTTTTTGTTAAGCTGAAAAAATTGTGTTGGTTACCGTAAATCACATAAACATCGGTTGATTTGTTCGTGGAATATTCGATTTTGAAAAAAAAGGTGGTTTTTCAAAATTATGACGTTTTTGAGCTCGAAGATTCAAAAACGTCACAATAAGTGGAATTTAGAGCGCTTTGGTATTGAAATTAGCGGGAAGTACCAGGGATAGCCTGCAGGGTCGATAAATTTTTCTTTAGTGATGGACTCAAACGGTTGTATATCATGCGTATTTTTTATAGAATAAGGGTGACAAGCGAGCACACAGTGCACCTGATGGTAAGTGGTTGCTGTGGCCCGTAGACATCTACATTTATCTTCGTTTGCGAATCAAAATGCAGATGCGTTGTCAGCCTTGAGGACTAAGATGGAATGCCTCTTTTCCAGTAAAAGGGTCTCCGGTTCTCCACACTCACCATACAAAACACAGCAGCATTAAGCTGCTATTTGACGCTGGTATAAGTTTTGAAACAAATTATTTTGTAATTCTTGATAATATGTTGATGCATCACATTGTGAAGTACTTGAGAATCTCACAACGGCAGTTTGAGCCAGCAGACAGCCGATGTTCATAGTATCTCAAGGCGGCTAAGCAGGCACCTTATATCAAACCACCACTTGGAGCACTTGTTTCATCGTTTTCAGTAAAAGGCGACATGCGCAGGTATTTATTACACTTAATCAAAATATCGAAATCTACTTTAAATTATTACTTAAACAGGAGTAGAAACCTGCCGGTGATCATGTTCCCGTCAAAACTCCCTTTCTATAGTATTGTGGATTTATTTTTAAAAAGCAAAGGCAACTACCATTTTCAGCCTAACAAGGTCTACTACTAGATTAGCCTTAAAGATTACCCTCTTAGAAGAATAATTGCCAAAATTTCCACAATTGGCAGGCGAGTTGGCAACCGCAGTTTTTTATTTTTAATTGTTATAGAGAAATCGCTGTTGTCCATCTCCTGTCCTCTCCTCCTCTTTTTCTCTCTGTCACTTCTTCGACACCCACGAGACGGTATAGGATGGTAGATATTCATACGGTTAAGGAGAGAAGAGACCTTAAAATCCACCTGTTGTAAGTATAACCTCGTTTGCGGATCGAAATCCAGATGCGCGAACTTCCATTAGGATGGTTAAGTTGAATTGCATCCACCTACAATCAAGTGAACTGCTTGTGTTTTTATAGCGGCTAGTTAAATATAAAACTTTATGTTTCAATTTAGACTTATTAACAGTTTAGCAATACCTTCTTAGATAAGAGGCAGCAAGACATTCTAGGGTCTTTATGCCATTCGACGACTTCTTTTACAATTTTATAACTCAATACAATTTTTTTTAAATTGTCAGTATTTACAATATATTAGTTACCAGTAAGTGCAGGATTAAAGTTATTTCCGCGAATTTCACACAGTTTGTACTGATGATAATAAAGTAAATAAAACTAGTCATAGTTGTGTGGAAATGACGCTTGTATCTATTTTCATCATAATTGAGCATTTCAGCAGATAGGCTGATAAGGCTTCTTACAATAGTTATCAGTTTCCTTTGAGTTATTGAGGTTTGGTCTAATAATATTAATTTACATTGGTCTTCCTTAATTTATTTAATAATTCCCTAATGTATTGTATTTCGTTCTCAAATTATTCATTGAGTTTTGCCACTATTATATTCTCTATGTTTATTATAACGTACTTTTTTATTTCATAGAATTATGAGTGACAATCGAGCACACAAACCACCTGATCGTAAATGGATACTATGGCCCATAGTCAGCCACATCTACCCTCGGTTAAGTATTATAATGCAATCTGCATTTAGTTAGCTTGTTGAGATATGTCGTATTTAATTAACAAACATTTTATCAATTATATCGCTTCAATAATGTTAAATCACATTCGGGATTTTATGGAATTTTAATAAGTTTTTTATAGGATAAGGGTTATAAACGAGCACACAGTACACTTGATGGTAAATGGATGCTGTGACCTATAGACATCCACATTTATCCTCGATTAAGAATCAAAATACAGATGCGTTGCCACCCCTGAAGACAAAGATGGAATGCCTCATTTCCATTAAAAAGGATCTCCGGTTTTCTACGCTTACCATGCGAAACACAGCAGCATTGCGCTGCCTTTTCACGCCGATATTCCGTGAGAACGTAGTTCTTCTCCGGTCGCGCGTCCCATTCGGGCTACAGCCATAATTTTACTGCAGTATCTAAACTATATATAGCAGCTCAACCACGTAAAATTACATAAAACTTAAATATGGACAAAAACAAAGATAAGTACATAAGTATATAGTCATTCATATTTTAGTTTTCTGTGGGATTAATTACATGGTCCCACAGCATCGAAGTTAACTACTTAACCAGACCACTATCGTCCCATCATATCAAATGAAAAACATTAAAATTACCAAATCAAGGCAATGCTTCAATTTAAAATTAAATCTTTATTAATAACATATTCATCACCTGCAAGTCGCGGAGCGCGTGATCGATGTAGTAATAGTAGGAAACACGATTATGAACCCGCTCTCGGATGAGTCACGGCGATCTCGTCACGGACTGAGTAATGTGGGATCTAGCGGAAAAACTAAGCCGCCCACATGCGTGACCAATGCTGTGTAAACACTATCTGGTATGTGTAGACATTACCACATGTTTAATAACTTTGAACGATTCTTTGTGTATATATACATGCGACAATAATAATAATGTACCACAACCCGAATTTGCTGCGCAGGACAGCATTATAGTGTACGAGTGTATGCGCTAACACAGGTGCACTTTTATTCCCTCACTCATAGTCCAATGGGACGGTAAGCCGATACGACCGGAGGTTGGAAGCAGAACCAAAGGGTTTTAGTGTTTTCCAAGGCACGAGTCTGGAACACCACCTATTTCCTAACTCCGGTCTGATACCAAGAATTTCTTGAAAGAAAAACTCAACAACTGATTTTTGGCCCGACTTGGAATTCGAACTCGGGGCCTCATGATCAACAGTCGCATTTAAGACCTAAGACCAACGAGGTAGTTACAAGAGCAAGTAACCTAAGAGTAAAGGATACCAGACTGAAAACTTGTCAAGTCGCGGGTTCGTATGCGCCATTGATTATTAGTGGTGTTATAATGATTTCTTATATTTACGCGAACACTACACATTGAAATAATACTAATTTTTTACAATTTATGCGTATATTTAACTTTTTTTTTTACCCGAAACAACCAGGTCACGAAGACTTCCCTACCAGGCTAGCTCTCGAAACGAAAAAAAAAAAAGTAATTACATAAATTCCAAAAAATAGTATTGATTTCAATTAGTGGTGTTTGCCAGAGGTATTAGTAATGTTAATATTGTTTGTAGTATTCCTTTTGTTAATTACCATTTTGTATTTTCCTAACAGTTGTGTCAAAGGCTCGATATTTTTTTTATAGAATGTAGACAAACGAGCACACAATCTGCTGACAAATAAATATGTTTTATAGATACATTTTTCTTTAAAACTGAAGTGTCAAGCGAACCAAGAATCCACCTGATAGTAAGTGGCTACAGCAGTCCATGGACGTCTGCAGCCAGCTTCAAACAAAGAAGGCTGTACATGGGTAGCCACCTCTGAGGACTAAGATGGAATACTATACAGTCTGTAATATACTGGCGCTATACCCTTTAGACCTGGATGGGAGTAATGCAAGCACTGCTAGCAGCTGGTAGAAGAAAGAATTAGCTAAGAGGACGGTGCCTACCCAGTCGGAGTCCTAGGGGTCTGCCCACTATACGGAGATCCGCTTGGGTCAAGTCGCAAACCATGATTGCTGTCTTTCCAGAGGCCAGTATTGTCAGGTCATCGGTATAACCTACTGTGTAGAAGTGATTTTCATTTAATTTGCTGATGTGTTCGTAAGTGACCATATTTCACAGGAGAGGTAAAAGAACCCCACCCTGCAGGCAGCCTTTCTTGATCTGGATTGTTTGAGATTCACCAACAACAGCATGTTTTCTATCCAGTCAATCAGTACCGGTTCAACTTTAAGTATGTCTACTTAGTGCACTTAGATAGATGGGTAGGTGATAGACCTAGTTAAATACTCTTTTCAAAATTAAAATACAAAAATTGGCGTCAAGTTAAAAAGGTAAAACAATAGTTATATTAAAAATGCCTCGCAAAATTTAAAACTCGACGAGTGAAATATTTGGGATACAGCGAAAAAAAGGAAGTATATTTTACACAAATTGGGAGGGCGGGACAATCAACAATGTTCAAAGCGTTTGCAACTAATTGATTTCGAAACATATTTTTATGAAATGCATTTTTAAAATACAGTTGTTGTATATATTAATATAATAATTAATGAAGCTGCTGTTGAGAGGTGCGAACTGGGATCGGTTGCAGCAATAAAATAGCGAAACGTCTTTCGCTGTGATCGCCAAATCGCCAGTTACCACCAGTTAGCCGGCTGTTAAAGCTACGGTTTCCTACGTAAAAGGCTTTTAGCTCCCCCCCCTCTCTCCGCTGCATGCATATTAGCCCAGCATGAAATAATCATACCTACGACATTCAGTGGACAAAAAATTACTTCATTTGTAACGTTTTTTTTGCTTACTATCAGGAAATAAAAGATATAAATAAAAATGCAGCCCATTAAAAATCTAATTTTATTGAATATGATTACGTTATGTCGTTATGGTTGTGTCTTTTGTGTTATCGAAAAATATTATACGGTTATCGATTAACAACTCGAACGTTAAGTTTTTTTTCCGGCGAGTAAATTATAAGTTTTTTTATCTCGATAGATATATAATATTATTTTAATCTATTCTCTTAAGAATTTATTGAAGTATTTCCTGTATATTATTTAGAGCTATAGACTTATTATACTTTAGAGCATATCTACTATTCCAATAAGTGTCATTGCTCGAGCGTCAAAAAATTTTATCTAAATTACGATATTCTTCACCAATCAGCGTAGTTTATTACATGCTGATAATAATGAAGAATATATCGTTACTACATACCTACCAATCATCATATTTGTCTGTCTGGGCATTTACAAATCATATGTAGCTGTTGCCGTTAAATCAATATTAAAATACAAAATAAAACCTTTTTGTTAAATCAGCTGTATTGTAAATACTGGCGAAGGAGCTTGTTGCTAATACAATAAAAAATTAAAAACTAATTATAAAAATGGCATATATTTATATCCATACACATCTTTGATGAAATGTGAAAAGAAAACCAGCTTCCTGTTATAGAAAACGAGAGTTCAACGCACCGAGTTCCAGTTAAACAAATTGAATTAATGTAAAACTAATAAAGCTTGCAAGTGTAGCGACACGGGAAATTCTATTCATTGCATTACCTCGCGTACAAATGCAGGGCTGGCCGCTGATTGAAACGGTCTTCCTGGTGGACGGACAATCTCACTAATCAGCTGGGGACGGCCGAGGCGGTGCACTTCGATTTGAAATAATACATTGCAATCAATGTGCTGCTACAAGTTTACAGTTTCGAATTTATAACAAATTTTCGCATAACTTTTTTGGTATCACCTTTCTTATATCACAGGTTATAAAACAATCACTAGTTACTTTAGGTTATTTTAAGTAAAAGATACGATAAAACATAAATTAACTATTTAAAAAAACACAATACTATTTTGATCGAAGAATCTTAATTTATCGTTAATTTAACATTGATAAGCAAAATGTCGATAGTAAACGATAATCTTGCACAAACTTCGCGCGAATTTTGCGTTGTCTCGTTTAGTTCGCGCGGCGTGTAAACGCGGCGCTACCATCGCTGATACTGAGGCGAAGCGAAGGCGAAGGCGAGCGGGCAATATGTCCGACCGCTAGAATATAGTGAGCTAATATTACGTCACCTAGGTCTGCTAATGGCAAATCAAAACTCAGACTGCCCGTGTGCGAAGACTGCATCGCATCCCTTTATCGCAATTTTTTTGATTGAAACTAAGTGATTAACAAACTTACAGCCTTCCTGATGGTAAATAGCTACTGCAATCTATTTGCTTAAAATAAGGTAGGGTAAAAGATGCGTTGTCATCTCTGAGGACTAATATTGATTATGGATTGCCTTAATTATACTGGTTTTATACCCTACTAAAAATGAAAATTCAGACTGCGTGGTGACCCATGACAACTGAGATTGAATGACCATGACTCATAAAATAGATCACCGGTCTCCGTCACTCACCATACTGAACACAAGAGCATGGCAGCAGCAGGCTGATGTTTCACGCTGGCATTCGTAATACAGCTATTATACCAGCTGCATTACAGCGAGATTACTATGTACATTTTTTAATGAGGACGACAAATGCTGTGGCCCATAGACATCTCTACATTTATCTTAGAATAAGAATTTAATGCATATGCGTTTTCACCCTTGAGAACTAAGAAGGAATGCCTCGTTTCCACTAAAAAGGGTGTCTGTTTCTCTATACTCATCGTACGAACACAGCAGTATTCAACTGTTATTGTACTCTGGCATTCTGTGAGAGCGGGATACTTTCGTACACAACTATAATATGCCGCAGCATGGCTGTACCTCGTATAAAAGTCAAAACACTTGAGTCTATCATAAATTAAATTAAATTAAGAAATTGGAATTGGGGTGGTTGGATTTCAGGCGATATAGATTATTTATATAATTAAAGACGAGTAACTGGCAACTCGTGCAATTTCCCATTTTCTCAATTTGCGGCTTCATTGGCAAATTGAATTGCCCTTTTACGGTTCAAATCGATTCCCAACTGACTTAAAGCCAAAGCAAGTGTTTGCTCGAAAAAAAAACACTTTTCATTTTTGCACAATTTCCATAAATTTAAAGTGTAAAATATCGTTTTACAATTATAAAATATCAATATATTAAAAATTTACCGTATAGCGGAGCAGTAAGGATATCAAGTACCACATATCATCCTCTCGTAAGAGGCGACAGAGAGAAATTAGTCTGGAGATGGTAGCAGCATTTTTCTAAAAAAAAACTCAAAATCACAAAAAGCTGCAGTTACTATGGCAAATATCGCACCTATGAAGCGACTTTGCGGCTGTAAAGATAACGGTAACAGTAAAAATATGTATTTACATAATACAAAACGTATAACCACGCGAGCTAAATATCTCTAACAGTTTAAATCAGCAGCAGACAAACAATTAATCGGTCGTGCAAACAACGCGACGTCTGCGTATCTTCAACTCCAATAGTCTTCGGAGAAACAATTACGCAAGCCTCAGCTGCCGACCGACACTTCAGATAATTGTTGTTTAAACGCGAAAGTACAGCAACACGAATCGATAAGAGGATAACGTTAAGGAGTAGGCACATTAATCTTTCATTTCTGGTGACCCGATCGTTCAAGTGTTGATTTGTCATACTCGTACGAACGAGGTCATTCAGATCGATCATTCAAATAGATCATTTTGAGTTTCAGAGCTGTGTGATCTGTAAGACCCCGCTCGATTCTGTCGCTCATCGATAATTACTATACTCTGGTCGGCCGCAGCCCGCGAGCGCAGATCATTCGGTTTCGATCGAAAAGAAATAAATACTTTTTTTAATATTTTTTCATAATGCAGTGTTCTGATATTTTCTGTGAGTAAATTAAGAATATTTTTAATGATATTTACTATTAAATTATATGATATTTACTATTAATTCAGTGATATTACTGTAATGCTTTTGTGTTTAAAACTCAGACTTACCATACAAGCGTTTTTGCTCCATAATATTAGCATAGACTGGTCAAAGCGATTATCACCATTATTTTGAAAAATAAGTAAAAAAAACCGTCCGCTTAATACTTTTACGTTCACAATTCGTGAAAACGGTCTATCATGGGTCACCGGTTATAAAGGTTCTGCCCATCCGTTTATACCGAATCCTTCCGACAATATAACTGCAATCATCAATACTTTTTCACGACCCGGGTCTAATGACCGAATAATCCACTATTAAGACCTGACGATTAGTCAAGAAGTTAATCGATTTAACAATTATTGTTACTATTTTTTTAAAGAAAATGTTAACCAAAAAAATTCTCCTATATTCTCAAAATTATACAAGGTGACAGGATTCCGTTTCTGCTAAGGTGTCCATCTAGATAGGTCATCATCATCATCATCATCATCATTACAGCTCTTCATAAGTCCACTGTTGAACATGAGCCGTCACTTCATTTAGTGGGGGACCGCCCTACACTTCGCGTACAGGTACAAGGTTGCAACTCGAGAACCTTTCTTTCCCATTGGTTATCGGGTCTTCAAACTACTTTGCCGGCCTTTTGCCACTTCATCTTACTAATCCATTCTACCATGTTTAATACTAACTAAAGCTACAAAATAAGACCGTTTTCCAATGATGCCTTTCAACAGAGATTAACTTGTTTAAAGTTATATTGAATATTCAAACTTTGAATCGATCCCGTCCGACAATCGCCTTTGAACCAACGGCCGCTATTAAAGCTGACATGTAGTAATAAACTGAGAACATGCTCCGCAGGTTCAACGTTAAAGGTTGCCGGTTGCAGCGCTCCGTGATTGACATTTCGGTAAAAATTGCATCCTGAAATTAATATTTCGGTGTTTAGTCTCGAGTCAAAAACAATATAACCAAGGTATCGCAAAATATTTCGCATTTAAAACTGCTCTTCACAGAACGTTTATAGAATGACGTATTTATTTACGTTACGCGAAGCAGAGCCTTCCTGTTGCAATACTTTGAATCATGACTACTGTATATGTAACTACATATTATGGACATATTATTTATAATTTAATGCACTAAACAGAAGCAACTTAAGTTGCAATAGTGTATGTAAGGCCGCCTACGCCATAATGAAGGTACTTTATAAAATTCATATGTGGACAGGCGGCAATAAATTATTCCGATAAAGCCATTACCGGCGATGCACGCGCCGCTATAAGCCTGCTGATTCATATATGAGTCCGTCGCCATCAAGCAAACAGTTAATAATCGCGGTTTGAACCTTCAAACCAACTAAAAAATATATAGACGAAATAAAGCGATATTTTATAAACCGATGTAATAAACTAATTTACAGGTTACAGCCCTTCTTATGGAAGTAACTTTGCAGCTCTGTAGCCAACTTCCAATACACAATACAAAACACAGTAACATTATAAATCTATTTAACGCTGGTTAGGGTACCCAGTTACAGAAAGGCCATATCATGAAAGGGGTTCAGCCTAAAAATATTATTCGATACTTCGTATTGCTCGCTGCGTTTCATATTAAAAGAGAAGAAATTAATTTAAAATATAATCAAAGAACTGTTTAAGCTTCTAGTTGTATTATGTTATCCATAAATGGTAGAAAAATTTAAGCATACAAAGCAATTAATGTCAATTTAATTCTCCAATATTATATGCAAAATATTTTGCATGAGACTTTGTTTTATTTATAGAATGATGGTGACAAACGAGCCCACAGTCCACTTGATGGTAAGTGGATACTGTGGCTCATAGACATCTACATCTGTTCTCGGTTAAGAATCAAAATGTTTGAATGCCTTAAGATTTTTGATGGAGAAGAATGAATATTTGTCTTTATGTTTGTTTTACATTTATTGTGAGATTAGATGTGAGATTGTGGACAGCTAAATCTAGTCCAGTTCAATCCCTAGAAGACACAAGTTTGCGCGTTTACCACTAAAAAGAACTCCTTTGTCGCATCTTCTCAGTCTCAATTCATTAACCTTGCTGCCTCAGCTATCATCGAAATCCTCAGCGTCGACATATCGAATAATGTGCAGCTTCGTGGTCACTTGGAAGGGAGGCCAAATTGACCTCTAAAAAGCTTAGCGTACAGTTGCTTTGCGGACAGTATTTCATGCTGGCACATAGCTTGCAACTTTAGAGGGCGCAAGTTTGGCCTCACATGGAATAGTGTTCTCATCTCTGGGCCGGGGCACCCCAGTGCCAGCTCCTTCCACTTGACCGTATCCAGAGCAGAGCGGTTCGAACGAGTTCTTTCTCATCGAATGCTCGATTTACCACGTGGCGCTGCGAGGGATGTTGTTTCGATTAATTTCAGCCGACAAATTTCCTGAACGCAAATCGCGTCAAAACTCACGATACCATCCTCATTATCGGGATGCTTGGCAGTCCACCACTGTGTGTTTTACTAGTCGTTTTCTTCTTCGTACAAATTCTCCGTGGAATTGTTTACAACCGGCGATTTTTCCGGACCTATATGACTCAGAGACCTTCAAGAAAAGAGCTAATTCATTTCTAAAAGGCCGGTAACGCACCTGCAATTCCCCTGGTGTTGCAGTTGTTCATGTGCGTTGGTAGTTACTTACCATCAGGTGAGCCGCAAGCTTGTTTGCCCCCTACTCTATAAAAAATGGTCTCCGGATCTCTACACTTATCATAAGAAACAAAGGATCAAGCTGTTATTTACGCTAATATTCTGTGAGGGTGTGGTCGTTCTGTAGTTGCCCTATAAGTTTTTCAAATAACGCCAGTTTAAATCTACAAGTGCACATTGGCTGCAGTAACCAATTACTAAATGGAATATTAGTTCGTTAGTCGTTTCAATTTAAAAAAATCCCTACCGTTACGAAGATAGAACCGTCTGCGAATCATCTGAAGTTTCAGTCGGTACGGAAATTTCCTATTATCGCACGACGGCTCTAGATTCGTTTTGAAACTCTACAAGCTCCGGACAGGCGTGTTTTCAGTTATACAGTCGTCAATAATTTCATTCAGGGCGAGAGACATTTCTGAAATCAGTAACCGTATAGACAAGGAGTGTTATAGTTGTTATTGGTACATAATGATTTCTTAAATTTACAATACACATTGAATAAAGCTATTATTTACGGATTTTATCGCGTTTAATTACTACTTTAACTTATTTTTATTATCTAGACGTTTCGGGTGCTTTACAGCACCCATGGTCAGGTGGAGACTGAGATGTTTGACGTCTCAATGTCATAGTTTGGCTACCTTCAGTCTTTGAATATTCGTTTTTGGTCCGATTTACGCAAAACGAACTTTTGCGAAGTCGCGTAATTTTTTTATTTTTATTAAATAATAAAATAAATATAAATATAAAAGATTTTTATATTAAATTTAAATCGCGTAAATTTGCGTAAACGAGCTTTACGAGGGTTTGGGATTAATTTTGTTAATTATAGGATCCCAAGCAGATGGAAGCACCCATCCATCTTCTCTATTGAAATCAGAATGTTTTTTTTATTTCAATAGCCTCGCGTATCATCCTTGGTAGGAATCGGTATTTTTTGCGAGGATTTTTTGTTTATCAAATCTAATGTAATGGTGGGTAAGATTTTGAACATGTTCGCATAATGCAGACTTTATGAGACGTGCTGACTAATTAAACGCGGTAAAATCCGTAAATACTGGTTTGATTCAAAGACGCTAATGCGCATCTCCTGGATGGTTTCCCTCAGTAGTCTCCTATAACACCCAGCGGACGATATGGAGTAGTAAATATTCAAACCACGCGGCATAAGAATCTGCGTGCGCTTCTTGAGGCAAATATCCCTATCAGGCAATCGATAGGGGAGGCCAATGTTCAGCAGTACACTTTATATTACTGTAACGATAACGGTATAAACAGGAATTAGTGTAATACCTGTCAATACGGTAATACTGTCTAGTGAACGTAAACGATGTCATCATGAGGTTCCGAGTTCGAATCCAGGGTCGGGTAAAATCAGTTATTGGTGTTTTTTTTGTAAGTTTTTTTTGTAAGTCAGGGAGTTGGCAGTGTTTTACACCCGTGTCTCGAAAGCACGTGAAGCCGATGCTCTCTCCCCGTTCGTGTTGGATTACCGTCCCATGGGACTACGAGAGTGAGGGAATAGAGACGGCATTATAATCCTGTCCTGCGCAGATGGCTGGTTTCCGTTAAGGCCGAAATTCGGTCTGGAGGACATTATTAATATTGTTGCTAATTTTAGTAACAATCAGTAATGATATATGAAGGTTAACAGTATACAATGCAATAAAACTTTAAATTATAACTCTGTAATATTGTTTGTTTTATAAACTTCACGTATCGTGGACGTAAATTATACACAAATTTAACCAAACTCGCAACAAATAATTGTTCCGAGTCTGGTTCAAGTAATTACACAACACAAATACTTCTCCTTTGTGGGAATCAAATTTGAGACCTGGAATAGATATACAAATCCCAGTTAAGTAAAGGTACAGCCTATATAGTATGTAACAAACAATCCATTTGTTCTCTTAGGGACGTATACATGTTATAGGCCTGGTATTTATGACGGAGAATTATTTTTTTATTTTAGTGTTCACAATATTCTTCTTAATAAATTCAATCTAGTAAAAAATTCTATTCAGCTTCAAATAATACTAGTTTTTACGGAATTTATCGCGTATATTTAACTTTTTAAATACCCGACGTTTCGAACGCTTTACAGCACTCATGGTCACGGGCGGGACAGAGAGTCCCGCCCATGACCATGAGTGACCATCATTATTTCAATGTGTAGTGTTCGCGTAAATATAAGAAATCATTAATTCTATTCAGCTCTGAACTATCTAAAGCGCGCATCTGTAAAGCGGCGTCTTTGACAATACTTACTCTTCTTACCCGGCCAATCCATAGGTAATAAACCACAGAAATCGTAATAATATTGTTCATGGAGTATATTAAGTTGGTTCCATAGTTCTCCACGCTGCTCCTACGCATGTCGGCGTACTTAACATGTGTTCGAATTTTAAATTATTTACAGGAGTAAGATTCAGGATATTTTCCTTCACCGCCGAGCACGAGGTAAAATCTACATTTCTTTACCGTGCCGGCGATCGTTTAGCACCTGAGTTCTAACTCCAGATTTTACGATGTAGGTATAATTTATTTAGCTTATAAAAACTGTTATTGTACCTACGTAAAATAGCAGCTTAACACTGCTGTGTTTCGTATGGTGAGTGTAGAGAACCGGAGACCCTTTTTACTGGAAACGAGGCATTCAATCTTAGTCCTCACGGGTGACAGCGCATTTGCATTTTGATTGGTAATCGAGGATAGAAGTAGATGTCTATGGGCCGCAGCAGCCACTTACCATCAGGTACAGTGTGTGCTTGTTTGTTATCCTTATCCTATAAAAAAACTGTTAATGGAGCATCGGAAAGCTTAAGGAATGTATACTTGCTGTAGTAATCTTTAAAGTACCTAAATTTAGTGGTGGACTTAACAACTAATTCTCGGGATAGGTTCAATTGTCTAATCTACTTCTGCAGTCGAACAGCTGTGCAGCCACAGTTGTTTCCTGTGAGAACGCAAAGCCAGTATTAAAAGTTGTTAGACTTTCCACACATACACATTCACAAAGTTCCACACAGTATATAATTAAAGGTACGTTAGTTATCTGTGGCTTTTTCGTGAGTTGAGTAGACTGTCAGTTCATATCGTTACTATTTATTATACCTACTATTAAAAAAAATCAATGGGGTTTAGGGTACAGCGTTTTTGTACTAATTTAAAAAAATACTTTGTTGTGACTGTTTTCGCAATAACATAAGTTATTTTTAAAAAAAAGTGCATTGCCCAATTTATCAAGGCAAGCTGAATTGTAGGTATACCAACAGTAACTCATGCCTCCAAATACCGAAAATTTTAACATTACACAAACTCCCGCTAGTCACCTAGAGGGGTCGGCAGAGACTACGTGACACGATCCTGACACACATCTCTCGCCTCCGCCACATCTATATACGTGTACGCATACATGTTCGTCGGTTAAGAGTAGGTACTCTTAATTTGGCCCATTTTCAATATATCGCCAATTTGTTTATTTTTCATACAAGTAGAAAAAAAAATATGCACACAGTTAACCTGACGGAGCGTAAATGCTGTGGCCCATATACATCCTTCCTTCATCTATCCCCGATTAAGTTTAAAAATATAGATGCGATATTTGATATGACGTAATCAGTAAAGTGGTATACCTATTTTACGCTAACGCGGTACCCTACAGCATCAGGAAAAAAGTTTAAAAATAAAATTATAATTTGAAATTTCATGTTGATCGCTTCGGGTTCCATAGTATAAAAGGAAAACTTTGTTGTAAGTATGTAATATGTTATCCAGAAATGGCCGATATATTTAAACAAACAATATAAATAAATATGTACCATATGAGGAAGCACGAGGTCGCTTAAAGAGCTATGGAGAGGGCCATGCTCAGAGTTTCTCTGCGATGCTATATAGCTCGAAGAGCCTACAACTAATGGGGGTAAAAAGTGAGAAAGTGTATGGCGAACCCCAACTAGATGGATTGACGACCTGGTTAGATATGATAGATTAGACATGCAGGAAGTCAATGGATGCAACTGGCTAGGACCGTGCCTTGTGGCATTCCTTGAAGGAGGCCTATGTTCAGCTGTGGACCTTTGAAGGGCTGTGATGATGATGATGATGGATATATATAAATAATTTAACTCTCACTTCTATGCAAAATTCAATAGATTTTCAAAATGGTTAAGGATTATTTAAGTGTACTGATACACTGTTAATAAGTACTTATTCTTGTGGTTCACGAGTATTCTCTTAAACTATTTATAGTTATTTATTACTCAACATTTGAAACTTCACTCACCGGCACGAGGCAACGACAGCCTCGTAAGGTAGATGGTAGGCGAAGTGTTAGGTCGTCCCTACTAGCTAAACTGAAGACCTGGTAAGAGATCCCGATGGATAAATGTAGGTAGCTCAGAACTAGGCTTATGTAAAGCAGTGGACTTGTGAATTCTATATGACTGAGGTGATTTGAGAAAAAATTTTAATGGCCATACAAGCGGATTGTCAATAAAAGCCATTAGAAAGTGAGCCAGCTGTAGTAAACAAAGAAGTATGTGGATACGAGATGTCAGTACGTGAAAGGAGATCAGATAGGATCGGACGTGACCGAAATTGTTAATGACATACAAAAACGTGACTTTGAAAAGTTTCGCAATGACTTGGCGCAAGTGCAAGGCATACCCGGCATCTCGATTAAGTGGCTTACACACAGGCCATTTAGTACGTCCTGCCAAGGTCAAGCACGATGCATAATGAAAAACTCTGCGCAATGTCGTGTTTTCATATTACATTAGTAGACTTTGACGTGACAACAAGATGGACTGTGTGTACGGTGCTTTACTGAGATTACGAGGCATTGTTGTAGTATATAAAAAAGAGGTTTTGTTAATCCGTCTGATACGAATATCAAAATATAAAAACGCAAGCATTCCAAATAAATTTTAGTCCACCTGATTGTAAGTGGAAGCTGTGGCTCATACATAACGTGGCCATACGTCCCATTTTAGGCGGGACGGTCCCGATTTAAAGGTTTGTGTCCCGCTGTCCCCAAAATACGTAAAAATGTCCCGCTTGACATATAAAAGCGTAGCATCATGCAAACTGTCACCCGTGCCATCATTATGACACCGTGTGTACCAGTTTTGCCAGGATGGACTGACTAGTTACGTAATTATTCTGAAAAGCTACAGTTTTGAACTTAAAGTTACGAAGTGACAATTATTAATTATCATCATCATCATCATCATTACAGCCCTTCACAAGTCCACTGCTGAACATAGGCCTCCCCCAAGTAATGCCACAAAGCACGGTCCTGAGCCACCTGCATCCATCGACTTCCTGCATGTCTTACCAGGTCGTCACTCCATCTAGTGGGGGGTCGCCCTACACTACACCTACCGGTACGAGGCTGCCACTCGAGAACCTTTCTTCCCCATCGGTTATCGGTTCTTCGAGCTATATGGCCGGCCCATTGCCACTTCAGCTTACTAATCCGTTGGGCTATGTCGGTCACTCTGGTTTTACTGCGGATATCCTCATTTCTGAGTCTATCACGCAGAGAAACTCCGAGCATAGCCCTCTCCATAGCTCGCTGAGTGACCTTAAGCGTCCTCATACGGCCAGCAGTGAAGGACCACGTCTCAGATCCGTAAGTCATCACTGGCAACACGCACTGGTTGTACAATCTAGTTTTTAGAGATTGAGGTATACCTGACGAAAAGATATGCCGTAATTTCCCGAACGCTGCCCAGCCGAGTTGAATCCGTCGATTGACCTCTCGGTCGAAGTTGGACTTACCTAGTCGGACTATTTGTCCCAGGTAAACGTATTCGTCAACAACTTCGAGCATAGTGCTCCCAACAACTACCGGCATAGGTGTGACATGGACATTGAACATGATCTTTGTTGTGTCCATGTTCATCTTAAGACCTATCCGTTGGGAGGCACTATTGAGGTCATTGAGCATAGTGCTTAAGTCCTCCAGCGATTCTGCCATAAGGACTATATCGTCGGCAAATCGAAGGTGAGTGATGTACTCGCCATTGATGTCAATACCGTATCCTTTCCAGTCCAGTAGCTTGAAAACGTCTTCCAATGCAGCGGTGAAGAGTTTCGGGGATATAACGTCACCCTGTCTTACACCTCTCTGCAGTTGGATAGGTTTCGAGCTCTGGTTCTGTACTCGGATAGCCATCGTAGCCCTACTGTACAAACACTTCAGCACTTCGATATACCGACAGTCAACTTGGCACCGCTGAAGGGACTGTAGCACCGCCCAAATTTCGACGGAATCAAAGGCTTTCTCATAGTCCACATACGCCAGGCAAAGTGGCAGATTGTACTCTTCAGTCTTCTGTACAATCTGCCGCAGGGTATGTATGTGGTCTATGGTACTGAAGCCTTTTCGGAAACCGGCTTGTTCGGGAGGCTGGAAGTCGTCAAGTCTGCGTGCGAGACGATTCGTAATGACTCTCGAAAACAGCACGTAGACGCGGCTCAGAAGGGAAATCGGTCTGTAGTTCTTTAAGAGAGCGTTATCGCCTTTCTTAAAGAACAAGACCACCGCACTTCTGCTCCACGCCTCTGGAGTAGTGCCACCATGGAGGACGGAATTGAAGAGCTTCTGAAGGACTTCAAGTACCGGTGTTCCACCCGCTTTCAGAAGCTCCGCTGTAATTCCATCCTCGCCTGGGGCCCTGCCGTTTTTAAGGTGCTGGAGAGCCATTCTAATCTCGCTTAGACTGACGTCCGGGATATCATCGGAATAGTGTCGGATAAGACTTGCTCTTGGATCGTTACTCACACTTGCGTGTGGCTCCAACGATGATGTGTACAGCTGCCCATAGAACCTCTCAATCTCACTCAAAATCTCAGGTGTCCCGGAAACGATGTTGCCACACTCAGTCTTCAGCCTTGACAGTTGGCTCTTTCTGGCAGACAGATCTCTGGCAAAGACTTTGGAGCCCTGGTTCCGCTCGATCGCTTCTTTAATACGAGAAGTATTAAAGTTGCGTAAGTCTCGCCGTATGCATTTGGAGATCTGTCTGTTCAGTTGCCTGTATGCTGTCAAATCTGTTGACGATTGCAGCCTCATCTCCCGTCTAACAGCCATGAGATTAAGAGTGTGATCGGAGAGTTTTTGTGTTCTTCTGCGGCGGGTCTTGCAGAACTTAGCTCCGACCGCATGGACAGTTTCCACGAGCTTGTCGTTCATATCGTCCACTGCATTGCAATCTTCTAGGCACTGGAAGCGGTTACGTAACTCGAGCTGAAAGGTTTCGGGATTCTGGATTAGAGCACGAGGGGGACGGAGCGTTGACTTCATTAGACGAGACCTCTCCAACTTAACGTTTAGGTTCAGTGTGCCTCTAACCAGTCGGTGATCGCTGCCAGTTTTCACCCTTGCGATCACTGAGACATCACTGAACAGTTGGCGTCTGGTCGTCATAATGAAGTCAATCTCATTTTTTGTCGAACCGTCGGGGCTCGACCAGGTCCACTTCCTGTGGGGCCGCTTCTGGAAGAAAGAGTTCATCATAAAGAGTCCCTCTTTCTTCATAAAGTCGGCCAGCTGCTGGCCCCTTCGGTTCCGTTGCCCTACTCCAAATTTCCCTACCTTCAGCTCACCGCTTTCTCTTGTGCCCAGTTTTGCGTTGAAGTCTCCCATCAACACCGTGTAGTAGGTTTTGGAGGAATGTATGGCTCTGGAAATATCCTCATACATTTCCTCCACCTCCTCATCGGGATGTGCCGAGGTTGGTGCGTAAACCTGAATGACCTTCAGCGAATACCGTTTGGTGATTCTGAGTATCAGGTACGCGACCCTCGTCGACACACTCCCAATCTTTACAACGTTGTTGACGAGAGATTTGTGGACGATAAATCCGACACCTCCTTGGGACAGATGGTCGCCCTCCCGGTGATAGAACAAGTTGCCGGACTCGAGGATTGCCGTGTCCTCCCCCTCTCTTCGGACCTCGGATAATCCAATAATATGCCAGCGCAACTTGTCTACCTCTTCTTCCAGCTCCAGTATCTTCTCGTCAGTCCTCAGGGTGCGTGCGTTAATTAATCTACAATAAATTATCAACTAACATAAATTATTTCTAATTAGTATTAATTTGCTGGTCGGAAAAAATTAAAACGCCAGCATCCAGATTTTATATGATTCTGAATTCTCATTCTCACTTTTGATCATTAAAAGATTCAAACAACTATGTATTTTATTTTTAAAACTATAATAGGGGCTCCCTCTGCGCTTCCGTGTTTTCGCGATATCCCTATATTTTTACGAAAATTCGGTTTATTTAACTATCCTACGACATATGTAAGGTTTATTCGGTTCGTAATAAATAAGTTCAAGAAAACGCAATTGAAATTATGGTGGTGCCTTCATCGCACCTCAATGATGAACAAAACAACAAACGAAGTGTAAATCACGCTTTTGAAGTTTCCGAAAAAGTGTATCAATATGTATAGGTACAACAGGTATGTGTATATAGAGGGTGGGCCATTTCTCAAATTTTACACACCTTGGCCGGTGACTCTCCCTTTTCCATCAATGACCAAGGATTTCAGAAAACTATTCCCCCATTCGTCAGAATTTCTGCGTACCAACTGTACGTGAATTCTGTTAAATACTATCAATTGAAATAACTACTGGCGCCTACCTTTATAGCACCTGTCTAAACTATTTCATGTCGGGAGCTCAACCCAGTCACATAATATTGGGGGCGTTATTATTAAATGTGCATACCGAAGGAATGCGGTCTAAGCTCTTAAATACAGACGTGTAAGGCACGTGCCGAGATCGTTGAAATAATGTTTAGATATTCAAGAGTATGGAAAATGTGTCCCGTGAAATTTAAAAATAATAAGAATTGACAAAACTGAGAAAAGTGTAGGTAGAAGTTTAAAATTAAAAAAAAATGGGTGGAAGAAGTGAAATCTTCAGAAGACTTCTCTTTCCAAAGAATGGGAAGAATCAGGTCAAAGGAAAAAGTGTCAAGATTAGGATAGTTGTAGATTTTTAATTTAAAAATTATTATACATTTTATTCTACATATTATATTACATTATTTACATATTATACAGAGAAAAAGATAATAGTAAGCACTGTGTACTGTATTCTATCGCATTCTTTCGCAGGTTAAATCCTATAGATGTATATGTTTGTCTTTTTTTAGTATCGCTTTTCCTTTATTGAGTTTTAAACCTCAACGATTCTAAAGAAGTTTTCACATTATTTTTTTTTTGTTGAAATAGGGTAAACCAACAAACACACAGTCCTGGTGTGTCTGTAGCGTAGATACCTAAATCTATCATCGACTAAGAATCAAAATGAAGATGTGTTGTCTTCCCTGAGGATTGGGAAGAAAAACCACGTTACTTGTGAACAGAACAGACTCACCATAGTAACAAACAGTATTATGCTGCTATTTTCCGCTGGTATTACGTCAGAGTGTAGTCTTTACCAGGTCAAGCTGCATCATGGCTCTACCATATAAGCTTTATTAACACTATAAATAATTAGCAGTGTTGAAAGTGAGAAGAGGTGCGCTGCACTTGTACTGGTGCCCTTTTGCCACTCTTAAGTTTTAAACAAGCTTAAAGGTTAAAACAGTAATTTAAAAACCAGACTGTAAAAAAGTTTACATAAAAGAGAACAAATTTATTATCTATGTCACTTTCTCAACTGAGACGAATCTAACAACACCCTGTATGTTAAAATCTATCGAGCTCATTAGGCTACTGAACGTGGCATACTCTCGAAAAATGTTACCTTCCTTCTGGGGCAGTCGCGTAAAAATAATTGAATGGTTAAAATGTTCCCTAACTTATATCTATTTTCAAACAACATTTTTTCTCAACTTTACAAATATTTTTCTTAACTTATAAAGTAAAGTTTCTTGGTGCACATTTTTAAATGAAGACTAAATGAAGAAAAGGTGTATGAAGACGGGTAAATTAATTTAGCGTTGTTAAGGCGACGTTATATTACTTTGAAACTTTTTTGAACGTCTGTGAATTTCATAAATGGTATTAATACGCAAAAACTTATGTGACATATACGTGTAGCCACGCTACATCTATATTTTGTTTGTAGCACGAACGCGTCAACTCGACCGCGGAAAGACCACGTTCTCACAGAATATTAGTATAAAAAAGCAGCTTAACACTGCTGTGTTTCATACATATACATAAACACTCACGCCTGTCACCCAGAGGGGTAGGCAGAGACTACAGACTTCCATTTGGCACGATCCCGACACACCTCTCTCGCCTCCTTCACATCCATACACCTACGTTTTCCGTTTTCAATAAATCGCCAATTTGGTCGATAAATTTTCGCCTAGGACGTCCCTTTCCCACTTCTGCAACATAAATTGCTGTGTTTCGTATGGTAAGTGCAGAGGACTGGAGACCATTTTTACTGGAAACGAGACATTCCATCTTAGTCCTGACGGATGACAACGCATTTGCATTTTGATTAGTAATCGAGGACAAATGTCCATTCGTAGATATACATTCGGATATTCTATAATGAAACCTCGTAAAAGTTATACCAAAAGGAAAGGTTTATTATTTTTAAGGAAAAGTTGAAAACACACTTTACAAACTCTTTTTTATCTTATAAAAAAACAACGTCAACCCTTGCAACAAGCCCGCCTTTCGGCTAGTACCCGCCAAGACATAACTGAGGTTGAAGGACGTAGATTTTTCTAAAATTCTCCCCTCTTTAGTACAAATTCGCTTAAATGACGGGGATTGAGGTAACGTTACACCTACAAGAGGGCCTTAAGAGGATCGAGCAGCGAAGTAAACTTTTCACTTTTTTTGCTTATTTGCCGTTCCTTTGCGAGCATCGCTGAATTAAACATTTCTTGTACAAATGGTGGTGTTGTAAGATAGTTATTTTTTAAATAATGAAACACTAACATTTTGAACCACTGCCATTCGACCACTGTCGTGGACCACTCCTAACACAAGCATGAAATGCTAACCAAGGAGTGTTTTAAGAGAATATTAGTAATTAACATAACTACTAGTAATTGGCATTACTACATTTTTATTAAAATAATTATATTATTTTAAGTTATTATTTAGATAATTTTACATTAAATTATAAATTATATCTCAAAACCTGAAAACTAAGTTGTACAACCAGTGCGTGTTGCCAGTGACGATCTACGGAACCGAGACGTGGTCCTTCACTGCTGGCCATATGAGGACGTTCAAAGTCGCTCAGCGAGCTATGGAGAGGGTTATGGTCGGGGTTTTTCAGCGTGATAAACTTAGAAATGAGGATGTCCGCAGTAGAACCAGAGTGACAGACATAGCCCAACGGATTAGTAAGCTGAAGTGGCAATGGGCCGGCCATATAGCTTGAAGAACCGATAACCGATGGGAAAAAAGGTTCTGGAGTGGCAGCCTCGTACCGGTAGCCGAAGTGTAGGGCGACCCCCACTAGATGGAGTGATGACCTGGTAAGACACTCAAGAAGTCGATGGATGCAGGTGGCTCAGTACCGTGCTTTGTGGCATACCTTGGGGGAGGGAGGTTATAACGAACATAACCCTGGGATTCATTCAAATAGTGTTATTCGCCTCATAATGTGGTGTTTCGCGAGTGTATAAAAACAACAAAATGGCGGTAAAACGATTCGGCAAGTGAGCCTTGCACAATGTTGCCTTTACTGGACCTTTTTAGGGTTCCGTAGTTAAAAAGTCTTATACTCAGATATTCTAGGTGCTACAAAGCTGTCAGTTGACATTGTTATAGATATTAGTCAGGATATCTTAGGGCAGCTGTGGTTTACGGGAAGTTTCGTTACTTTCATTGACCTTAACGATTATTTATGATGGATAGCCTCTCGTCTGTCCAAAACCTTCTAAAGGTCGCTATTAAATTACTTAACAATAATTCTAACCACATATTATTTTATAGAGTTTCCATTCATAATTCTTAAGATATTGCCATTTTAATGACACGCGCCACGTAGGCAATAAATCACTCGTTTAGAGTTGGACAGTATGCGCCAAAGCGACCATTTGGACCGGGACAATTGAGAGGATAGAGAATTACGTAGGATACTAAATAAAAAATTAGGTTGACAGCCATTCTATTGTATTAGACTCTTATACCCAATAGAATGGCTGTCAACCTTATTTTGAACGAGAGTTGGCGTTGCGGGGAGCACACATACAAGCTATTACGTCGTATTATCGGTTATCACTACTACAAACCCGATTCGCTGTGTTGATAGACGGATTTTAAATACATATTTATTTGTAAATAGCGTGCAATTTGGCATTTTCTAAATAATTTGCATGCGAAATTTGGAAACGATTGTAACGTCAAAACCCATCTCGTGTTGACATTTATACGTGTGAATTGACGTGTTGTGGCATTTTAGTGGCTACACGGGCTCCCCGTTCGTATTTTTTAATTTTTTTGGGAATGAAGACCATTTTGTAAATACTTGGCTTTCATGTGAATATTTTTGTTGTAGATTTTATTATTTTCAAAATACAAAAGTTTTTTCATCGTATTTTGAATAAAAATACCTGTAAATCTACTTGGAAAATAGGACCTTGACTTACCATTGTCTTGTTTGGGAAAATTTTTAATCGTTATAACGATCAAACTGTGAACTTACTTAATATGCTCATGGTATCAAGACGACCCCTTTTAAATTCAAGTTTTATGACGTACAACTACGGAACCCTACTTACATATACGTGACCCGTGCCACACTTAGCTGGTTTTTATTCTTTAAAGTTACTCGCCTGATAATTTACCAGTTGTAGTACTTCAAGGTTAGATTAATACTGTTGTTTTGATGTTTATATTTTTTATTTGACTTCTGGTCATGATTATGTTTACGAAAGAAATATTTTAAAATTTGTAATGTAGCACATAATTGTACACCATTTTTAATTAACTTATATGTAATTATAAGAATTAGTCTCACCTGTAGTCAAAAATCGTTTTTTTTTTAATAGGATAAAAGTGACATACGAGCACACAGTTCACCTGGTAAGTGAATACTGTGGCCCTTAGACATCTACTTCAATTCTCGATTAAGAACAAAAATTTAGATGTGCTTTCACCGCCGAGAACCAAGATGGATTGCCAAGTTCTAGTAAAATGGGTCTTCGGATCACCACACTTACGATACGAAACACAGTAGCATTAAGCTGCTATTTTTACGTGGTAGAGCCAAGCTGCAGTTATATTAGTAGTATAGTTGTAGCACGAATGGGTCGGCTCGACCGGGGAAGGACCACGCTCTCACAGAATACCAGCGTAAAATAGTAGCTTAATGCTGCTGTATTTCGTATGGTGAGTGTAGAGAACCGGAGACCCTTTTTACTGGAAATGAGGCATTCCATCTCAGTCCTCGCGGGTGACAACGCATCTGCATTTTGATTTGTAATGGAAGATAGATGTAGATGTCTATGGGCCGCAGCAACCACTTACCATCAGGTGGACTGTGTGCTCGTTTGTCACCCTATTCTATAAAAAAAAAAATTCTGTGAAACTTCCTTGTTCCTTCTTCGGTTGAGGCGACCCATTCGTGATACAATAATAATACAGCTGTAGCATAACTAACATTAAAACTATTCATGACATGTACCGCGTTTGATTAAGTTGTAAATCGTAGCATGGTATTTTAGGATTGAGTCCAACATAGCGTCACTCTTCATGCATTACGAATTTAAACCTAAGTACAGTTTCACATGAAATAACACACAAGATATCACACCCTTGTAACCCAGAGTGGTAGGCAGAGTATTTACTACATTATGTATGTATTTATCGAGTGTATAATTATATGTATATGACTGTCTCGTTGGTCTAGTGGTTGTAGTAGACTGCCTCGTTGGTCTAGTAGTTGTAGTAGTGCGACTGCTGATCGTGAGGTCCTGGTTTCGAATCCCAGGTCAGGCCAAAAAAAAAACAATTATTGAGTTTTTCTATCAAGAAATTCTCAATAGCTGCACGAAGTCAGGATGTTGGCGGTGTCTCACCCCCATGCCTCGTAAAGCACGTAAAGCCGTTGGTCCTGCGTCTGATCTCTCTCCCGGTCGTGTCGGTTTTTTTACCGGATTATGAGAGTGAGGGAATAGAGAGTGCACCGGTGCTTGCGAATACACTTGGGCACTATAATCCTGTCTTGCGCCGATGGCTAGCCTCCGTTGAGGCAGGCCGCCGTGGCCGAAATTCAGTCTGGAGGACATTATTATGGTAATAATTATATGTATATCGTGTGTATTTGTTAACAGCCTTTCTCACAGTTTATTATATTCTTTGCAATGTGGTTGCTTGATAGTGTTCGATTCGAAGCGCTGGCCCTTATACAGGGTATCCCAGTAATGGTGGATAATTTGGTACATACGTGTTTGGCCTCGGTTCCCTTAGAAAATTCAATGCCGAATGGTTCGCGCTCTACGCCATGTTTTATAAAATTCTGAAAATTCGTATTTCTGTTCACATTTGTGGACATCACGTCCGCAGTTTAATGCTTAGATCGGATTTTTTTCTTTTAACGTATTCACCTAGTAGATTTGATTTTAGAATCATAGTATCTGAAGTTCTAATATAGTAAAATACCTGTCATATAGAAAATACTTAATAAATTAATAAAACCATATCGAGCACGTATGCGTGAGTGCGCGCGTGTGTGTGTGTGTGTGTCTGTGTGTGCGTGCGTGCCTGCGTGTGCGCGCGCCTGTGTGTGTGTGTGTGTGTGTGTGTGTGTGTGTGTGTGTGTGTGTGTGTCAACATCCAATCATCTTGCTATAGATACTTTACGTTTCTATTCACACTCCCGGCATCCATTTAATATATAATTGGATCTCGATCACGCTATAGATATTTCACGTATCAATTCTCACTGCTGGCATCTATTTTGTCGAGTTCGTCGGTCGACATAATGTTTTGCCGTGTGCCGCATAGCAGAATGCATGCCTTATGCACAACATGTAAGATCATGTTTGCAGTGCGTGCCGACGCATAATTTAAATTCACATAGGTCTCCGCTTGTAAAATGCCGCCACGAAAAATAACTAAAACAGTGTGCCTATATTGTCCTTATAGTTAGGGTTGTCAATTTTTTATACTTTTCTATTTTCAATGTATCATTCCAAGATTATTGCCTGCAAAAATTTAGATTCTTTTTTATAAAAACATAATATCGTATGTATCAATAGACCGCGGATGAACTGGTAACTCATGAAGGAAGTCAATGGATGCAGTTGACTCAGGATCGTGTTTTGTAGGGTTATTTGGGATAGGCTAATGTTGGATGAAATTAGCAATAGATATTTCAAATTCATATTTTATATTTTAAAATAGAATATTTTTTCTGCGTTATCTGAGCCCTTGTTAACAGCCTCAAACCATAATCAAGTACAGTAGTTTAGCCTAATATATTGAATAGAATCTAAAATAAATTAATGAAGATTGATTATGAAATCCGCGTAATTAAAATAAGATAAGTTACCATTCGCTTCCCTTTGCAGTGACGACTTACGGATCAGAGACATGGTCCTTCACTGCTGGCCGTATGAGAACGCTCAAGGTCGCTCAGCGAGCTATGGAGAGGGCTATGCTCGGAGTTTCTCTGCGTGATAGACTCAAAAATGGGCATATTCGCAGTAAAACCGGAGTGACCGACATAGCTCAACGGATTAGTAAGCTGAAGTGGCAATGGGCCGGCCATATAGCTCGAAGAACCGATAACCGATGGGCAAGTAAGGTTCTCGAGTGGCAGCCTCGTACCGGTAGGCGTAGTGTATGGCGACCCCCTACTAGATGGAGTGACGACCTGGTAAGACCTGCAGTAAATCGATGGATGCAGGTGGCTCAGGACCGTGCTATGTGGCATTACTTGGGGGAGGCCTAAGTTCAGCAGTGGACTTACGAAGGTCTGTAATGATGACGATGATGATGATGATGATGACTCACTTCGCGGTCAGCCTTCGTCGAGTCTATTTCTACTGATAATGCCTCGTGTAGAGGCGAAACACGTGTTGTATTATCGACGATGGTGTGTATTTCCTGGAGTTGGGAATAATGATTTTGAGATTCACTGTATACGTATTACACTTTGGGTAGTGAACGAAACTGAGGGAGGGCGAGGGGTGCTTTTTTACACTCTTGTAACATGTAATATTATAATTTTACACTTACATATCGATAGTTCATATCTTCAGCTACAAATACATAGTTTATGTGAATAATTGTAACGAATCACTCCGAAGCAAGCATAACGGGTCCAGTCCCGTTTTTCTTTTGATCTTTCTAAAATTTCTCCATTATTTCTATAATTTTATTGCATCCACTTGATAACCTACACAGTTGTCAGCATTCATTTCAATTATCTTTTGGAAAATAATAATGAAATCACAATATTTTTAACTTGCCAAGTTGTATTTTGTAATATTGGCACTGGTTACACATAGCAAAACAACAAAAATGCTTTAACTCCTATAAGACACTATACTAATATAATTTTTAACATCTTTGCTATATATTTATTTTAGAAATTTGGTATTTGGATCTTTAATATATAACCTATTATACATTAGGATAGACAACCCTAATTTCGCAGTCGAGTTGTCTTATACTTTTGCGAGCTTCTTTTTTTATAGAGAGCTATTTTTTTAATCTTCTTAACAATATTTAATTTTCTAGGCTCATGTTTGGTGGTTGCTCATGAGTTTTGGTGAAGGCACCGGCAGAATATCAGTACTCGGATTATCACTCTTGCTATCATAAGGCTGAGTCGGATGCTTATTTTTTTTGCTGCTATTTTATTGCTATTTTATAGAATAGGTGTGATATACGAGCACACAGTCCAACTTTATATGCGGTAGAGCCACGCTGCAGCTATGTTGAGGTAGTAGCACGAGTTGATCGGATCAACCGTGGCAGGACTACGATCTCAAATAATACCTATGTAAAATAGCAGCTAAATGCTATTCTGTGCGGCTAAATGGTGAGTGCAGGGAACTGGAGATATATTTTTACCGAAACGAGGCATTCCATTTTAGTACTCAGGGTGACGATGCATCTGCATTCTGATTCTTAATTGAGGATATATTTAGATGACCCTGGGCTACGGTGGACTGTGTGCTCGTTGGTCACCCTTTCTCTATAAAAAACCTGATGGTTTGCAGAGTTGTCACCCCCGTGTCCTAAAATTGAATACCACGTTACCAGTGGAAAGGGTCTCCGGTTCTCTACACTCACTATACGAAATGTAGTGAGGGCGTTGATCTTTCTCAGTGAAGTGGACTCATTCGCATTGCAAATATATTATAGCTGCAGAGTGGCTACACTACGTAAAACTAAGTGGCTACTGTTTCAACATAATATAATAACGCCTCCGAGTTTAATATAATAATGCCTTCAGCGTGAGGTTGCGACTCTAGCGATTTTGCAGTGCACCAGGAATGTTTGACGGCTTCCACGTTGTAATACGTCAACGAATCGCGTCTCTTATGCGCAGAGTGCGAGGGAGCTCCAACGCTATTCTGAAGGTCATTAGTGATTACCTACTTTCAACCGACATTACCGATCAATTCAAAAACTAATCATCTCTTAACCTCATGAAAAGACGTCAAATGCCGTATGGGAAATAAAAATAGGTTAATTGGTTCGTGAGATCTTCGCGATTTCGCAACATAATTTGGTGAAATTTGGAGCGCTTTGCATTTGAAATTAGGTGGAAATTCCAGGGATGGCCTGCAGGGTCAACCAATTTTTTTTTATTATAATATATTAATATTTTTTATTATAATATATAACATACTCGAATTAAAGGCAGTATGGGTTTTTATTTATTTACTAGTGCTCCGCCCCGGTTTCGAACGGGTGATCTCTATATATTGGCAACAGTGACGCTGTTGCAAATATATAGAAATCACCCGTCCTACTTGGTCAAATT
This sequence comes from Parnassius apollo, assembly GCA_907164705.1. Classification (NCBI taxonomy): domain Eukaryota; kingdom Metazoa; phylum Arthropoda; class Insecta; order Lepidoptera; family Papilionidae; genus Parnassius; species Parnassius apollo. The sequence continues at coordinate 2,135,338 of CAJQZP010001011.1, forward strand.
TTAAATCTAAATCATCCAGTGGACCACTCAAACAAACACAAAAAATTCATCAAAATTGGTCGGCCGTTTTCGAGTTTGACGGACAGCAATTGATTTATATATATCTTTACCTTTAAACGAGCAATTTTTTATATATATATATATATATATATATATATATATATATATATATATATATATATATATATATATATATATAATCGGAATCTCGGAAACGGCTCCTTCTCGGCTAACGATTTTCATAAAATTTTGTGTGCAGGGAGTTTCGGGGGCAATAAATCGATCTAGCTAGGATTTATTTTTAGAAAATGTCTTTTTTGTCCGTGTTTTTAGGCAATGAAAAACTGCTACAATATCGTTAGAATAAGAAGTTAAATTTTGACAGTTTATTAATGATTACAAATAGCTTAATTGGTATATTGGGCGTTAACAAAATCGTAATACCATGGTTCGAGTCCAGACCCGACAGACCGACTTTTTTTAATATTTTTTCAAGTTCCTTTCTTTTTTTGAGAAAATCTATTTTCTCGAGCCCTTTTTTTTAGTATTTTTTAAAAACACGAAAATTTAAATTAAACTAATTGCACTCATGATTTTTTATTCAAATAACCAGTTCAGTTTTTTCTATTATGTCGCTAAGATCAAAAAATATTATTCGTATTTCATCAGTATGTAATTTGTATCTATATATAATTTCCAAAACACACGAATTAAAAAAACTGAGCGAATAATACCGAGCAAAGCTCGGTCTACTATATATAATATAAATCAATTGTATGTGTGCAATACAAAAAACATACAAAAAAGTTCGTAAGCTCTGAAAGAAGTTATCCAGCTACCCCATACATTGTTTGCAATTAAAATCAAAAAGCCAGTCTGTGAACCAGTCTGATAGTGTTGAATCAACAGCGGTCCGCTCCGTCCCAAAGACAAAGAATTTAAGTTAGGGTACCCTTAATTAAAACGAATTGTTGCGAGTGGAGACGGCACGGAGTAACGAGCCTGTTGCAGTCGCGAACAATTCCAGGAGCGGCGCGCGTGTCACAAGCGCTCGTTAAGCCCTGAACACATACTACAAACATAGTCACGCACACATTATTATTTATATACGTGGTAGAGCCAAGCTGCAGCTTACTAATAGCTATTATTATATTAAGCGACAGTAGCGTAATGGTAGGGTTCGGAACTGCAAACTCAGAAAGTTGTGGTTTCGAATCGACTACTGTTGTGTATCAGTCTAGTTTCTTGATGTTAGTGCTGTTAGTCTATGCGACTCTTACAGCTTCATCTGACACAGCGCTTTTAATTAGAGCTAATTAAAAAAGGGAGTCGAACATGACGCCTAGATATTTGGTCGATTTTTCCCAAGGGATTGGGCGGCCGTAAAGAGAAATCGTTTTTGGTTTAGAACCTGCTGTTGAATTCCGTTGAAATTATACTGCTACACTCTTTTCGGGATTCACGTCAATTCTCGGAACCATTCACCTAGGCGATTGAGATTGAGAGTCTATTTTTGTTGTAGTCTGAAACATAGAGTGCCGTATCGTCGGTGAAGAGTGCGGTGTTCACCACGGGGTATTTAGGCATATCACTTGTGAAGAGTGTGAAGAGGAGTGGAGATAGGTATATTCTTTAAATAAATTATCATGGTAACACGAATGGGTCAAACCGGGGAAGGACAGCGCTGTCACAAAATACCAGAGTAAAATAGCAGCGTAATGCTGCCACGTTTTGTATGGTGAGTGTAATGGGCACCCTTCTTACTAGAAACGAAGTATTAAATCTTATTTCTCAGGAGTGTTGTATGTTTATGCTTAACCGTAGATAGCTGTAAATGCCTATGGATCACTATATCTACTTACAATCATGTAGACTGTGCGCTCTTTTGTCACCTTTTAATTTTATAAAAAACCTGCTTGTCGAAAATATTGAAAAAATTCGGGGACATATTAAGTCCGTAACTCCACACTTGTATATACTCCTTATTTTAGGGTTTTTTCAATAGGGACGTAGTTTTTAGTTTACATTGTTTTGATAAAAATATATTTTATTCTGCATTTTATGTTACGTATTTTTTAAACCAATATTGAAGTTTATTTTACGAATCTTTTCAATTTTTAGAATTTTTTCAAATAATAATTTATAAAAAATTTCTGCTAATGTATACATTTTATTCGTAAAGATTGTCGATTAAACAGGGAACAAATATTCTAGCTGCCTTATTTAGCGAGATATCGCAAGACTGTGTGAGAGAGAGTAATTATTGCCTCAGAAGCAATCAATAAAACAATGATTTATATAAAAACAGTTACTGCCGAGAGCGGACAACATTCCCCATCAGAAAAACACTTCGCGGAGTCCGTGATAAAAGAGATCAGCGCAAAATGACTGTGCGTTAGAGGAAATTAGGGCGGCCATATACTTGCAATTTGTATATCATATCTATTATAAACGAAAGTTGTGAATAATCTAATTTAGGAAATATTCAAAGTAAATTAATGTTAATGTAACTGACAGCGTAAAATAATCAATCACACAGTTCAATTCTATGGGTGTCGTAGGAGACGGCTGTAGGAAATGCCAGAAGATACAGTTTGGGATAGATGGCGCTGCAACAAATTTGTTTTAGTCAGACGTAAATAAAATACATTTATCAATAACTGTTTTTTTACACTCATTATATGAATCGTAGTTGTGATATTCTGCTATTTTACGATGAAAAATCTGCGAGAGCGTGGACTTTCTCAGACGAGCCGACCAAGCTGCTACAGATTGACTCCGAGAAAGAGTAAGTTTCTCTGTATGTACTAAGTATTCTATGTTATGCGCAAGCTGATAGGCTCCGACAGAAAAACGGATGATGTCACGACCCAAAGAAAGTGTGAAAATCTAGGAAGATAATAAAAATAAGGATAGAGAGGGAAGAAAAGAATGAAACTCAAAAAAGTCAAAACGGTCTTCAAAATATTTAAAGTCCTAAGATAGACATATTGTGTCGAAGAATTTAAACATCGACATTAGGAGATTTTTTAACTTCGCATTATGAAAATCAATGTTTTCCAAAACATGGGGAAGTTATTGTTTATTAACCCTGGTTTTTGAAATGTGAGTGACGAATGTGTATGTGTGTGTGTGTGTGTGTGTGTGTTTGTGTGTATGCATGTAAAGAATTCATAACTTTATAACAGAGTGTCCGATAGAAAAGCGGTTTTTGGCATCTGAAAGAGCCCTGATGAACTTAGATTTTCTGTGAATTTGGACCGAATCTCATCAGTTAATTTAAAATAAGTTGTTTTCTTGGAATTACTTCGACACCCTTGTTTTGATCAATTCTATAATCTAATCATCTCTTTTGCTCAAAAAACGACGATAATTTGACAAAATAATAATTTTTCTGTTTCATTATACCATGTAAAAAACAATTATGTTCTACAGACCAAATATCGGTCATGGCAGCCAACCTCAACGGAAACCAGCCATCTGCGCAATACAGGATTATAGTGTCCAAGTGTACGCATAAGCACAGGTGCACTTTCTATTAACTCACTCTCAAAGTCCGATGGGATAGTACTCCTACATGACCGGAGTTTAGGTGGCCGACGGACTCACGAGGCACGGGGGTGAAAACCGTCAGTTTCCTGTACGCGAGTTGCTACAGAGAAAAACCTAATAACTGATTTTAGCCCGACTCGAGATTCGAATAGACCTTATAACCAGCAACCGTGTTTACAATCGCTAGACCAACGAGGCAATCAAAGAAATAAACATACAGATAATAAAAGAACTATTAAAAAAATCTATGTTGTCTTTTTATAATATCACTAATTTTTCCACAATTATTTCTTTACTGACAACAACGCGTCGGGTCCGGTACCCGACGCGTTGTTGCCAGTAAAGAAATAATTGTGGAAATGTATAATAACCTATAACCATCGCGCTAGTGCAAGTAAGATGTTGACAAAGTTTTGCCGCAATCTGAAAAAAATACGTGTGGCACTCGGTGACTGCCGCGGTAAAGCTATTGCATACCATTTTTTATCAACTTATGCAATTATAATTATTTATTTATTTTATTTATGCAGTTAAGTCTTTGATATTAAATCAAGTTACACTTTTTGAGCGTGGTGTCCGATAAGAAACAATTTTTTTTCTCTTATTGAATAAATGAGAAGTTAATATTGTTTAAAATATTTTTAATAATTTACAATACATGTAGGTTATTCAGGAATTTTTATCATTGAGTGAGCAGCTAGTGTACACGCATACGTCTAGTTGCACGCACACAAACACCGTGCCGAAGTCTGCCGAGTGCCGAAGTCTGCCGAATTGAAACGACGTTAGACGATGCACGGCTTTCAACGCCACACCTCCGTGCCCGTCGGAGTGGGGAGCGTGAGGTTTTTTCGTTACGGAATTTCTGGATTCGGTCCCCGCGCTCAAGGCCCGCCATAGAAGCTATGCAATAGCTTAAAATTTTGTTACTGGTACAGCCTATTAAAGTCCACTGCTGAACATAGGCCACCCCCTCAGATTATTTCATAGCAGTTACGCTTGGCAAGCGGGTTGGCAGCCGCAGTTTTTATTTTTAATAGTTGTTACGCTCCACCCACCCCCTGATATGTTCACCGCTGTCACCTCTTGTGACACCCACGGGGTAGCGGATATTCTTACACCGCCACTACACGGTACGCCACACAAACAAACAAACAAACAATAATTTTTTATGTATTAGATAATTAAAAGTCGGAAGTCTGTGCGGAGCCTTACTACGTTTTATTTGGAGGGGGCGGCGGGGGGTACGCCACCGCGGGTACGGGGCCGTATTGATCGCTTGCACCACCTGCCACTGCACAACACTCGCCATACATGTTTGTAGGCTTTTCAGTAGGTAGTACGAAAACTTCACGACTGTTACGCATTAAAGGCTGGACAGAATCCTATTCTGTATATATATATATATATATATATATATATATATATATATATATATATATATAATAACGGTGACAAACGAGCACACATATAACACATAGACGTCTACGTTTATCCTCGAATAATAATCAAAATGCAGATGCAATATCACTCCTGAGGGATAAGATGCCGTAGAGAACCGGAAGCCCATTTTACTGGAAATGATCGAGTAAAAAGCGTTTCCGGACACGTACTATACGAAACACAGCAGCATTAAGCTGCTAAATTATAGTAACGAATGAACTTTCAGTTCAGCTGATGATGGTGGTTACTGCTGCAGCGTATGGGTATTTGCAATTCAAACAAAGAAGGCGACTTACTACCGGTAGGTAATCACTTACAAGACCCAAGATAAAATGATTCACAGCCTTTAATTATACAGGTTTTCTTATACCCTTCACACCAAAACTATCAGAATAAAACGAGTATAATATACACCGGCTAGAATTAAATGAACAAACACAACCTTTTTTTAGTTTGTTTGTCTGTTATTTGTGTTTATAATGAGAATAAAGTTCTTAAACCATTAACCATATTTACATATTTGAAACAAACCAAAGTTAGTGATACCAGTTCCTCAACTCCACGGAGTCCGTAATTCATTCATGAACCAATGTAAAATACATAACAACAAAGTCTCAGAAAATATATAAGCTCGCTATTACCATACTTACATATTTTATGAAACGAAAACTGTATAAAGAAGGTTTCATATTATACTTAAATGAAAATATGGTTGATAATAACCCTTGGGAATGAAGTGATAGCTTACAAGCTGTTCCCGAAATAAGTTTTGTAAGTATGTAGTTTGTACAAAATTAGTTCATATATTATTACTTTAAAAAAGAACGCTGGAGTTCTTGCTGGCTCTTCCCAGGGCAGAGGTTTTTACGAACCAGTGGTAAAAGTAAAAAAATGCTTTTATTAATAATTGCTTGTGTTATATATTGATAAAAATATTCTATTCTATCCTATTCGTAGAGAAAAGCTGTAATGTGTATGGGACGGAGTGTGGCATCTGCAAGAGCAGAAATTTTTCCATAAGAAATTATTTTTATATTGTAACAATTTTAAATTTCTCAGAGGCACAGAGGAGCTAACTGGTAAATGCAGCCAAATTATAATCGGTTCAACTGATCATTCCAACTGATCAGTTCAAACTAAAACTGTTGATATTTTTTAAAATATTGGATTTTGGATATACCAATAAACAAATTTATATATAAAACTCCGATGTTGGTATATTTACAACTATCGATATATCTAAAATTCAATATTTTAAAAAATATCAACAGTTTTAGTTCGAACTGATTAGTTGGAATGATCAGTTGAACTGACAGTGTGTGGCGTCTATAACAAAGAACGCTTTAGCAAGACCCAAAAAAATGTAGTGTTGTGCGTGATGTCTTAAAATCTGGAAACATCGAAAGTGTAACTAAGGGTAGAGAGGACGAAAAAGGCTGGCACTGAATCCAATTAATAAAAAAGTGACGTAAATATTACAAGTAAAGTCAAAATATGTTAAGTAATTAAGTAAAAAATTAACTAATACCGAGCATTATTACCTGTAGTTATTTCTAAAAATTATTTGTAACAGGGATTATTAATATAATATATGAAAATAAAAATTGATTTTTATACAGTTTTGGAGAACCTTATATTTACTTTAAAACACATTTTTTATCATATTTCATATGATATAAAAATTTGAACAAATTTCCCATATCAGTTTTGAAAATTTTGGAGAAGGACCCAAATATTATATACGATTACAATGTTTTTATCGTAAAAGACTAAATTGATAAAGATTTATTTAATTTTAACCAAAAACTAAATAGTTTCAACCAGAAAGTAGGTTTTAATTATATTTAAAACATAAAATATAAAAATAAAGTTTTTTAACTGGTTACATTCTGGTATTCACCATAAAAGCGAACTGGTGGAGTTTAAACGTAGGCATTAAAAAGCGATAGTGTAGGCGTGAACCAAAATGGCTGCCGAGTTTCCCGCAGACGAGTGTATTTTAAAGTTATTCAATTACATTCGCTTTGTGCGTGCCGAGAGTAAAATTTTACCCATCTGTATATTTTTTTATAGAATATAAGTGACAAACGATACACAGTCCACCTGATGGTAAGTGGATGCTGTGGCGTATAGACATCTACATTCAACCTCGATTAAGAACCAAAATCCAGATACGTTGTCACCCCCGATGACTAAGATGAAATACCTCGATACCAGTAAAACGGGTCTCCGTTTCCCTACAATCACCATACGAAACACAGCAGTATTAAGCTGCTATTTTACGCTGATATTCTGTGAGAGCGTGGTCCTTCCCCGGTGGGGCCGACCCATTCATTCTACAACCATAAAATAGCTGCAGCGTGGCCCTACCACGTATAATATCAAGTATAAAATCATACGTTACAGGTTAGGTTTAAAACGTTTACCAATTATTGGCGTGAACTTTATGCGTTCAATTTAACTGAGGAGTTAATCTGGTGTTACACGTTTAATCTGCGGATTGAGCCGGCTCATTTTATTGCAAAACATTTTACTCAATACTCGTGAAGAAATATTTTTTGGTTCTTTATTAACTAAACATTGCAGGAAATTGAGGTTAGTTTTTCTTATTGTTCACAGCCTTTCAAGTCCACTACTGAACATAGGTCTTCCCTTAAGTCCACTGATGCAAGTGATTGGTAGTTATATAGGCATCGATCAGAATCCATAGAATAATCTCAAAGTCGCTCAGTGATGTTTCTGTGCGTGGTAAACTTAAAATGAGTATATCTGCAGTAGAACCAGGATAACCGATATAGCGCTACGGATTAGTAAGCTGAAGTGGCAAAAAGCCGGCCATGTAGCTCGATGAGCCGGCATATGTATAACTATTGAAATAAATGAAGTTAAAGTGTCTGTTTGTAATGTCAAAGTAGCAATTTTATTATTAAATGCTTGTGAAAGTTAGGCTATTACCATTAGGTACCGTATGGTACCTAATGGTAATAGAGAAATAAACCACCTATTACCTAATGGTAATAGCCAGAAATAAACTACCTATTACCTAATGGTAATAGCCAGAAATAAACCACCTATTACCTAATTAATAGCCAGAAATAAACCACCTATTACCTAAAATAGAAAATAAACCACCTATTACCTAATGGATAGAGAAATAAACCACCTATTACCTAATGAAATAAACCACCTATTACTTGAAAAACCACCTATTACCAATGACGAAAAAACCACCTATTACCAATGTAATAGCCAGAAATAAACCACCTATTACCAATGGTAATAGCCAGAAAAACCACTTATTACCAAAAAAAAACCACTATTACCAACCACCTATTACCTAATAATAGCCAGAAATAAACCACCTATTACCTAATGGTAATGGTGGCTTATTTCTGGAAGGGCTGGGTCGATTTTGACGGACTTTCACAGGCAGTTCGCAGATGTTATAGGAAGTAATACTTTTATTTTAGAAAAATAATAAGGGTTTCGCGCAAAAAAATTGAAACCCATGAAATGCAATCGTAATAATATTCATGCGATCGATATAGAAAAATATATGGACCTGGCTCACGAGGTAACCATCACGTGGGGTGGTCTGCCGACCGAAATTATTCCTGTAGTCGTTTCTGCAAACGGGCTAATCCCGGTGACCCTCTCGGGTCATCTCAGGCGGTTGGGACTCCGTGACTGTGACGGACCGCTCCGGGCTCAAATGCAGAAGGCAGTGCACCTCGATACCGCCCGCATCGTCCGCCGGTTTCTTTCCCTTTCCCCCTAACCCTCGGCTGTTTGGTCTCCCCTGCCGAGGCCCACATCTGCTTGGGCTTCTATTTATTTATGTATATTTATTATTTATCATTTCCTTTTATATATTTATTAGCTCAACCAAATGAGAATACTCTAGTTGACGGCCACATGAATATCGACTTTAAAATAATCTAAGAAAAACATATTTTGCTACAAATAAAATTATACAACACCAAACTAGATTTTGATTTGAATTTAGAAGTAAGACTACATCGGAAGCTGTGCACGGCGAATAGACTATCGCTGGATCACTACTCAAACAATGAGGTTATTAATTAATATAGCGAAGATTAAGTTCGGTTGACCACATTGTTATGGTGTGGCAACACTAAGTCCACCATTGTGAGCACTTTAATCCGTTTACCGTACCGCCTTGCCGGTAATTGTATTTCCAAGATATCAAAATCCTTGCTTATTCTAATTGTAAGCATTATGGCCTGAATATTTTCATGCCCTTATGTATTTACAATAATAATTATTATCTGTTTTTAGAGATACATTTTGCCGTAGCTGCCTCCTTTGGCAAGCGGGTTGGTAAATGCAGTTTTTGATTATTTTGAGTCGTTGTCATCAAGATATATTCAATAGGTTCAATTGGTATAAAATTTTGTATTTAATTATTATAATTTTAATATTGCACCTATGCTGACTGGGAGAGAACGCCAAAAGATCTTATGATATTTTTGCTTTGTATTTTTATTTAAAAGGGTATTAAATACCATAATGTTTATATGCTGAACACCAAATAATTCTAGTTCTTGATAACTTTTTCTACTGGATTAGAATATGATAAGGCTGACTTAACCGGTTGACGCGAAATTGGTTGTTTGGTTTTACAAATAAATAAAGAATGAATGAGGAAAGAGTGACAAAGCAAATTTATATGGCAGATGTGAACGGCCGAGTAGGGAAGGGACGCCCCAGAAAAAAGTTTATCGACCAAATTGGCGATATTTTGAAAAGGGGCCACGTTAGAAGTACCCTTAACCGACGAGCATGTATGCGTAGATATATGGATGTAAAGGAGGCGAAAGAGTTATGTCAGGATCGTGCCAAATGGAAGTCCGTAGTCTCTGCCTACCCCTCTGGGTGACAGGCGTGAGTGTTTATGTATGTATGTAAAAAGAGAAAAACAAACTCTAAACAGTAGATTGTAAATAAATAAATATTATGTACTACGTTTATGTTTAAAATTACTTTTATACTAGTGTCTCGTCCTAGCTTCACCTGATTTTTTTTAGATTTAAGACGACACATCGAAAAGGCTATCGCCGTACTGATCCGAGTGAATACATAATTTCTATAAAAACTTGAAAAAACGCCGTCATAAGGTCTAAAATTGCGTAGCGCTTGCATCATCAATAATTTTTTTTAAATTATTAATTTAAGTAATTAAAATAATGAACAAGTAAATTATAAATATTGATGTTATGAATATATTTGAGTGATTCCCAAGCATATAGATTAAGTAATTTCGTTGTAATTTCAACTATAGTGATTTTTTAGAGGTGTTTTCGCAAATAATTATGATCGAGTCAAAATTATACAATCGTGTATTTGAACAACCAAATTCAAGATAAAGACATGAATTTACCTATAGCAAAATTCCACTTTCGTTAGTGGTGTCATAGTCCAATACTATTCGATGAAAGGAGGTGCATTTTTTCACGGTGTCGCCTTAAGTTAATCAACGACCATTTTAATTTTCAAAATAAATAAATTGTCACAGTAAAATATAGTCTAGATACCTCCTGACATTGCTTTCTATTAGGTCGTAAAGTTTGCCATCATTATCTAAGCTTAAAAGAAGACTGTTCAATCAATATTACAGATAAACAGATAGATTTCTTATATTTACGCGAACATTACACATTGATTAAAACTACTTTTAATCTATTTGTAAGTATAAATCTATCTGTTTATTGATCAAAACTACTTTTAATCTATCTCTAACCTATCTGTAACTATAAATTTTACTGTTTATTGATTAAGATCACTTTCACGGATTATATCGCGTTTCATTTTTTAATTAATATGCAGATAGATTTAAACGATTGCTTGCATGCCAGCACGATTAAATTGCACACATATGTCAGTTTAGAATCAGACACAAATGTTTGCGGCTAATTTGTGAGGTAGAAATTAAGTTACGTGCAATGAAAACACGCGCCACCGTCCACGGCTTGGTGGAGCCGCTGCCGCATTAATTTTGGCGCGCCCTTGCGTGTAAATGGCGGGTTGACAAATTGAATTTAAACTTTGGTGTGCAATATTGGATAAGTAAAGGTACACGTATACTATTTAAATTTTATAGTAAGAATTATGATTATCCTGTTCGATGATGCTAAATGATCAATCAGCACACTTCTAAGTCGACGAATGGACATCTGGTGCCGTGTGGTGTCCGCGTCAGAGAATTAACCGCCATAGGTTTCGTAGGGGGGTTATTTGCTGTAGTTGTCATACTAAGGTAAGCGGATAACCAATGGAAGTTTTTGAATTTTTTTATATAAATAGACGTCATCTACATCTAACATCGATTAAGAATCAAAATGGAACTGCGCTGCTACTCCTGATTAGTATGGAATGCATCGTCACTAGTAAAATGGGTTTCTGGTTCTCTACGCTAACCATGCGATACACAGCTGCATAATTCTGGTGATTTACGTTGATATTCTATTAGCACGTGATCCTACCCAGGTTGAGCTGAACTATTCATGTTGAAGATAGGTATAACGGTAGCGTAGAAGCACGCTGAACGCGCGTAGAACTCACGTAAAGATAATCACCTCATGTGGTATTACTGTCTAGGTTATAGCATGAATGAGTCATCTCGAGGGGGGAGGGACCACGCTCTTACAGAATACCAGCGTAAAATAGAAGCTTATTGTAAGCTGCGTTTCGTATTGTGTAGTGTAGAGAACCGGAGATCCCTTTTACTGGAAAAGAGACGTTACATCTTAGTCCTCAGGGTGACAACCAAGGTCTATAGGTCAGAGAACCCACTTACCACCAGGAGGACAATGTGCTCGCTTGTCACCCTTAATCTATTAAAAAAGAATATTAATTCTTCTGTACATTCGTCACTGAACTCCTTTTAAACGTCTGGACTAATGTTTTTTTTTTGTGTGTGTTTCTGTAGATCTCTGAAAGGTTTAGATTTATAATTAGATCCGGTTGGTGGCGCTGCTGTTGAGATCCAGACATCACCCGTACGAAGCCGAGGCAGATCGCTAGTTTAGTAAAAAATCCTAAAAAATACGTCATACATCCAATATTCATAATAAATTTCATACATTAATCCGCCGATTTTAATTAATCTTCATTGGACGGAAATTTGAGAAGACAGACTAGCGAGTATATATGATATTAAACGCCCAATCATTTAAGATGAAATTGCGGGTAACCGATGCATAATTTAATCGATTATTGACATCATTTATGTAATATACCATGAAAGTGGGTGGCGAATGGCATTTAGTGAAGCGTAATAAGCTTGTTAATTTGTGATCTGAACGCTCGCGTGATTCACTTAGCATTTAATATTATATATATATATATATATGTCGGAGCAAGTACATCATCGGTTGACAAAGCATAAGCTTTGCATTGTCTTTTAATTGATTATAATAATCAACGGTGTATAATTATTAATACTACAATTTAATAAGAGCAATTTATCAGAAACATAACATGTAACTAGCTAGTTCTTTAAAACTCTTTTGGTTTACAAATCTCTTTATTGACCACTAATTCCTGGTAAAACAACTATTTATTCCATTATCAACTTTTAACTCAAATATGGTTTTAAATCGTAGAATAAATAATTGTCGATTTGATTAATAATCCTGATAATTGAAATTGCTTAAGTAACCTAATGAATTCAATAAAAAGTTATTGTTTAGTCAAGTATTGACCAATCAAATCGTCGACCAATCAGAGCACACCTAAGTCGTTATTACGTTTTCCTTATTGAATGAACGCGGCAACAGAATCACTTCAGTTCCTGCGCTCGTCAGTGTAGTTCCATTTTCCTGGTAAAACTTTGCAATTATTATTTGTGAGTCTCATAATAGGAAGTGTAGAATAAAGTTGTAGTGCTAAATTAAAAGTGTGTGGTCTTAGATCTCTTTCATTACAATGGAAACAATATGCGGTAGCTCGACTGAACCCTTGTCAAATGGGGACAGTCTACATCATGTAGTTGTGTCCTTCACATTGCGCCGGTGTGTAATTGTGACAGGGACACACTGCAGTATGGTCAAACTGTAATTACTCTATGCTGAATGTATAGAGTGTTACGCTGTCCTATTATTGATAACAATAAATTGCGCAAGCAAGAGAGCAAGTTGAACATCAGCTCTCACATTTTTACCATTTTTAATAATTAACGCTATCCTGTTATTTCCCACACAATTTTGGCTTATCGTGTTACACCATATTTCCGACATCAGAAGTGGGATAAAGTTCTTCTTATCGCCCACATGTAATCTCCGAATAGTTTAAGTGTTGTTACGTTTGTGAAAGACTATGATTATCTGTTACCTGATATCTTTGATTTTTTTTATGTTACATAACTTAATGAAAACTGCTGTTCCTATTACCGACATTGACTTATCATTAAAATATAGAACAAAAGTTTAAAGTGAAATGTTTTAAGCCAAACGTTAAATCTTTTAGTTTGATTTATATCAAAAGTACCCGCAAGTACTTTGTTACTTTTTATGTACCCAAATATGTTAACAAATGTTGAAAGTACAGTGGAAATTTAAGTTGCTCGAGTGATGTCATTATTTGATAGTTCATGCGAAATATGATTTACTTTGGGTACATTTTAAAGTACGAAATGTTAAGCGATGTACAAAAAAATGTCTAACTTTAATGTGCTATCGATTAAAAGAGTAAGTAGCTATTTGTGTTCTAATGTGCTGATAAGTGTTACAGTTTACCGGTTTACGGGATTAGCAGAAGTCGCTACTACGATGATCAATAAAGAGATTTGTAAACCAAAAGAGTTTTAAAGAACTAGCTAGTTACATGTTATGTTTCTGATAAATTGCTCTTATTAAATAGTAGTATTAATAATTATACACCGTTGATTATTATAATCAATTAAAAGACAATGCAAAGCTTATGCTTTGTCAACCGATGATGTACTTGCTCCGACATATATATATGTCGTGGCTATGTGATTAATAGAATATTAATAATAATACCCGAACAATTAATATAATCAGGCGTTACTATTTTGCGGGAAAATATAAATTGAAATGATTAAAGGTGTTAAAAATAAATTATCAAGGCTTCGCGTAATAAAATAAAATGATGTTTCTTACCCAGTTTGAAGAACACCTCCCACCAATCCTGTGAGTGTCATTATTACCAGGTGTCTTTAGGGCAAGAGGTATTAGGCTTTTGTTAAGCTAAGTAAATGCGCTATTCCATCTTTCATTGTCACCAGTCACCATCAGGAATCACTGCAAGCACTGGCTTAGGAGGCCCGTAACATATAAACAGTGTAGTGGTGGTGTAAGAATGTCCACTACACCGTATGGTTCCGTGGGCGTCGTAAGAGACGGCATGTGAAATTAAGCAGATCAGCAAATATATTCAACTCTAAATATAAACTAAATGTATATTAGCCAGCTATTACCAAGTTACATAATACCTGTGTTAACTGTAGTAAATATCCTAGCCTATGTTGATTATAGATTTTTTTTTATAGAAAAGGGGGCAAACGAGCATGCGGCTCACCTGATGTTAAGTGACTACCGCCGCCCATGATCAACCGCAACACCAGGGGAATTGCAAGTGCGTTGCCGGCCCTTTAGAAAGGAGTACGCTCTTTTCTTGAAGGTCCCCAGGTCGTATCGGTCCGGAAAAATCGCTGGTGGTAAACTATTCCACAGAGAGGTTGTACGCGGAAGAAAACTCCTCTTGAAACGTACGGTGGTGCACCGCCAAGCATCCAGATGATGTGGATGGTATCGCGACGTTTGCCGCGTAGTGCGTTCACGAAATTTGGCGGCTGGGATTAATCCGAAATTAATTAAATGTCTTAGTCTATGTCATTGACATGCAGGAAAAATAGCGTTGGTGATAGCACGCAGCCATGTGGAACAACAGCGTTAATGGGCTTGTAATTGAAGCATGAACCGTCTACTACGACCTTGATGCTCCGATCAGAAAGAAAACTGGTGATCCAATTGCACAATTTAAAAATAATAACATAACAACTGAACAACTAAAATATTAACATTACAACTGTTACTAGACACCAATAGCAGTTAATTAAAAAAAAAAGTTTTATTGTTATAATCATTACAAATTCAATTAAAAAAAGGAGCAGCCTTTAACCGGAGAGCCTTTTTACTGGAAACGAGGCATTCAATCTCAGTCCTCAGGGGTGACGACGCATCTGCATTTTGATTCGTAATCGAGGATAGATAAGATGTCTATGGGCCACAGCGACCACTTACCATCAGGTGGACTGTGTGCTCGTTTGTCACCCAATCCTTTAAAAAAAGACTTCGTTTCAGACAAGTTTAGCATAATATGTTCTGAATGGTTTAAGGCATCATCCCCTTTGGGCTGTACACCCATCTTCCAAACAGTCTGTATATATTTTGTTATGACACATGGTGATCCGAATGCAGAAAATATGAAAGTTTACATGAAAGGCTCGTAGCCTCAACGGATATAATGACGTCACAAACAATCACTAGTTGTTATGTTTTCATTCAAAAGTTTAACCAATTTTTATTAATAATTACTAAAAAATGGAATTTTTAATTAAAGTAATAATTAAAATATAATTTAAATGAATTATTATTTCATATATATTTACGGCAAAAAAATTAATGCAGCTTCTTTATTTTAAACAGAAGTGATAGTGGAAGTTAATTATGGTATTGGGACGTCAAAGGCCTCAATCGTAGGTACTGTAAAGTGCTCGAAACGTCGGGAATTTAAAATAAACACGCAATAAAATCCGTAAAACTGAGTTGCATTTGAAAAGAAATTATGAGTAAAGTTCTCAAAAATAGTGAAATAAAGACATAACTGTCGGTTATTTTTCTACAAGTTTCGTTCTAAATGTAATACCAGATACAGCCTAATGCACAACGCCAGATCTCCGCAACGTCATGCTAAAACAATTTAGCCCGGACGCACGGATTAATTTGCTTACATATTATGATGTGTTAAAATGGGACGCAACTGTTTACGTTTAAAGAGTAGTTCGATTATAATACCCCACGCAATTTAATTGTGCCAAGTTATAGCGACGTTTGAGCCGTGGCGAAGCATACCAAGATAATAATATCATCCAGACCGAATTTCGGTCACGGCGGCTAGTCTATCCAGAGACTAGACATTTGCGCAGTAAGGATTATAGTGCACGAGTGTATGCGCAAACACAGGTGCATTCTATATTCCCTCACTCTCATAATTTGATACGGTAATCCGTCACGAACGCTGAGAAGACCAACGGCTTTACGTGCTTTCGAAGGTACGGGGCTGGAATACTGCACACTTTCTGACTGCCGGAGCCCTAAATCGGAAAAACCAAAAAACTATTCTCCGGGACTTCATGATCAGCATTTACGTATGCGACTAGACAAAAAATGAAATGGAATGACATATCTAAACGTTCGTCACGTAACAGTCGCCTGACTTGCGTTGGTTTTACTAATTTTTGTAGTTTTCTATAGCGTTAAAGATCGTAGAAATTGAGTCGTCAACCCCGCTGTAGTTACTAGAAGCAAAAACTAACATGTGGGAAATCGAAGGCCGCAGGTGGCTCAGGACTGCTTTTTATGACATTCCTTGGTTGAGGCCTATGTTCAGCAGTGGACTTGTGATGGCCTGTAATGATGATGACGATGAACGTTAATTAATTTTTTTTAATGGGATTTGGTAAAGTTATGAATTCCTGCCGTCGGTACTAAGGTTTTTTTTTCTATAAAAAGAGTGACAGAACAGCACACAGTATTTTTGCTAGTAAGTGGATGCTGTGGCTCATAGACATCTACATTTATCCTCAATTAAGAATCAAAATGCAGTAAAAACGGTATCCGGTTCTCTATACTCATCATACGAAACCGTACGTAACGTAACGTATTCTGTGACCCTTAAGAAATTTATTTATTTAAACTGCGGTTTGCAAAGTACACTTTCAAAATATTATAACTTTTTAACGAATTTAATAGCAGCATTTATTTTAGTAATTATTGCTATAAGTATCTTACGTCCCATGTCGGTACATAATTTAATTCTATGCCAAATTTAAATAAAACCATTCCAACCGTTCAAGGATAATCAAAGCACAAACATTCAAACAAAGATACTTTCACTTGTTATGTTAGTAAGTTAAGTACAGCTAGACATAGGTGGTAGATAAATAAGGTTATAATAATATTAAGGAATTTATGGATGATGATAACCCCTCGCAAAGAGGTGATCGCTATTATGCTATTTCTAATTTGTTTTGTGTTGTTAATTATTGTGTAATTTTAATTATTATAAACTGTTCGTTTCTTTTAAAGGTCCTGCTGGGTTTCTTGCTGATTCTTCCAAGGACGAAGGTATTTTCCGAACCGTGGTAAATTAAACAAAAGGGTGATTTTTAATAAGTATTATTTTTAATCTACTACATGACCTTTTTTACCGTCTGAAAAAATAGAGTGTAACATGTGAACGAAGTGACAAGGTCGAAGATGCCTACTAAATTTATTGTTATTGTTTTATTGCCGCTCGTAAAATAGGGTGTATTATATGATTTGAATTTTGATAGATTTTAATTAATTAATTTATTTAATTTAAAATTTTTGTTCTTATTTTTTGTAAAATATCAGTGCCATAGGCATTCTACTCCTTTCAAATGTTACACCTTATTTTTCCAGTCGGTAAAAAAGGTGATCCAGTATATTGAATAAAAAGTAACTACTTCTATTTCTATAAGTTTGTGAGACTGTTTATCTGTCAAGGAGTCCGACTGAGACTATACCACCATCATACGAACTCCTGTTGCCAAGCACTGATCGCTTGCATTGCTGTGTTTCGGCCTAGATATAGAGGGTATAGAGAACTAGTAGAAAAGCAGACCGCAAGACACTCCATTTTAGTCCTCAAAGGTGACAAAGCGTCTGTAGCCTCCTTTTTTGAGGTTTGCTGCAGATGTCCGTGGGCTACTGTTACCACTTACGCTCTGGTTGATTGTTAGTTCTTCTATCAACTCAATATTAAAAAAATATAGGTTGTTATAGGTTTACTTACAGAATAATGGTGATAAGCCAGCTCACAGTCCACCTGATGGTAAGTGGATGCTGTGGATTATAGACACATCTCTCCTCGGTTTAGAGTCAAAATGCAGATGTATTGTCACGCCTGAGGAATAAAAACTAGAACTATAGTTATAGTATGGTTTGGTTTGCGTGTCACCCCGCAAGTAAGGAGTGGGTCGGAGGGGTTGAACGAGAACTTCGTGACGAGGCTAACGAACCGGCGACGGATTTCGCCAACTGCCTACCGCTTAAGATTATTCATTCAAGGGGTTGTTAAATATGTTTTAACGGCAGGCTTAGCGGATTATAACGTTTACTGTTTTGTATCATTGAAGTGAAACACCAACCGATGGTTACCTCCACACAAGGATTCTTCCTTATCCTGATTAAAAATCCTGTGTGAAAATTTCACAATAATAAATATCCAGACCCAGAACAAAACAACGCAACCGCAATTCTCCCGGTGGTTTAAACAAAAGTCAGGTTTTACTTCATTACAAAAAGATTTTATTGTATTTTGATAACAAATATATATATATATATATACCAAGCGGGTGTCGGGAGCGTGAAAATCACAATTATTTCTATATATTACTCGAATTTATTTACGTAAAAAGATAAATTATATTCACAAAAAAACTTTCATTACAATTTTATAATAAAACACTATACTAAAACACTAGAAAAATCCAAGAATCAACACAATAACATTCACACAAAAATGGCGTACGAAGTAAGTATAATATCCATAAACTAACTGACTTTTTTCCAATAGAGGATAGAAAATTTCATATTGATTTTATAATGCCAAACGTTTTCATAGAAAAGTAGTCTCTAAACATAAGTATTGATAGGTTAAAGTGCTGTGGGTGGGTGCGGTCACATTTGGCCTCTTGAATTATGACGGAATATCGAAGCCGTCAAATTTGGACGCTTGCCGTTTGAGAGGTTAACAGTTCATTAGCCTTTTCTTCTATAAAAAGGGAACCTGGAACAGTTATTTGTAGGCCATATCAAATAGATGTTCCTTGTGGGATTCGTAACCACGAACTTTAGCGTTGCAACTTACTGCTAAGTCACTGAGCAGCCAAAGCAGTTATTCGATTACGATGAAACTATGGTAATTATAATGTCCTCCAGACAAAGAAGCAGAACTAACTTGTGCTCCTCGTGTCTTGGTGCCAGATTTCTGTTATTTTTCCTTGATTGTCTGAATATCAATGAACAATCTCATGAACATACATTAGAAGAAATTAGAAAATGAAATTAAGGCGAATTATTTTATTGATTTTTTTTTTATAGAATAGGGGTGACAAACGAGCACACAGTCCACCTGATGGCAAGTGGATGCTGTGGCCCATAGACATGTACATTTATCCTCGTTTAAGAATCAAAACGCAGATGCGTTATCACCCCTGAGGCCTAAGATGGAATGCCTCGTTTTCAGTAAAATAGGGTGTCCGGATCTCTGCAGTAACCATACGAATCACAGCAGTGTTAAGCTGCTATTTTAAACTGACCCTGGCATTTTATGAGAGCTTGGTCCTTCCCCGGTAGGATAATATAGCTGCAGCGTCCACTGCATCCAGCTGCTGCCCATCTCCTCATTCGTTACCCTCTGTCGCCTCTTACGACACCCACGGGATGATATATAGTGGATATAGTTATACCGCGATTACACGGTAATCCCAGACCGTTAATCGGCTATTCCCCATGTAAAAAAGCACACTTATGTAGGACTCTTTTTTACGTAGGTAAGGTTCATTCGTCAGGGTAGATAATTTTCTCTTACTCATTTCTCTTACTTTATGCTTAAAAATTAGTGCTCGCAGTGCGATGTTCCTGCCTGAAGGGTAAAAAGGGCCAGTATTACTATGTTATGATGCATTCCAACTACCTCAAAGAGCACAACGCATTTGTAACCTTTTAGTTTGAAGGTGGCTGCAGGTGCCCATGGAGTGCGGCGGCTGTTTACCGTTAAGTGGACTGTTGGTTCGTTTTTTACTTCAGATTATTTAAAAAAACACGGACCGTTCCTTCTTCATTAAAATTACTATTTTACATTGTTTGCTATTGTTCGAAAAAAATTAACTTTTACATCAATAAGTATTGGGTGATACCCACTGACATGTACAGAAAACAGTAAAAATTATGTAAAATTTAAAATTAACCACAAAAACAGGCACCCAAAAAAAAAAAGAACAAAAAAAAAAACCCCCGTTATAAAAAAAAAAACCCCACAAATCCAAAAAAAAAAAAAAAAATGGATAATTCACAAAAAAACACCCGAAAAAAATACACAGTATTGGAATACATATGTATACTAAACTTGGAGACGTACTCAACATCGCACAAAGCTGTGCCGCAATAGGGATACGTTTGAATCAAACTAGGAACAACGCATTTGATTATAGCATGTAGTTGTACAAAAGTAAGGTAACAAAGCGAGCGTCGAACACAGGTGAGTATAGCACAATAGTACATTCGATGAAATGTTTTGTTCACAGCCCGTCGACAACGTGGACATTGTCTTAAATTGAATTGTCCTGTCCGAACTATGACCTGTAAAGGAAATCCTGCTTAGGACAGGGCTCAATCACGGCTCTGTTGTAAATTTTCCGAAAGGTCGTTCATTGTTGAAAGACAAACAACTTCATTTGAAATAGATACTTATTTATTTTATTTATTATATGAATAATAAGAGGATACAAAGTCCATCTGATGATAAGTGGATGCTTTGGCCCAAAGGTATCTACATTCCTCGATTTAGAATCAAAATGCGGATACGTTGTCATCCTGAAGGGTAGTCGCAAATATAATTAACGAAATATTCCATCTCAAGTCTGAAGACTTGAGATGGAATATTTCGTTGCCAGTAAGAAACATCTCGGTATTCTACGAGAGTGTGCTCCTACCCTGGTCGTGCCGACCAGGCGTGCGGCACCCATACATAGATGCAACGTGGCTCTACCATGTAGCCCAAGATGCTTAAAACTAAGCTATTAAAGATACCTTATATTTTTGCTACCATTAAATCCACCGGCTTGGGATCTATTAATTGGTGAATAAAGTCAAATCTAAGCCCAAGTACGTCAGTGCAAGACTCAACAGTCCAGTCGTAAAAACTGAAGTAGCGGGTATCTCAATACATGCGAAAAGTTGAGAATTAAAAAGGTATAAATTAGCATTGATTTCGACAAAATCCGTACAATTAGTTCTGTTCTATAAAGTATTTATATACATTACAAATATTAAGAAAGGTCCGTGATAAAAATAGCACAAGCTCTTAATTTAACTTACTCGTACTAGTTAAAAGACGAAAAGTTTTTTTACATAGTCTTTGCATAAACATTGAAAAGAAAAGTACAAATGTAAAAGATTAAAATCACAGGCAGATTCATAAAAAAAATCAAGATGATGATATGTTTTAGAACAAAACGATAAATTATTTAGTTTTAGACAAAAATAAAACATAAAAAAGACGATTTAAAATCGCATGTTACTTTGAAAACATAAAGAGGTGACGAAAACACAGACTTAATCTAGACATATCAATCATATATCACTCAACGACAGTTGGGACGAAAAAGTGGCAGGAGTGGTTCTTAGAACTAAAAATAGTTTTTGCTCAATTCACTTTAGAGTATAGACAAGAATTTGAGCTCTATTAGGAAACGTAAATTAACTACCACAGTCAGTGATTGACTATTAACTCACCTGATGGTAAGTGGTAACGCAGGCGAAGATAGTACAGCGCACTGACTTAGCGTTGAAAGACAAATTATTTTTACAAATTATACCACTCCACTCCTTTGTTGTAAGCATTATGAACGACGAAGCATACCGTTTAGTTTGAATGCGTTGTATGTCAACAATAAAGAGGCGTCGAAAGCCGAGATTCTAGTGGATGATAGAACGGAGAGTGACGAATTAAGTTATGCAATTCCTGCGCACGACACCTAAAGGCACTTTGCGCCTGTTCTTGAGAAAGAAAACATTAAGCATCTTAGCAAGCCCAGCCAATGAGCCCAAATATAAATGGTATTTTGCAGCACCAGCCCATATAGCAGCAAATTTCCATACACGGCCGAACTTGCACTTTATATAGTGTAATAAACTGATGGACGTAAATTATCATGCATACATGCTTTTTTATTAAAAAATGTTGTTAATTACAGTAAGTACCTATAATAATAGACTATAATATAATCTAAATCTTCATACGTGGTAGTAGCTCAAAAAGGTCGGTTCGACCAGGAACCACCCCCTTACAGAACCACGTAAAATTGCAGCTCAATGTTGTTGTGTTTCATATGGTAAGTGTAGAGAACTGGAGAGCCCTTTTACTGGATACGAGGCATCTTAGTCCTCACGGGTGACAAAGCATCTGCATTTTGATTCTTAATCGATGATATATATATATAAACGTCTAAGGATCACAGTATCCAACTTACATCACTTACCAACACGTAGACTGTGCTTTGTCACTCTCATTCCATAAAAAAAGTGACTAAATTTATATTTATTGATTGTTTCTTGACTTTTCAGTGATAATCTTTATTACTTTAGGCGTAGCATAAAGTTCTCCATTATTAACAAAAACAGATGATTAAATATTTATTTTGGCCATGCCAAATTTAATCGTAGCTGTAACTCGAGTGCTTTTGCCAATTTTAGGATAGTGGATCGATAGCGATGCTCGAGCCGGGCTCTCCTGGACGTCATCTACATTGCCAAAATATTGGGCTATTGTTCATTTTCCTTATTGAAATTGTAGAACAAAGAATTTTCCGATTTTAGGCCACTGACGGCAGTCTGTTCTATCATTACCTTTTAGCAATAAGTTCTTTAAAGTAAGAACAGTGCCCTCTAAAATCAATATAATTAATTAAGACAATGAGGGAAGTAGGAAAGAGTCGGTCAGTATGCCTACCTTACATTTTGTGGTATAAATTAGAAATCAAACTTGGTAGTAACCATAATACAATGTATCTTCGCAGCAGCTATATAGAAACCACGCACTCACAAATACCAGCGTAGATGCGTTTAATGCTGCTGAGTTTCGTGTAGTGTTAGAGAACCGGAGATCCTGCGACAGGAGTGCATAAGCGTTTTATGCTAAGGGTGGGATTTCAGTCAAGCACTACAATCGCGGCCTTAGAATATCTATCCAGTCTAGGTTAATAAAATGTATATTATTAACCTAGACTGGAGACAACATTATATATAGTTATAATTAAAATAATAAGTTCAATTATATACTAAGAATGGAAACGCAATGAGACCTTGTGTGGCGGCGCTGTCGTCGCGCCACAAGCGAAACACACCGAAGCCTAAATCACGCTATCAATATTCCGAATCATAAACAGTATATATAGAACATCTCCGAACTATCACATGGAGTGTCGGCCGCTCCCCGGGCATAACACCTTGCCCGGCGGGAGATCTCCCCTTTTCCTACCACGGCCACAGTGGTGACTAACCGACGTGATCTGAACACGCAACCAAAAAACCTTCGGAAACTTCAAGCTTCATCATCGTCATAGAATACCCCACCCATTCGCTCCCGAACAGATATCGTCTGCAGTTTTCAGATCCTGCAAGCCATCTAGCTTCACAAGGTTCATCGCAGCAGTGGAATAATAATGCTTTCTGTTCCTTCAAGCTACTCTCTGCGCTATACAGTGTTCGGCACGGCTCTGAGCCTTACTGCTCGCCTCTGCTTCACGGCACTCTCGCAGATTACTTGCCTTCTTCTCGACTCACCGCAGACTATAGCACGCGTCACGTAAAAAGAACGCTGGAAGAAAGTGGTGGGAGTGTGTTTGCGCATGGGTACAGTCTCGCGGGAAGCAAAGCTCAACTGATGAACCAATAGCGCATCGGTAAACATGCGGCGCGTGGCTCACCCGCCCCGCGCCCTACCTCATACCACCAAGTAGACCGATAAATCGCCTATGCGCAGCTTGACCGCCAGCGTTCTTTTTACGTGACGCGTACTATACAAGGCAATCTCCTGGCACTTGCACATTCGTCGGCAACGACGCTGCACTATCGACCTCCGGTCTGAGCAGGGGGTGATGTGGCGGCGCTGTCGTCGCGCCACAAGCGAAACACACCGTAGCCTAAATCACGCTATCAATATTCCGAATCATAAACAGTATATATAGAACATCTCCGAACTATCACATGGAGTGTCGGCCGCTCCCCGGGCATAACACCTTGCCCGGCGGGAGATCTCCCCTTTTCCTTCACGGCCACACTTGGATCAAGTAAAAACTAGTTCAATTATATTAACAGAGAGTACACGTGCACAAGTTGGAACCGAGTTGTAATATGTTATAGCTGCACGCTCTCACATGATACCAGTGTAAAATATAGTATGATGTGTGTTTCGTATGGAGAGTGACGAAAACCAGAGATTGTTTTACTGGCAACAAGGCATTCTATCTACATCCTCCGGATTCTATATTAGTCCTCAGGGAAGACAACGCATCTGCATTTTGATTCTTAATCGAGGATAAACATTTTAAAAATGACTGATGTGAAAAACGATAATACAGTCCCTGGCTACTGTAGTTCATGGACACCTTTTTTATATGATAAGGGTGACAAACGAGCACACAGTTCATCTGATGGTAAGTGGATTCTGTGGCCTTTAGACATCTACATCTATACTCGATTAATAATTAAAATGCAGATGCGTTGCCACACTTGAGGACTAAGACTAAGAACTTTAAAAAGGGTCTCCGGTTCTTAACATTTATATACTACACAACAGAATTAAGCTGCTATTTTACGCTTGTATTCTATGAGATACAACGCGTGTTGCCAGTGATGACTTATGGATCTGAGACGTGATTCTTCACTGCGGAACTTTTCACAGCAAGCTTAAGGTTGCTCAACGAGCTATGGAGAGGGCTATGTTCGGGGTTTCTCTACGTAGTAAACTTATAAATGAGGATATTCGCAGTAGAATCAGAGTAACCGAAATCGTCCAAGGGATTAGTAAGCTGAGTTGGAAACGGACCGCCCATACAACTCGAAGAACTGACAACCAATGGGAAAATAAGATTCTCCAGTGCGTACCGGTAGGTGAAGGGTGGGGTCGGACTCCCATTAGACGGAGTAACGACCTGGTAAAACATGCAGGAAGTCGATAGAGGCAGGTGACTCAGGACCGAGGTTTATGGCATTAAGAGGGGGAGGCCTATATCCAGTTGTGGACTTGTGAAGGTCTGTAAAGAATAAATCAATGAATTTTGTGACCACGGTCCAGACGACTAATTCGTGCTACAACCATAATGTAGTGTGGCTCTATCATGTATCATGGCAATCAACTTTAAACAAAGAAGTCTAAAGATGCGTTCCACCTATAAAGACCTAGGTAGGCAGTCAATCGAAATTATACACACTTGATTTCTAAAGTTCAATCACATACAAATATTTTAACTACGTTGGTAGTGCATTGGGTATTAGAAATTCTTACACCATCACCGTGTAGTGGCGGTAAAAGAATACCCACTACCACATATCATCCCGTGGGTATAGTAAGAGGCGACAGGGGGAAACAGATCAGGGGCAACAGCGTCTTCCCGATAACGACTTAAAATAAAAGAAATTTCGGTTGCCAACTCGATTGCCAAGCGTGGTTACTATGGCGTATACCCTCCACCCCATGAAGCAATATATGGGGGAGGTCTATGTTCAGCAGTGAACTTTTGTAGAATACGACGGTAACAGTAGCGCTATATGCGTTTCCGTTACCGTTACAGCTACGTCCCACATTAAAGTCCACTACTGTACTGAACATGGGCCACCCCCATATTGCCTTACAGAGGGATATTTGAGGGTTGCCAACAGCTGTCTTTGTTTTTATTTATGGTCGTTATCAGGAAGACGCTGCTACCCACCCCCTGGTTTGTTTCTCTCAGTCACCTATTGGGATATTCACGGACAATATAGGGCAATGAATATTCTTACTCCACCACTACACGGTCAAACGGTCAAGCGTGCTCTATGGCTAAACAGTGTTGTTACTACACAATTAAATGAAACTAGTTTTGATAGATATTATCTAAGCTCTCTAGGAGCCGTGGTAGCTCAGATGGTTAACGCTCGCTGTAAATATAACAGAACGCGAGTAACCCGGGTTCGATCCCCGCCGGCACCAATGAAATTGTTAATTGCAATTTTAAGTGCTGATTTACCACGCTCTCGGCGGTGAAGGAAAACATCGTGAGGAAACCCGCATGTCTGAGGAATAAGAAAAAAATATTTCTAAGACATGTGAAGTTCGTCAACACGCATTGTGGCAGCGCGGCGGACACTTTCTTGCCCTAAAACCCTCTCAGAAATGAGGGCAGGCCTGTGCCCAGCAGTGGGACGTATATAGGCTGTAACTTTACTTTACTTCTTTTATCTAAGCTCAACCTGCGTAGATCGGATAAAAAATAATAATTTAAACTGAAGGTCACCGTGGATAACAATGACATAGGAATGTCGATGAATTTTGATATCCCCTCCCTCCTCTCCCCATGATCACGGGTTCTGTAAAGAACTCGAAAAGTCGGGAATATAAAATAAGTAAATATACGCGATAAAATCCGTCAAAACTAGTCCCATTGATGTTGTCAGACTTGAAACTGAGAAAGTAGACTCCTAAATACGCACAAATCAGAAGTAAACAACTCAAAAACTGTTTTATACACCCTTCTTCCCCAATCCCTTCTTTAATAAAACCTAACAAAAAATAACGCTATAATTTATTGAGGCCCATTACTTACGCTGGGTTTCCTCAATCACAGTAACAAATAACGCTCTTAAGTTGGTCGTTGAGTTCGAGTCTGCGGTCGAGTCGGCATCGACTTGCTCAAAATTAACTTATCGACCTGCAGACAGGGGAAGGGCGGCCCATGTTCAAACCAACCCCCGCAAATATTCAACAGACGTAATATTGTTTAACTTAATGACGGTGTAAGACTATTATCCTGTCTCATTCTGAATGTGTCAGACGACTTCTGTTGTCCTTCTGTTTTTCTTTTATTATCGTGTACATCCCGCGACATCGTTCGCGTAGAGCTTAAACAAAAAAAAAGCTGCAGATCGAAAATGCTATTTTAAAATAAGTATTTTTTGTTATTATCTAGACATTTATGTGCGATGAGAGAAGATATTTTAAATACAAATTAAATATCTATTAACTTCACGTAGAAAAGTGTTATCACGTTATCCTTTTATACTCGTATGTTTAAATCATCATCATAGATAGTGTGATGATATATAAGATAGGTGAGAGTATTATGGTCAGCTTAAGCTTTATCACCCTATAAAACCAAAACTAATAGAAAGACAGATAAAAACACAAAGTCGTATACTATAACCAATATATTAAGAAAAAATAAATAAACAAGCTTTGGCAATATTAGGGACGCTTCGAAAAATCAATTACAAAAACAAATTAAAAACTGACTACAATACACCATACTAAAATCGGCTATAATATTTATTATATGAGTAATGTAAATTGTCAAAATGGCGTCGATAAAGCTGTGCCCTTTTGACCCCTTATTATTTGATTGACCGATGAAGAGCTATCGTATCACCAAGCCATCTATGTAAACAAGGCTGTAGTTTTTGAGTTATAAAGTGACCATATTAACCGGATAACCATATTACCCTCACGAAGTACGTTATTTATTTAAAGATTTCTTATATTTACGCGAACACTACACATTGATTAAAACTGAGACTGACTGAGATGTCAGTCCCCCGTGACCATGGGTGCTGGAAAGCGCCCGAAACGCCGGGAATTAAAAATAATAGTAAAATAAACGCGATAAAATCCCTAAAAGTAGTTTTAATCAACGTTATTTATTGTTAAGGTTGGACCCACACGCGTAAAATTGCTGCTGTGTTTCGCATGGTGAATGTAGAGAACCGGAGACCCTTTTTACTGATAATGAGGCATTCCATCTTAGTCCTCACGGATGACAAGGCATCTGCATTTTGATTCGTAATCGAGGATATAATATGTAGATGTCTATGGGCCACAGCGACCACTTACCATCAGGTGGACTGTGTGCTCGTTTGTCACCCTATCCTATAAAAAAATGTGTATTGATAGTAGAGTATATATATACCCCAATTCAAATTTAAATAAATATTCAATGTACAGAAATCATCATTTAGTTTATTTATTAGTATAGTTTATTTATTAGTGTAGTTTTATTAGTATAGTTATATAGTATCATCAGTTAGTTAGAGTTTTATAGTAGTAACACATAGACAGATAGAAGAGAAGTTAATTAATTTTTGTATTTTTTTAACATAAAACATCAATTTTATACATTAACACTTAATTGGGATTCGAAAATAAAACCTTTCTCGTTTTCCAAAACCTTTGTCGTTTGTAACAAAAGAGGCTTTTTATTGTTAAAAAGTAGTAAGTAGCAGTAGTAAAAAGCGAGTTTGACCCCACCGTCTGTTTGTTATTTCCTCTATTATCGGAAGAAGGTACACTGCAATTCCATCCCCCAATGTGTCACTCAACTATACCATATTTCAGGATTTGTCTTGACTTTTGGCTTTTGTCAGGATTGCGGTCGGATTTTGGAAATGCTAGGCTTTTTCGTTTTTTCAATAAAATACAGAATGATTTTACGTGGGAGGGGTGAAATCTGCGATGTGGATTGAGAGTGCACAAAACCAATAATAAATTATTTTCTACCATGCTTGAATACGTTTGCAACGAAATGTCGGAATTTTCTATAGAAATCAAGTTACTTTTCAGGACATTTAAATTTTCCATTTGGTAACCCTACACTGCGGCGTGTACGGCGAAGCTTCGGAACGTATAAATTTGCATGTAGCGTAACCCCTCGTCCCTATGCAATTGCTTTGCGACAATAATTTATTCCGTAACTGACGTGGACTGTATTTCGTCATAAATGTCCAAATTAAGGCCTATTGTTAGGTTTAAGGGTCAGCTATAGTACAGCACACCATAGTATAGCATACCTACCATAGTATACCATATTAGAGTATTGTATTTGACGGCTCCGTGAGGCAGTGGCTCAGCAAAGAGTTGCATGAGCGCTAAGGGCCGCGGGTTCAAATCCGTAACAAGTATTTATTTGCATGATCCACAAATAATTATTTTTACCCTTGTGCAATTTATGTACGTAAATAGCCCCTACGATACAGGAGAAAATTCTAGTAAGAATTTAACGCTTTTTTTTTAATGGTATGTCGTAACATAATGTACCGACGAACTAAAGCCACGACTTTTTATTTATTAAGTTTATTTTTTTATCCTTTTAAATAGACTAAGAAATACCACAAGACAGTTAACACGAGAATGCGCTCTAAATTGTTATTATTACTATTTTCGCGCCTTCACAGTCAACACAGGTCTCTCTCAAGAAACTTCAGAAAGCACGGTCCTGAGCCACTATCCGTCAAATTCCTGCATATCTTACTTTTAGGTCGTCTCTCCATTTAGTGGCCGTCCCAGACTTTGCTTACGTCATATAAATAGTTACAATAAAATTTTAATCTCCGATCTTTCCACCTTTATTAGTGGATTTTTTCTTCAATTTTAAACGTGGTGACGTTTTCTTTGATGTGCCTGCCTACTTAATAAAAAGGTACCGTTTAAATCAGTTAGGCCGTTTTCGAGAAATCGAAGAATATATTTAAAAAAAAAACATTATGCGTCAAATATAGAGCCCACTTTCCCTTCCTTTTTAAGTCAGTGAAAATTCAAATACATTTATTAGTCTGTAAATACAAGCTATTGTATTGTAGCACTAGTTGTGATTCAAACTCAGGACCTACCCCTCAGGGTGGCCAGATGGTCGGGATTTGTCTGGATTCTTTCGAAATTGAATATATTTCTAGACGTGCGACAGACAATTTAATTATAGTTTTGTGCACAACGCGCGGAGGTCGGATGGAGACCGCATCATGCATTATCACTTCATGTTTTTCCGAATATGAACGGTATGTTATGAGTTAATTTTAAAGATAAATAGGGAAGTTTTTATTAAAAGTATATACTCGTACTTGACGGTTACCAAAGCCCGACATTCAGATTTTTTATTGTATTTTGTTTTCGGATCTGGTAACTCTACCCTTAAATCAAAGACCAAACGACGACGTACTTACTCGTAGTAAGCGGTCTTTTATTTCCTACTATTTAATATAGCAGGTTCCAATCCAATGTGATAGCATTGGAATAATCATGACATTGGATTATATTTTTGTTTTTATACGTGGTGGGACGTGGAAGGCCTTCGTTCTCACAGAATACCAGTCCAAAATAGCAGCTTAAATCTGCTGTGTTTCGTATGGTGAGTGTAGATAATCGGAGACCTGTTTTATTGGAAATCGAGGCATTCCATCTTAGTCCTCAGGGGTGACAACGAATCTGCAGTTTTATTTTTCATTGAGTTTAAATGTAGATGTCTATGGGCCACAGCATCCACTTACCATCAGGTGGACTGTGTGTTCGTTTGTCACCCTTATTCTATTTAAAAAAAATAATTTAGAGTTTTGGCGGAAACTTTCCGGCCGGTGGATTGCCGCTCCTGCATTATAGTTTAGAATTTAGATAATGGTTTGAAGTAAATTTTGATATGTAATAGTGGTACAATTTTGTGTTTTATATATCTGTTTGTGAACTAGTCATTTACTAACTGGAAACTATGAAACAAGTGCTCCCCTGGTGATGCGAACCTGAAGTTAGTGTCTGATTGGGCGCCTTGAGATACTATTGTCAACGACTGTCTGCTCGCGCACAGTACTATTCTGGATTCTGTGGTGCTCGCCTGAGCTGCCCTCAATTTAAAAAAAAACTTGCGATGTGACGCCTTAACATATTGTAGAGAAGTTTTAAACCATTTATTACAAAGGATAATTTATTGAAATTTGACACTGGCAAAATTATTGCTTACTACGGGTACGTTGAATCCGTCTTAAGATACGGACTACTCTTGTGGGGCAACTCAACTGACGCAAACAAGGCCTTCCCGTCAGAAGAAATGTAATCGTGCACTGTGTTGTAGGCCCTCTTGAAAGCTGTAGACCCCTGTTCAAGGAAAAAAGTATTCTCACTTTAACTGGTTTATATATATTAGAAATCTGTGTTTTCATTAAAAATAATTCTAATCAATTTTTTTACCGTGCTGGAAAGTAATAACTCTCTAGCAAAAAGAGATCCGACACGTCTACTCATGCCATCTTGTAAAACTACATTATTCCAGAGGAATTGCCTCATAATGTATCAAGGTTTATAATAAAGTTTCTAAAAATATTCGTGAACACCAGAAAGAAGAAAGAACAGAAGAAAAAGCAGTGGCTAATAAATACTGCCTTCTATAATATCAACTAATTCTTTAACCATATATTTTGATTTTATTTTTATTGATTTAGATCCAGTATTTTGCATGATACTTCTCAAATGAAACTAAAATAAATTTTTCTAATTTTGTACGTTTTCCTAAAAAAAACATAAATATAAAGTGTTTATAAAAGAAAAAGAAAATTTATAAAACTGTTTATTTCTAACTTTATTTTTTAATTTTAATTTATTTTTAACATATTTATTTTAAACAATTTTTACGCATGCCACAAAAAGCAAAACATGTGGAAACAAATGTTGACTCTGTATCCATCCGTCTGTAGCCATGTTTTAGTGAAATAAGTGGTTTGATTTGTACAACCATGCGGGTTCAAATCACCAGTAGCGTTACTGATCGCCATGGCTATTATTTATTTTGTGGCCTTGGTAAGAGAAAACATATACAACATGATTAAACCAAACTAAAGTTAACATAAAATAACACGAGATTTCGTATTTCCGCAAAGGTCAAAAACTTACTAAAACAAAGATTGTGTATAAAAGGTTATTAGTTATTATAACAGAATGATAATAACCTCTTTTAAAGGGGTCATAAATACCGAGACATTTCTAATATGATTAGTATAGTTAATCTTTCTTATAATAATGTACTCCAGACCGAATTTCGGTCACGGCGGCCTGCCTCAACGGAGGCTAGCCATCAGCACAGGACAGGATTATAGTGCCCAAGTTTATGCGCAACCACAGGTGCACTCTCTATTCCCTCGACACACGACCCCTTCTCTATTCCCTCACTCTCATAATCCGATGGGACGGTAAACCGACACGACCAGGAGAGAGATCAGGCGCTCTTTCTTATATATAAAAATCAACCTTGTCTCGCTCAAACTCAAAAACGGTTCGAACGATTTTGATGAATTTTTTGTATTGTTTACAACTCAATCGGACCCGGTAGAAGGCGCTGTTGTTGAGATACAGAAATCAGCTATGCAAAGCCGGGACCAATTGCTAGTTGTGCAATATAATTGAAATGCATATCTTAACTCATCCCTCACCGTTCCATCTCGTTGTTGTCGACATACCACACCTTTAAACCAAACGGTTTGGTTTGTCGTTCCTAATGCGATGCAAAGAAGTGGAAAATTTTGACAGCTTCTTTTTTTTTCTATTCGGTTTTAATGTATAATTTATGTATTATTAATTTATGTAATATTTATGTATTCAAGGCAGGAGTGGATAGGCTTTTGTTGAGCTAAGTTAATACACTTTGTTATCTTCAGCTTCATCACCACTTGCTATTATTTGTGATAGTAGTCAATTACTGGCTTACAATAAAAAAAACATAACTGTAATTTGTTCCTTTTTCAAAAATAAGTTCTGGTAGGTTTTTGGTTTGTTCTCCAAGGACAGGTTTTCCAAACCAGATACTTCAAATAAGTATTTTCATAATCTAATAGCTGGTACCCAAGGAGTTGCTGCCGCAGAAGAAATAATTGTGGAAATATTGATTTAAATTTGGAAAAGTTATTAATCAGGAATGATAATACAAACAATCAAACTTTCAAATAAATTTGTCTATACGATACGCGCGCCAACTACTGTAGGTTAATTGTACTATATCTATAACCGAAGACGTAGATGGGTAAGGACCAAATTTTTATACCGTCGCACAACAAAATATCACACTGGAAAGTGTCACAATGGAACCTGACTGTCGCACAATAGATATATTAAGCTGTGGTTACACTTAGAATAAAAATGTGATATTTCATTGCAATATCATGTGTGATATCACAATGTTACAAATATAGGTACATACAACTATAGTTACTGAATTGTATGTGTATATATTGCATTCAAAATACGAAAAAATAAAAATCTTATTTTTATTAATTATTTATTCAAAACGCCAAATAATCAAAACATTCAAACAAAAAGATTACCCTCCTTTTAGAGCAGTCGCGTAAAAACAAATAATACAGATAACTAAAGAAAACTCTTCTAAAACAAAACAAATCTCCACTATTAAATTATAACAAATTAGTGAATAATTTCTTTAACTAGAAATCTTCTAAAACAAAAAAAATCCTCAGAGAACCAAAGCTAAACATTTCTATTAATAAAAAATATCTATTAAGCAGTAGTTAAATCCCAAAAATTTCCAAGTAAATAGTGTAAAAAGTTCATTGATATTTTGTATCGAATGTAGTATCCTCCAGAGAAATAAAATAAAAAAATTTAAAGTAAGTTTCATTAAAACTGTCTAACAAATAATACTCTTTTGATTTTACAGACAATCTTATTTTTTTAACAATTGAAATATTGGTTACAGTATCGAGATCAACTTTTTTTGGCCTTATAAATTTTAAATTTTAGGAGTTTTTACAGTCTTTAAAAACGAAACTGTATAGAAAGTTGTACCATCTTTAATTTCAACACTCGTGACAAATCCTATGTAGTACTTCCATTTTCTCATAAAATATCTTACTAACACAGCGTTGTCTACTTCAATTTTTTCAGTGAAGTCACAAATTCCTGAGTATCCATCCTTTTGTTGATCAACTGTTTTCGAATCCTTGGCATTACAAGTGTCTATCTGATGCTCCATATTTTCTTTTAAGGTGGAAGATCTTTTGGAGGGAGATAAAAGGTCTGTTTTGGATGTGGAAGGAACGGAATTTGTACTACTTTTGTCTGGAAGCTTTTTGGAATATACGTCGAAATCTAGACCAATTTCATTAAGAGTTATTTTTCCATAAGATTTAAGATCCAAATTTTTAAGGTTTTTCGGCGTAATTTTAACGTCTGCCAAAACCGCCACTTTTTTATTTTCTTTCATTTTTCCACAGTGTCCTTTAAATATACTCTTCTTCAGTTCTTCTTGGTTTTTTCCATTATTTTTCACTATTTCCTTATCTCGTGTCTTTTTCTTCTGGTTTTCTTGTATTTTTGACTCTGATTCAGTTGGTATATTCTGTGCATTCTCTTCAGAGGACGATATAACAAAGCTTTCATTTTCATTCCATTCAGATGTATCACTCTCTGCATATTCAATCTCCATATCCGTATTTTCGGTAGATGAATCTTGATTCTTTCTTGAATTCTTGCATCTATTTTTCCTTTTTTTTTAATTTTTTTTTCTATTTTTATTTTTATCAAATTGTGCATTTTAGTGTCAAAGCAGTCACAATTGCCTCGCAAGCAGAAGCAACTTAATGGTCTGTACTTTATTATATTTTCATATTCAGTTGCAATGACTTGATGAACTTTCATTGTAGATGGTATAGGTGTTACCCTTTCAGGCTCAGGTATTTGAATCATCTCTATGTTACTTTCTGGTACGTAAAATGTTTTCACAGACGTAACGGTTTTCGATAAAATGTCAAATACAGATTCAGCATCAACTATATCAACACCATATGCAACTCTTGCATCAAGGGTTCTCTTCTCCACACCACCGACCCCGTCAGCTGCACCTTTACCATGTGATGTTTCAAAAAATGACCATGTTCCTTCGGTAAAGCCTTCTTCCTTAATTTTTTGACAAAAAAGGTAAAAGTTATTTTTTTGTTTATATTGTGTTGCAGGACCGTCAGACCAAAAGTGGATGTGGCTAATTTTGGGAAATTTCATTTTCGCAAAATCTATGACGGGTTTCAAGTGGCCCCATATAGCTTCGGGGCCGTGTTTGAGTGACGGAGAAACAGTACAAAAACAAATGGGTTTCTGATCTTTGACATACAACAAACCTGTATGTAAGGTTACTTGAGTTTTAGAAGCACCAAAGTGCATAGCCTGCACTTCTATGGCCATTTTACAAACATAATTTTCTGAGAAGTCACAATGAATGATAACTTCGTCATCTTTAATGTTTTCAAGCGCTTCTCTATATTGCTTGTATTGATGATAAATGTTAAAATAATGTACTTTAAATTTTTGAAGTTCACTTTGAAAGAAATCGACAAGACATTGAACCGATCCAGATTTAACTTCTTTCACCATTTTTTTAGTAATTTTATGTTTCCCGTCTTTGTCGTATTTATAAGTTTTATAAAAACACTCTAACCAAGACACTTCCATATTATTGTCTGGAATCCCAAAATTAAGTGTTTTGTTAGCGCATAATCTGCACTCCGAATACATACAAATTTTAGATTTAGTATTGCATACAATTTTAGACACGATCTCATTCAAATCGTTTGATTCTAGCAGGCCCAACTTTTTTAGCGACTCAACTTTGAAAATTAAATTGGAATGCTTAATACAAGCGCATGTATTGCGGGTACTTACATTTGGTGAAACTACATAAAAAGGGCGATAACGTTTAAAGGTCGTAAAAGACACATTACCGCCTTCATTTTTGTATTTTTTTATATAAATTAAGTAAAGTGTCAAGCAGAAGGCGTTTTTGTTTTTGAATTTTATACTTTGTAACATATTCTTTCTTGCCAGCTGTCATGCGACTGACATCATCTCTTATAAAGAATTTTTTCAATTGTATAGCTGATTTGTTTTTTTCTTTTTTTGTTTATTCCGTATTGCCTAACCTCACATTTTAAGCCTAAATATTTAGTCATTTTTGTTTTCAGATTATACTTTATAGCGGCTTTACTATTTATTATATTTTTGAGTACTCTTCTTTCTTTGAATTTCTTAGTACCTCGATATGTTTCCTTTAAGGAATCTTCCATGACATGATGTTGTAAAAGTTTTTGCTTAACTTTTGCTTTAGAACTTTCGGAAATTTGAGGAAGTTCTTCATTAATAAATATATTTGTTTTGGTCAAAGGCGTTAGCTCATTTGCCTTTTGCATAGTTTGCATAACTACATTATCGGGTTCTGGCAATAATTCGGGCTTTCCACTTATTTCTTCTAATGTTTTTATTGATTTTAGGTCATGCAGCTGAGACGTAAGTATATTCATTCGTCTTTTGCATCTTATCAAAGACCTTCTCAGAGTATGGTTTCTTTTAAGTAATATTTCTACTTTTAGTTTTAATTTTTTGTTTTCGTAGGCCACTGTACTACGATACCTGCGACGTGCTTTTTGACTATTATCTGTTACCGTAGGTGAAGGTGCTTTCTGTTTCTTCTTACGCTTTTCATCTCTCCACCGTTTTCTTGCTTCTTTTTTTTCCGTTTCATCCATTTCCGAAATTTTCTTTTTGTTTTCTTTCGTTCTTTGCGCATTCTTTTTTTTCATTTCTAGGAATTTTTCAGGATTTTCATTTTTTAATTTTTCGCGGTACTTGCGGCACCTTTCTGCTGACGATAAAGGCATCTGAGAAAAGAAACTATGATTTTTTTCGATTCCAGAAAAATTGAAATGGAAAAGTTGTTCAGTATTACGAGTACAACTGCCACGTAAGAGGCTATTACTGTTTTACAAATAACCCTGTATATCAAAATTTCTTTGCCTTTTGATCTAGATATAATTGTTTTCTATTTTTGCAAAAATTTAAACTTATTACTTACAATGCAACTATGTAAACTAACCTTTAGGAATCTCTGTTGTGACACGTCGCACAATTTCGTGTCACACGTGTTACAACGGAACAAAATTTCTTTACGACTTAACCTACAAAATATTATAACTCTTAAAACTTACCACTTAAATGAGCTTCAATTAATGTTTTTGGTGCTTTAGTTCTTTATAGTTCCTTTGTGTAAACTCAAACTGCAAAATACTTCACAAAACACAAGTTACTTATAATAAAATTTTCGAAATATTAATGACAAAACAGTACGTTTGAGACGCAATGGTCGATTGTCATTGAATACAAAATGGCGGCTGGTATCTGAAAATATTGCCAGCATTTACTAATGTTGCAAGACTAAATAACAAAGATACTTCTAAAATACGCCATTAGTTCCATAATAAAAGCGTCGCACAATTGGAAGATCACAACGGAACGAATATTAGGACATGTCTTTAATACACGATTTAACATAAAATTACTGCAAACAACGTTATTCTTATGAACAGGATTAAAGGAAGTATAATGGAAAACAAATTAGTCTCATATTTGGAACCCTAGTACTCTTTATAAAAAAATCAACACTGCATTGTACCGCGAAAGTCAGCATTGTGACACTGTAATTTTGTATGAAAGACAAATATCACAACACGAGATCGGGACATTATTTAAGAAATCTAAACAGTAAATCCAAGACAATAATGTCTGAAGCAGTTTCAAGCAAGTCAATATTTAATTTTGTTTAAACGAAATAGCATTTAGGGTGTACAAGTTTTTTTAAATTGATCTAAAAAACGTAGGACATCATTTTTTTTCCCGACTCGTAGAAGAATTTGGTCCTTACCCAGATAGCAATCTGATGAACGGTATGGCAGCGCATAAAATACGAACAAACAAATATTAATTTGTATATATTAAGATACTGTGTAAACATTCCTATTTCTATATGCAAATAAAAAGAGGAACCGGTCAACAGGAAAAATTTATTACGCCTAGACACCGCTTGTAGATTGAAAAGATGGTTCTGCGGGATATCAGCTGAACAGTTGTGAGAATGGACCCCGGTCCTTCCGCCATAAGGTCTGGGCTACCAGGGTCGACGGCCTGCCCCTCCCCTGCCTCCACTACCGCACGCCACCCGGTTATATTTAGACCGGATGGCGGGAAGTGTCCCCTCCACTTACGGACATTGAAAATCATTTGTTACAAGTGCTGTTGTTTGCGGACGTATCCGATTAGATAGATTAAAAAGATTAACAACCATCTAAACCTCCATTTTATTAAGTAATTAAACAAGTGATGTGGTTAATCGATTATTCTCGTAATTTATTCTTTTCATAATCGATTGTTAATATACTTTATCTAATTCCTAAAACTTAATTCAAGGTTAGACCAAGAAAATTTGATTATATATAATAAGTAATGCGTTTTCAATTTGCAATTAATACACTTTTTGTTCGAATTAACCAGGAGGGTTCTTTTTTTGAGTGTTTGTATGTTTGAATGTTGGCTACCTTTGGAACGTTCTGCAGCCTAAGGCTTGATGAATTTTAACATATTAACTTTTTTATAATTTAAGAGTGGCAAGCGAGCACACAGTCCACCTGATGGTAAGTGGTTGCTGTGACCCATAGACATCTACATCTACCCTCGATAACGAAACAAAATGCAGATGCGTTGTCACCCCTGTGGACTAAGATGGCAGGCCTCGATTCCAGTAAAAAGGGTCTCCGGTTCTCTACACTAAGCAAACGAAACACAGCAGCGTTAAGCTGCATTTTGACGCTGGTATTCCGTGAGAGCGTGGTGCTTCCCCGGTCGAGCCGACCCATTCGTGCTAAAACTATGCCACTAATATACATTAACACCTAATATACCACGTATAATCATAAATTAAATTATTCGTAGTCGTGGAAGTGACTAATATTTGAATTATCCTCTTTTCAGTGGAAACTTTACGCAGCTAGGTATTTTATTAGGGCCAGACCTTTGTGAATAATAATAGTATTTCATTAATGATCGATTCCTATAATCATAAAACGATCCGTCTTACAAAACGATTCGTTTTATTACATATACGAGATACATGCATGTAAAAATGGTTTAATATTACTATTCGTTCAGCAACTTGAAATGAATAAAAATTAAAAAAAAAACTTTAACCGGTTTATAAATAGTTGAACTGCTATTTTGTTTTAAAAGTGGACACTTTATCCTATACCTTTAAACGAGCAATTCTTGTATATATATATAATCGAAGTCTCGGGGTAGTATCTCGGTATCTCGGCTATAATCGATCTAGCTAGGATTTATTTTTAGAAAATGTCTTTTTGTCCGTGTTTTTAGGCAATGAAAAACTGCTACAATAGCGTTAGAATAAGAAAGTAAATTTTGACAATTTATAAATGATTACAAATGGCTTAATTGGTATATTGGGCGGTCACAAAATCGTAATACAACAATGGTTCGAGCCCAGACCGACCGACCGACTTTTTTTAATTTTTTTTCAAGTTCCTTTCTTTTTTGAGAAAATCTATTTTTTCGAGCCCTTTTTTTAGTATTTTTTAAAAACACGAAAATTTAAATTAAACTAATTGCACTCATGATTTTTTATTCAAATAACCAGTTAAGTTGTTTCTAGTATGTCGCTAAGATCAAAAAATATTATTCGTATTTCATTTATCTAAATATAATTTCCAAAACACACGAATTACAAAAAACCGAGCGTAAAATACCGAGCAAAGCTCGCTCAACCGGGTACTAACACTTTATTTACTGTAAAATGGCTCGTTAAAGAAAACGAAACGTTATATAAATAAATAAACCCGGCATAAAAGACAACAATCGCAAATTACGTCAGCGGAAGTTAGTGAATGATATGATTATTTAATAAGCTATCTAACTGTCAACATCCCAGATACTAACAGGAAACGCTATTTTCGGCCTATACTATCATCATACCGTGGTAGTTCAGAGAATGAGCGCTTGCTGTAAATGTCCACACTACGCGAGTGACCCGGGTTCGATCGTCGCCGGCACCAATGAAAATATTAATAGCAATATTAAGTGCTTGCTAATTTACCGCGTGTCCGGCGGTGAAGCTAGATATCGTGAGGAAACCTGCACGTCTCAGAAATAAGAAAAATATTTCGAAGACACGCATTGGCGTGTTGGCAAACATCACATGTCTTAATATAATATCCTAACTTAAAATAAAATATCCACATATATAATACCAAAACAATTAAAATATTCGTAAATTTTCTCGCCCTTAAACCCTTTCAGAAATGAAAGCAGGGCCCAGCAGTGGGATCTATATAGGCTGTAACTTTAACTTTTAGGTTTTAACTCAATACACATGTCCACTATTAACGGTGGCTGTGTGTATGTGAGGCGGCAGTAGGAAGCTGAACCAGAAGATCTTTCCGATAACCAATGGTTTTAACCCAATACACATGTCCACTATTAACGGTGGCTGTGTGTATGTGAGGCGGCAGTAGGAAGCTGAACCAGAAGATCTTTCCGATAACCAATGGTTTTAACCCAATACACATGTCCACTATTAACGGTGGCTGTGTGTATGTGAGGCGGCAGTAGGAAGCTGAACCAGAAGATCTTTCCGATAACCAATGGTTTTAACCCAATACACATGTCCACTATTAACGGTGGCTGTGTGTATGTGAGGCGGCAGTAGGAAGCTGAACCAGAAGATCTTTCCGATAACCAATGGTTTTAACCCAATACACATGTCCACTATTAACGGTGGCTGTGTGTATGTGAGGCGGCAGTAGGAAGCTGAACCAGAAGATCTTTCCGATAACCAATGGTTTTAACCCAATACACATGTCCACTATTAACGGTGGCTGTGTGTATGTGAGGCGGCAGTAGGAAGCTGAACCAGAAGATCTTTCCGATAACCAATGGTTTTAACCCAATACACATGTCCACTATTAACGGTGGCTGTGTGTATGTGAGGCGGCAGTAGGAAGCTGAACCAGAAGATCTTTCCGATAACCAATGGTTTTAACCCAATACACATGTCCACTATTAACGGTGGCTGTGTGTATGTGAGGCGGCAGTAGGAAGCTGAGCCAGAAGATCTTTCCGATAACCAATGGTTTTAACCCAATACACATGTCCACTATTAACGGTGGCTGTGTGTATGTGAGGCGGCAGTAGGAAGCTGAACCAGAAGATCTTTCCGATAACCAATGGTTTTAACCCAATACACATGTCCACTATTAACGGTGGCTGTGTGTATGTGAGGCGGCAGTAGGAAGCTGAACCAGAAGATCTTTCCGATAACCAATGGTTTTAACCCAATACACATGTCCACTATTAACGGTGGCTGTGTGTATGTGAGGCGGCAGTAGGAAGCTGAACCAGAAGATGTTTCCGATAACCAATGGTTTTAACCCAAT
Organism: Parnassius apollo; assembly: GCA_907164705.1. NCBI lineage: Eukaryota > Metazoa > Arthropoda > Insecta > Lepidoptera > Papilionidae > Parnassius > Parnassius apollo. The sequence continues at coordinate 2,176,686 of CAJQZP010001011.1, forward strand.
ACACATGTCCACTATTAACGGTGGCTGTGTGTATGTGAGGCGGCAGTAGGAAGCTGAACCAGAAGATCTTTCCGATAACCAATGGTTTTAACCCAATACACATGTCCACTATTAACGGTGGCTGTGTGTATGTGAGGCGGCAGTAGGAAGCTGAACCAGAAGATCTTTCCGATAACCAATGGTTTTAACCCAATACACATGTCCACTATTAACGGTGGCTGTGTGTATGTGAGGCGGCAGTAGGAAGCTGAAGCAGAAGATCTTTCCGATAACCAATGGTTTTAACCCAATACACATGTCCACTATTAACGGTGGCTGTGTGTATGTGAGGCGGCAGTAGGAAGCTGAACCAGAAGATCTTTCCGATAACCAATGGTTTTAACCCAATACACATGTCCACTATTAACGGTGGCTGTGTGTATGTGAGGCGGCAGTAGGAAGCTGAACCAGAAGATCTTTCCGATAACCAATGGTTTTAACCCAATACACATGTCCACTATTAACGGTGGCTGTGTGTATGTGAGGCGGCAGTAGGAAGCTGAACCAGAAGATCTTTCCGATAACCAATGGTTTTAACCCAATACACATGTCCACTATTAACGGTGGCTGTGTGTATGTGAGGCGGCAGTAGGAAGCTGAACCAGAAGATCTTTCCGATAACCAATGGTTTTAACCCAATACACATGTCCACTATTAACGGTGGCTGTGTGTATGTGAGGCGGCAGTAGGAAGCTGAACCAGAAGATCTTTCCGATAACCAATGGTTTTAACCCAATACACATGTCCACTATTAACGGTGGCTGTGTGTATGTGAGGCGGCAGTAGGAAGCTGAACCAGAAGATCTTTCCGATAACCAATGGTTTTAACCCAATACACATGTCCACTATTAACGGTGGCTGTGTGTATGTGAGGCGGCAGTAGGAAGCTGAACCAGAAGATCTTTCCGATAACCAATGGTTTTAACCCAATACACATGTCCACTATTAACGGTGGCTGTGTGTATGTGAGGCGGCAGTAGGAAGCTGAACCAGAAGATCTTTCCGATAACCAATGGTTTTAACCCAATACACATGTCCACTATTAACGGTGGCTGTGTGTATGTGAGGCGGCAGTAGGAAGCTGAACCAGAAGATCTTTCCGATAACCAATGGTTTTAACCCAATACACATGTCCACTATTAACGGTGGCTGTGTGTATGTGAGGCGGCAGTAGGAAGCTGAACCAGAAGATCTTTCCGATAACCAATGGTTTTAACCCAATACACATGTCCACTATTAACGGTGGCTGTGTGTATGTGAGGCGGCAGTAGGAAGCTGAACCAGAAGATCTTTCCGATAACCAATGGTTTTAACCCAATACACATGTCCACTATTAACGGTGGCTGTGTGTATGTGAGGCGGCAGTAGGAAGCTGAACCAGAAGATCTTTCCGATAACCAATGGTTTTAACCCAATACACATGTCCACTATTAACGGTGGCTGTGTGTATGTGAGGCGGCAGTAGGAAGCTGAACCAGAAGATCTTTCCGATAACCAATGAATAAAAATAGAACTACAGCTGCTAAAGTAGTTGTTAAGCATGGCAACTGTTGCAAATATCATTCTAATGAGGGAATCTATGGCGAAGGCCTATGTACAGCAGAAGACCTTTGAAAGGCTGCTTTAATCCTCCAGACTGAATTTCGGTCACGGCGGCCAGCTCAACGGAGAACCCATCAGCGCATGACAGGATTATAGTGGTCAAGTGTAAGTGCACTCTCTATTTACTCAATCTCATAGTCCGATGAGACGGTAAACCGACAAAATCGACGGATCAACGCCTTCACGTGCTTTCCGTGGAAAAACCCAATAACTGATTTTGGCTCGACCCGGGATTCGATCCCGGGACTTCATTATCGGCAACTGCGTTGACGACCACTAGAACGACTATGGGGAGACTTATGTCAGTAGTGGACTTTCATAAGCTGTAATGGTAACGGTAACCTTCAATATTATTTTTATATGGAAGTAATGATAGTGTTTTTACTAAGCATATTAATTCTTAATAGTATCTGTCTGTAAGCTATGTTAATTTATTAAAACAAATATTTTGACTGTTTAATGAGTCGAGAGTCGTTCTTTTTGCTGTGTTTTGTATTGGAGGTGACGGGAACCGGAGATCCTCTTTAAAGCATTTCGTCTTAATCCGAAAGGGTAAGGACTTAGGCATCTTAAATAGAAAAATTTAGTCCTTTATCAAGGATAGATAATTTAAAGTATTCACTTATTACCAGGCTTTAATACAAGCGTAAAATAGCGGCGTAATGTTGATCGGAGCTAAAATAAAATATAAGAGAAATAAATTAAACAAAACAGTGGTTTCTGCACTAGAATCGTGTGGTAGGAACCAAGGGCATTGACTGTCACCCGTCTATATACCAATATACCGTAAGTAAAGTAAAGTAAAGTTACAGCCTACATACGTCCCACTGCTGGGCTCAGGCCTCCCCTCATTTCTGAGAGGGTTTAGGGCAAGGAAGTGTCCGCCGCGCTGCCCAAATGCGTGTTGACGAACTTCACATGTCTTCGAAATATTTTTTTCTTATTCCTCGGACATGCAGGTCTCCTCACGATGTTTTCCTTCACCGCCGAGCACGTGGTAAATCAGCACTTAAAATTGCAATTAACAATTTCATTGGTGCCGGCGGGGATCGAACCCGGGTTACTCGCGTTCTGTTATATTTACAGCGAGCGTTAACCATTGAGCTACCACGGCTCTAATATACCGTATATATACCGTATATAATATACCGTATACCGATAAATACATAGGACACCGATTTAGTCCTAAGTATACTAAATTTGAATTAGGTCCAAATAATGCAATTCAAACACAGGCTTGTTTATCAAACATAGGTTTTCGTGTAGTGAAATGTTTACGATGAGGGCATAAAGAAACTTTCTTTATAGAATAAGGGAGACAAACGAGCACACAGTCCACCTGATGGTAAGTGGATGCTGTGGCCCATAGATATTTACATTTAACCATGATTTAGAATCAAAATGCAGATGCGTTGTCACCCCTGAGGACTAAGATGAATGCCGCGATTCCAGTAAAACAGGTCTCCTGTTCTCTACACTGACCATACGAACCACAGCAGCATTAAGCTGCTATTTTATGCTGGAATTATGTGAGAGCGTGGTCAATTCGCCTGGTGTTTTATTCATGGGCGGCTGTAGTCACTTAACATCAGGTGAGCTGTAGTCAAGTGGGGACTGAGGTGTTCGATGTCGCAATGTCATGGTTAACCACGTCTACTTTTAATTTATATAAAATTATAAATGTTTAGTCCTATCAACGCAGAATGAGCTTAAAGTATCTTGTAACAAATCTGATGTAGTGACGGAGGCGACATTGTGGAGTACTCGAAACGTCGGGAACATAAGTTAATATACGCGTTTAAATCCGTAAAAGCTGGCTCATTGAAATTTTGGATTCAATCAGTGAAAAGCAAATACAAGTAGACTAAATTATTAGATAAGTTCGGGGCATGACCACTACGTGACGTTTATGGAATGGCTGAATACCTATTGGTAATCAAACATTTGATCCGTTCCCGAAAAGGGGTAAGGTACCGTTGTACAAGTGCGGTGAAATGTAAACGAGTGAGGAATACATGAGTGTCGCGTCCCACCAGCCGGAAACTGCGCGTAAACTTCCGTTTACGTGATTGATTGTAAAAGACGATTTAACCGACCACTATTTTGCTGACGTGTTTTTATGAATTTTATTCACATAATAAAATACACAATCTTTGTTACCATGATATAAAAAAACTAAAACTAAAAACTTTAATTATCACGTAGTCTTACTCTCCGTTGTAAAGTGCTAAGAACTCTGGCAGTGTTTTCTCACTGTATGGCTATAATTAGCATTTGAACGAGAAAAGATCCAGCCTTCTTATCACCAGCGGATACAGTCCCTTTAGAAACTTCATCGCACGTGGACATAAGACATAAAATATGCGCCACTAAGTTTACCCGCCTCCGATACTGCCTCAGCTCCAGACGAGGTACCCCTAAGCTGAAAGGCTGCCAAAATGTGATCTTGGACGTATCCAAACAATCGAAACTGCTAAATGAATTCTTCAGTAAATTCTCAAGTATTAATTTCAATATTAAGTATAGATAAATAGTATATATTAGACTAGCTTGCCAGGCAGACGTTGTTCTGCCCTTTTCCACGACCCTTGGTCATGTCCCATTAAAAATCCTTAAATTAGAAAAAAAAATTTGTGGGTCACTCATGGGCAAAAACGACTATCCTATGAGAGATAGGATAGTCGTTTTTGAAGTTGAAGTTTTGAAGTAGAAGTTGGACCAAACTGCACACGGTGTGCAAATTTGATTAAAGTAGGTTAAGTAGTTTAGGAGTCCATCGCGGACAAACAACGCGACACGTAATTTATTTATATATATTAAGATTGGCCAAGAGGTCTTTATCGTTAAAGTAGTTTTTATTTTATTTTTTTAAATCTAGAAATACAAATAGGTAAAAAACATCTGTGTTATATACATCATATTTTTACCTGGATATATTAGATTAGTCTTTATCGTTAAAGTAGTTTTTATTTTATTTTTTAAATCTATAAATACAAATAGGTAAAAAACATCTGTGCTATATATATCATATTTTTACCTGTATATATTAGATTGGTCTTTATCGTTAAAGTAGTTTTTATTTTATTTTTTTAAACCTATAAATACAAATAGGTAAAAACATCTGTGTTATATACATCATATTTTAATCCAGACAAATTTATTAATCTGTGCCATTAGAGAATATGATATACATATAAACCGTAGTTCAGAAAATGTTTGTGATTAGATTAAAATATACGAGGTTAGATTTGAGGTCTGATTAAATCTGATCGGTCACTTATGGCTAGGCCTGGTGCATGTGGAAGAACTTGTTATCCGAGTCTTAAATTCACTGGCTGATTTTTTTACAATGTGAGGGAGAGTTAATAATAGGAGGTTTTATTTTGGAAAAGTCTGTTATATGAAAGACTGGCTTCGCGTGTGTGGCGTTATTTAGATTTAGGATTATCAAAGACCATTTATTTTATTAAACTTTCGTTGCTTCAAAAAATGATCCCCCCAAGTTACTAATAAAACATAACCTAGATTCCTGGCATTGCTCTTCATCTGGTCGTTTTTAAATAAAAAAGTTTGTGGTATGTCCGGGCATTATCCAACCTTCGCACTGCAAAACTTCGCCGGGAGTCTAGAAATCATATTATATTCCGTGATAATCCGGGCAACCCCGGCCATGCGGCACCCAACTTTTATTAAAGCCAGTTACGAATATTTCATCATTACACAACAACACTGCAATTTCATTAATTAGCTAAGATCCTGCCCGGGTCAAGCCGACTCATTTGAACTACAACTATAAATATAGCTGCAGCGTGTCTCTACGACATATAAATCATGTATGTAATATATCCAATAGTAGACATAAATAGGATTTATCCAATAGTTTTGTTTACGGTTGGTAAACTTGGTAATTGGACTCCAGTATTACAATATTTTATTTTATTTAATAGGCCTATGCTCAACACAAGTTACATTCTAAATATGGGTATTTATAAGAAATAAATAATTAATTAAAATTTTTAATTTTATAGATATTCATAAAACATATTTGTATTAAATATATTTTTAATTATTAGAGTCCTAGATGATATATCGGAACTGTCTTAACTTTAGAAAAAACTATTAACATTTGGGAGTCTGCAAACCCAGGTTTTAAGTGGGCGAAAAGAAAGACGCTGTCAAATTATTCCACTCCTTTGCTGTACGTAATACGAAAGACAAAACAAACCCTCTGTGGCGCAGTAGCTTAGTAATGAGTTGTGGCGCTGAGTAGTCCCACGGGTTCGAATCCAATAAGTATTGTACGACCTACAAATAATTGTTCTGGGTTGGGATGTTTGTCCTTGTGAAATTTATGTTTGTAAACTGCCTTCACTATACACGAAAAAATCTTAGTCTTGAGGTAATCTTTTTTTATAAAATAGAAAATTACAACAAACCTGTCATCATGTTAAGCCTTCACGATAAACGAAAAAATATTAATCCTGAGGTAATCTTTTTTTTATAAAATAGATAATTTTTTTTAATTTTTAACTTTAGGTAATGTTTGTTCGTCCGTGAAGTCAATATTGAGCTCTAATTGAAATCTAGCGCTGTTGTCATTCAGTTATACAGCAGTTAGCTGAAATAGGGACCCAATTTGACTTGTTGCAAAGTATTTTGTAATTTATTTTTTTTATCTCGTGTTATATTGTTCTTTGCGATGTCAAATAAACTTTTGTAAAGTTTTCTTCATCTTTTCTCCCTTTCATGCTACCGTCTTCTTGGGATCCCATAATAAATAAAATTAAATCCAAACAACAAATCTGGCATCACGTTAACTGTTCGTGTGAACCGTCATAGATAGGTAGGTGGCTGCGAAAAAGTAAACACCGGCCGGCCGTAGTATGGCAAACATTGACCGATGTGATTTTCAATACGCATCAATTACTGTATATCAACAGTAACGTAGTGGCTTAAGAGTATCTAGACGGTATCCGATAGATGGTTCAGCATCTTTAATATGCTAGATGTAAAAACTTGATAATTTGTACTGCTAAAACTAAAAGAACGTGTTTTTAAGAAAATTTGAAATTTTCAAAAATAGGGAAGTTATTGGTTTCACCCCGATTTTCGAAAATCGAGTTTTCATCAGATCTCGACGTTTTGAGATCCCAGGAAGCTATTCTGACTAATTTCACGTGTGCGTGTAAGTATGTAAACCTTTCATAACTTTTGAACGTCTTGATCGATTGAGATGCGATTTACGGCGTTCTAAAGATGTCAATGTGAAATAGATTTGGTGATAATATGAACTGATTCGGACGAGTAGATTTTGAGAAAACTCAAAAATAAAAATTTTGAATTTCTGTTTTTTGGAATAACTTTTAAACGACTTCACCGATCGATTTCAAAACTAATCAGCTCTTAACTTTAAAAAATGACGTCGAATGCCGTTTGGAAAATAAAAATCGGTTCATTCGTTCGTGAGATATCGAAGGAGAAAGAATTTGAAAAGAACGTTTTTTTAACATAACTTCCAGATTTCTCAATCGAGCAAGTTTGCGCTTTTCATATTATTTTAAATTACTCTGATATTTTATATTCAACGTCATAATTTGGTAAAATATGGAGCACTTTGCATTTGAAATTAGCGGGAAGTTCCAGGGATGGCCTGCAGGGTCAACCAATTTTTTTTAATTTTCTACTTTAGGTAATGTTTGTTCGTCCGTGAAGTCAATATTGAGCTCTAATTGAAATCAAGCGCTGTTGTCATTCAGTTATACAGCAGTTAGCTGAAATAGGGACCCAAATTGACTTCATGCAAAGTATTTTGTAATTTATTTTTTTTATCTCGTGTTATATTGTTCTTTGCGATGTTAAATAAACTTTTGTAAAGTTTTGTTCATCTTTTCTCCCTTTCATGCTACCGTCTTCTTGGGATCCCATAATAAATAAAATTAAATCCAACCCAAACATTTAGTTAAAGTTACGCGGGTTTCATGCTAGGTCTTTCGAGGACAGTGGCTTTTTCCGAACCAGTAGTACCTAGTCATTGAACATTGAAAGTACGTTCGAATATCCTTTTATATATTACGTGAGGTTAATATGGTCATCCGGTTATTGTGGTGACTTTCTTATAACTTAAAAACTACAGCTTTGTTTGCATAAATGGCCCTTTGATACAATATATGATATACGATCGTGTATACTTAGTTTTTAAGTTGATTTTTCGAAAGGTTCCTAATTATTGCCAAATCTTGTTCGCTGTTTTTTTTTCTTAATACGAATAAGTTCATTAGTTTTTCTTCTTAATATACTATAAGTATACGACGTTGAGGTTTTGGCTCCGTCTTCCTGCTAGTTTTGGTTTTACAGGGCGCAAAGTTTAAGGTGACCGTTTAATCCTCAAGAACCTTATATAATTCTTCTGCACGTGTGTTTGTCACTGAACTCCTAAATGGCTGGGCCGGTTTTATAATATTTTTTGTGTTTTGAGTGGGCCTCTGGATGGTTTAGATTCACAATCGAACTCTGTAGATGGCGTTGTTGTCGAGATCCAGAAATTACCCGTAAGAAGCCGGGGGCGGATGATTAATTCAATATAAATTATTCTATTTTATTCTTTTCTCTTTATTACACTTCAAGATTACTAGATCCAGCTTGTTGAGTCTGCTTAATTTTGACTTATTTTGAAATCTCGAGGATTTGACAGTTTTGCAATATTATTTGTCAAGAGCATTTCAAATGATTATCGGGATAATCGGGATTATCGCATCATAACTAGTGGCAGTAGGCCTGCCATGTAGCTTGAAGAACCGATATCCGATTGGGAAGATCTCAAATTGCGGCAGCTTCCTTCCGGTAGGTAAAGTGTAGGGCGCCCCCCCACTAGATGGAGTAACAACCTAGTAAAGTCGATGGATGCTGGTGGCTCAGGACCAGGTCTTGTGGCATTCCTTGCCGGAGGCCTATGTTCAGCAGTGGACTTGTGAAGGGCTGTAATGATGACGATGATGATGATTTCAAATTAAACTCTATTAAATCCATGAAAGCTTCCTACATGAGATATGTCGCTTGCATAGTGTTAAGCGCAACAAATTCAAAAGTACTTACTGTTGTAATTAACCAGGGATAAACCTCGCGAGAAAGGTATGAAATAATAATTAGTAAAATTTTTTAGCCGTTCATAATTTTTGTTATCTTCAAGGTCAAATTTCTATAATCCGAGATCAAATACATAAATAGGTGTTTTCAAACGAATAAAATTTTTAGCTTGGTTATCGGTACTATCACAGCCGATTTATTTATTTATTTATTTAAATAAATACACCATCGACAATATCAGTAAACGTTGTTACAATCAAAATACTACATTTTTAGATAAAGGATATGTCTTTACAGGCGTATACATCAATATAAGAGAAAAAAAAACCCTAAACAACATATAAACTCTAAAACAAAAAGGAATTAAACTAATCAATCAAAGTAAAAGGACCAGTAATAATTACAATAAATAATAATTTTGAATCATTAATCTGGTACGGCAGGTAACAGTAAGTCTTTACATTTTCTTTTAAATACACGTTCAGGGTCGCTAAAGATGTCGATATCATGATTGTTTAAGCTGTTGTAACTTCGCATACATCTGCGGGAAAACTTGCGTAAATTGGTTCTACTGATGGGAATATTGAACAAATTAGTAATTGGGTGTCTAGGAATATGACAGGGGATTTTAAAGCACACTTGCTGCAGTAAACTTGCCGAAATTAACTTACCGTGTAGAAGTTTATGTAGCGTCATTAAGTCTAAAAGCTTTCGTCAGTCAGCCAGTGAACTCATTCTAAGATGAGAAAGTCTAGAGTTATAATCTTTATAGTATGGACAGTTTTGAACTTTATATGCAATGAATCGAGTGAAGTTTTGTTGAATACGCTCGATTCTGTGATTATTTAATTCCACTGCTGAACATAGGCCCCCCAAGATGCCTCCTGCCTTACAAAACCCCAAAAAAGTATATAATTCTTGGCTAAAAACAAAAAGGGTCCATCCAGTATGTTACTTTGTCCAAGATATAACCACTAAATTTTAAGCGAGGAGCCTATATATTTTTTAATAGAAGAATAAAAAAGAAAAGAATATAATTATATACAATATTATAATTCACAAAGAAAATTTTAACTTTGAAACAAATAAAAAAAACGTTTAAAAATAACTAAATTCGAGTTATGTGCAGCCTAGTTTGTGCGTGGTAATTATCAATGATTTTGCAACGCTCTTGCTCTCAAACCGGCTGCTAGACTAATATCCCTCAAAATAATTACCTAATAGATATAAAAATGGGTAGTATTTATTGAGAAATCATTTACATAAAATCACAATATCTACGCCATAGATAGAGTTCTACTTTTTTCACACATTATGTTCAAATTTTTTCCTCTCGGTAAAAAAGACATAAAAAACAAACCGATTGATATATTGATACATCATAATAGCTGTTTTATGCTTCCACGTTTTATAAACCTGCTCTTGTGTGTCTGTTCAAGACGAATTTAGTAACTGATTTTAAACTATCTTCCCGATGAGCAAGAAACTTGAAATTTCAAACACAGCTCAGAATCGTAATATGGCAATGTTAGAAAGAATTTGAAAAAAAAAACGTGGTACATATTTTTTTAAATTTCATTTGTTATAATAAAAAGTGAATCCAAAAATTTTGAAAGCCATCTATGAATAGCATTCCAATTTTGTTAGCAGGTTAAAACTACGAATATTATCAATTATGGCTGCTGTAAATATTATACGAAATGCGTTAATATTAGGCCCTCTAAAAACGGGGATATATTACGTGACTGCGATGACGCATGTCATGGTCACTCTATCAAGTTGCTTTCTGCTTGCTTCCAATGGTACCAAAATATGATTTCTACAATCATTTGCTTTCTAGTAGTCGTCGATCTCACAGGCTCATATAATGTGAATTGTAAATTGTTATTGAGTTAATATATTTCTCTTTTTTTTTAATATTTTTTATTTTATTTTTTACTTTTAATTATTTTTCTTTGGCTTTAGCAATTAATAAAAGACCTTTCTCTCTTTATATGTTATTTCCTTAACAAATATTAGCTGTCATCCCCATTTTTATAATTAATAGTATTATTATAATAATGTATACGGAACGGCACACAACACAAACCTGCGTGGTTTTTTGCCGTGCCGCACAGAAAATTTATAACAATTTTTAATTAATAATAAAAAATTCTACTTATTTATAACAAGAATAGACGATATAAATGGACTATTGAAATTCAGTATTAAAATTCTGCTAGATCGTTCGTCATACGTACAACAAAGGATTGGAATAAGTTCCCAGCATCTGTTTTTCGGTCCGATTACAATGTGGGTGTCTTCAAGGCAAGATTGAACAGGCTTTTGTTAAGTAAGTGCCCTTCAGCTTCAGCATTTGCATTCCGTTAAAAATGTATAAACATTTTTCAATTTTTTATTAGTCTGTCTGTCGAGACTAATTTTCGAAATGGATGAACCGTTTGTAATGAAAAACTGACAAAAAGCTAAAGAAGCCTCCATTCTAGGCTATTTGAACCGAAAAATTTGTTATTTTTTGATAAATTAAATGATCTTTGAAGATGTTTATGTTAGTTTTTTTATAAACACGAAGTTAACTGGTCCACCTGATATTAACTGGTAACTGCAACCAAGTTCAGATAAAGTTGGCTACAGATGCGACGGCAGCTCTGGGTACCAAGATGGAATGTATCACATCCTTTAATTATTTTGTATATTTAGTTCCGCTAGATTCCGACGAACCAAATGTCGCCAGCCTGTCACTGTCACACACAGACACCTAGTGCCACAAACACAGTCAGGCCGGTTTTAGAGCTCGACCGACCGTCGGTACGTGCGTCGGTCGCGTTTGCCTTTTGTATGAAAATTCACAAGTCGTTACAGATTACAGTGCTCGACCGACCGTACGCACGTGTATATTGCTACGCACTGCGTACGAGGACCGTCGGTCACGCGCATCCGCATGCGTACCGTCGGTCGACCGACGCGCTATGCAAACATATTGACGCGTTCAGTGCTACACCGACCGTACACACAGAGTGTATCATCGTCAAAAAAATCGAACCTAAACTTTAATAATATTGTATGATTTTATAGGTATTAAGTAGTGTTAGTGATTTAAGTAATTTTTATCAAACATGACATATGTCGACACCGAACGCCTCGCGGATGTTTTGAGCTGTCTTGTAATTTTTCTGATAATTCTTTAAAACTTTTGATTGTCATTCTAAAGTAATTAAAACAATTTTCTTCATCTTTGCGCAATAATGAATATAAAGTAGTAAATTTCCCTTGAAGTGCTCTTTGGGCGACGATTGGGTGAACCTGATATCTACGTCTTCTGTTCCTTATACGTTTACGAACATAGTAAGCAGCAATTAAACAATTTTTAAACGCGTCCATTTCGTGTACGTGTTTGTGACTATACCAGTCCGGCCAGTTTCGTTGCTCAGGAGAGAACTGAACGCTACAAACTGAAGATCGGTTATGCGTATCGTCAGGACCGATGGTACGTACCGACGGTCGGTAGAGCTCTAAAACCGGCCTTAGGACACCGGATGGGATGCAGCAAGTCCGCAGACGGGTGCGCCGCATATGATTCCACACCGCGTATATACTACATACCGTACACCCGTGTCCCTGAGTATTTCATACCGCCCAGAACATCGAACGATATAAGTTAGCCGTCAGAGCCAGTCCCCGCCACCTCCTGCTCGGTAGATCGTAACGCTTCGCATACACCTAATCCGTCATCAGCCGAAGTTTGCTCGGGCGATGACGGCGAAACTCGGACGATCGAATCAAACACTTGTTAACAAAGAGAGCGCGTATACAATCATGACCGTCATTGTCCGATAAACCGAACCGAAAACGGCCGATAAACCGTCGAGTCCGAACTTGTTGAGATTTCTCGCCCGACTGCCGGCGTCTACAGTGCGAATTGAGTATATTTATAGTTTAATTTAATCACTTTGTCTTTATTCTGTTGTTTGTCAGTGTTGTTATCTACCTAAACGACTATGGATATTGAAAATATAAAGAAAAGAATACCGGCAACGTCCAATGTCGGCACAAGTGGTACCTACACTGTTGCAGTGTAAGCACATACACGTCCGAGTTACACGTCCTGGTAGTTCTGTCTGCCATAGGCCGACAAAATCGGTTTTTGTGTAAACGTACCGTTAGATAACTCACCCACGTGCATTGTACACTGTCACAAGAGTCATCGTTACTCAAGTAACGATGCGGAATGGTTTAAATTCACCCTTTTACAACCCGTGGCCTTCTAAGGCCACGGGTTCTAAAACCTATGAAGTTGCAAAACTTAAAAAACTAACAGCATTAAAATCACCAGAAACCAGATATTTTGTATATGTTAAACAAGTATATCCTTCCGACAGGAAGCATGTTGCATGACGGTATCAAATAGTTAAGAGGATGATCCTACCCACGGACTTCGGACTTCGAGACAGAAAAAGAAATTCACCTAGCAAAATTATTAACTAACTACACAGTTTTGTCGCTTATAAATATCCTCGTATGTGAGAGGCCTTAAGTATACTTTATGGCTTGCAGAGATTACGCGCGCCCGGACCGACCGCGAGTTAAAAATACTTCCACAAGTCAATGACGTGTACTGTAAGTTGAACTATGCAGATATACTCGCTAGCTATACTGCATTTTATAATTAAACTTTGAAAAAAAAAATCAACATCGACTTCAACAAATTAAAAATATAATAATTGGAAGCGGTAGAGGTGGTAAAAATTATTTTCTTTATGTCGCTTACCGTTGGCTGTAAATTGAAGAGTTCAATAAAACCTCCGAGATTATCCTCCTTCTCACCAAAAGAACATTATTTTCATACAATGAATTCACACAGAAAACTAATTCTGATCACAATAAACTATAACTCGAGAATAACGTGACTTTTTAATAGAATAAGTGTGACAAGGGAGAACACAGTCCACCTATTGATAAATGGATGCTGTGGCCCATAGACACATATATCTAAGCTCGATTAATAATCAAAATGCAGATGCGTTGTCACCTCTGAGGACTAAGTTAGAATACCTTGTTTCCAGTAAAAAATGGTCTCCGGATCTCTATTATACTCACCATACGAAACACAGCAACGTTAAGCTGATATTTTACGCTGGTATTCTGTGAGAGCGTGGTCCTTCCCCGGTCGAGCCGATCCATTCGTGCAGCGTTAAGTAGAGAGACTTCTGCGTTTCGCTTGGTGAGTGCAGGTGGCCGGAGGCCTTATCCCTCCCCCCCCCCCTTTAACATGGTAGTGGAAATAAGAGAAGATCTACCCCAGGAGGGTATTAGAACCCCTGGTGACGGAGAATCCCTCGCTGAACATCCACGATCAAGTTACCCTACTCTTCCTGAGCGTGGATGCACAGGCTGCCCCGCGTATTCTGGGGGGAGGGGGCGCAATTCCACTCGCGACAGATACTGCTCGGGGCAAGCGGAGCAACAACACCAAGGCGACCCCTGCCATGCTATCCGTGAAATTTTGCAACATCAGGGGACTTCATTCTAACCATAACGCTGTCCACTACCATCTGGAGACGGCGAAACCGGCCTTGCTCTTTTTAACCGAGACTCAGGTGTCCCCTCCGGCGGATATTTCGTATCTCTCCTACCCGGGTTACAAATTAGAACATTCCTTTGTGCTACGGGCTGGAGTTTGCGTATACGTCAGAGAGGACATCTGTTTTCGACGCCTCGGCAGTCTTGAAGGTACGGACCTGTCCATCCTTTGGCTGCGCGTAGACAGCGACGACCATCCTCGCGTCTACGGGTGCCCTATAGGTCCCATAGCAGTAATACCGGAATAGACCGACTCCTTGGTCATGTCCAAATGGCTACAGATTCCGTGCTACAGCAGATCCCATCCGCAGAGATTGTGATCCTATACTACTAATATAGCTGCAGCATGGATCTCCCACGTAATAATCACATTTTGTCTATAGACTGCAGTAGGCAATTACCATCAGGCGGGCTACAAGTTCGCTGGTCACGTCTGTTTTTATAACGCCAGTATTACAATATTGGATAAGATATTATGTAACAATAAGTACACTTTGTCGAGATGCAACCGGAGCGGACATCTTGTTTTCAGTGCTGCAGCCGCGCTTATGAGGTCTCAATAGAGAAAACATAAAGAATATTGGCTAAGTTATCTATCTAACATATATATATATCTATGTATATATATAAATATATATATATTTCATAAAATTTAGTGTCCAGGGTGTTTGGGGGGCAATAAATCGATCTAGCTAGGATTCATTTTAAGAAAATGTCGTTTTGTCCGTGTTTTCAGGCAATGAAAATCTGCTACAATATAAGAAGGTAAATCTTGGTAGTGTATTAATGATTGCAAAAGCTCAAGTGGGCCGTCGCAAAATGGTAGTACCCTGGTGCTAGTCCTGTCTTCGGTCCGACTTTTTTTCCTTTTTTTTAGTTCTCTTCTTTTGTGAGAATATCTATTATTTCGAACCCTTTTCTTAGTATTTTTTTAAAAACACGAAAATTTTAATTAAATTAATTGCACGCATGATTTTTTTATTCAAATAACCAGTTCAGTTTTTTCTATTATGTCAATAAGATCAAAAAATATTATTCATGTTTCATCAGTATGTAATTTGTATCTAAATATAATTTCCAAAACACACGATTTCCAAAAAAATACCGAGCAAAGCTCGATCATCCAGGAACTAATTACCTTATTCGAACTCTGGGGTTACCAGAAAAAAAAAACGAAAACTTCGGACAAATAACTTAATTTCCACAGGAGAATCTACATTTTTTACAAAAGTTATTAACAAGCGTGAAAAAAACTATTCAATTATTGGTTTTGAGCACTTCTTATTTTAGAATAACTTTACTCTTTTTGCTCTTTACCAGCTTTACGCTTGCTGTAACTTTAACAGAATTGAATAATTCTTAATATTAGTTAATATAATATTTATTGTAAGCAAATTTTTTTTTATGCGAGCAACACTCTTCAACGTGCGTGAAGGAAATATCGTGAGGATATCTTCATGTCAGAAAATACTCGTAATAGGTCGGGGAAAAGGTTTTTATATACATTATTTTCAAAGTTTAGTTACTTTTAATTATAATATATATGTGCAGGGATTTTTGATCTAAAAATGAGACAAGTAGGTTTAACAGTCCTCTTTTGATGTTAACTTAACACTACCTAAGTAAGTTCTTGTCGTAGGTGGGTTCCATTAAGTTTCAATAGAGAATCGCAAACTCGTGTGGTACCCAAATATCGAGCTTTTTCGTGAGGTCAGACTTTTTCAAACGAATCAAAACGGTTTTGTGGTCAATTATCCTCTAATAATATTCTTGGGCTATGTCGTTACTACCAATGAGCCGATATTGCTCAAATTTTAAAAATGACATCGACTTTATCAGTATGAGGAGAGTGAGCTGCATCTTTGACATCAAAATTGACGGACTGAAAACGCTTGAACTAACTTTGTGCTACTCTTACTGACGCTGCATTAGGTCCTTAAATTTCACAAATTTTATCGTAGCTTGAGTGCGTTTTTATTTTTGTAATAAAAATTCAGAATATATCGAATTTCTTTGTTAGATTCACTCATTTTGGCGGACAGAAAAGCAATTGAAAAATGGCGGGAAAATTAAAACCAGCCAGATACAAATAATAGTACCACCAAAGAGATTTTATTCAATTTTATACAAACAAAATACGAAGAAAATAACAAATTATAACAGAGAGTGAAGTCGCATTCCTCATTTGGTGGGTTCCGTGTTCAAAGCGACAGTAGCCTAATGGCAGAGCTCGAACCGCGAACTCAAAAAGGTCGTGGGTTCGAATCCGCCATTCGACTACTGGCGTTAACCACTCGTAACACAAGCAAATTAAGCTTACCACGATTGGTTAAGGAGAATATTAGTAATGTTTATAGCATTGTTAATAACCTTTTTTTTTAAAAATCCCTCTAAGAAATGAGGGGCCTATTATGCCCACATTTCATCATTCATTCATCATTACACCCTTCACAAGTCCACTGCTGAACATAGGCCTCCCCTAAGTAATGTCACAAAGCACGGTCCTGAGCCACCTGCATCCATCGACTTCCTGCATATCTTACCAGGTCATCACTCCATCTAGTGGGGGGTCCACTACACTACACCTACCGGTACGAGGCTGCCACTCGAGAACCTTTCTTCCCCATCGGTTATCGGTTCTTTGAACTATATGGCCGGTCTATTGCCACTTCAGCTTACTAATCCGTTGGACTACGTCGGTCACTCTGATTTTATTGCGGATATCCTCATTTCTGAGTCTATCACGCAGAGAAACTCCGAGCATAGCCCCCTCCATAGCTCGCTGAGCGACCTTGAGCGTCCTCATATGGCCAGCAGTGAAGGACCACGTCTCAGATCCGTAAGTCATCACTGGCAACACTCACTGGTTGTACAATCTATTTTTCAGAGATTGAGGTATACCTGACGAGAAGATGTGTCGTAATTTCCCGAACGCTGCCCAGCCGAGTTGAATCCGTCGATTGACCTCTCGGTCAAAGTTGGACTTACCTAGTCCGTCTATTTGTCCCAGGTAAACGTACTCGTCAACAACTTCGAGCATAGTGCTCCCAACAACTACCGGCATAGGTGTGACATGGACATTAAACATGATCTTTGTGTTGTCCATGTTCATCTTAAGACCTATCCGTTGGGAGACACCATTGAGGTCATTGAGCATAGTGCTAATGTCCTCCAGCGATTCTGCCATAAAGACTATATTGTCGGCAAATCGAAGGTGAGTGATGTACTCGCCATTGATGTTAATACCGTATCCTTTTCAGTCCAGTAGCTTGAAAAGGTCTTCCAATGCAGCAGTGAAGAGTTTCGAGGAAATAACGTCACCCTGTCTTACACCTCTCTGCAGTTTGATAGGTTTCGAGCTCTGGTTTCGTACTCGGATAGCCATCGTAGCCCTACTATACAAACATTTCAACACTTCGATATACCGACAGTCAACTTGGCACCGCTGCAGGGACTGTATTTCGACGGAATCAAAGGCTTTCTCATAATCCACATACGCCAGGCAAAGTGGCAGATTGTACTCTTGGGTCTTCTGTACAATCTGCCGCAGGATATGTATGTGGTCTAAGGTACTGAAGCCTTTTCGGAAACCGGCTTGTTCGGGAGGCTGGAAGTCGTCGAGTCTGCGTGCGAGACGATTCGTAATGACTCGAAAACAGCACGAAGACGCGGCTCAGAGGTAAATCGGTCTGTAGTTCTTCAAGAGAGCGTTGTCGCCTTTCTTAAAGAACAAGACCACCGCACTTCTTCTCCACGCCTCCGGAGTAGTGCCACCATGGAGGACGGAATTAAAGAGCTTCTGATGGACTTCAAGTACCGGTGTTCCACCCGCTTTCAGATGCTCCGCTGTAATTCCATCCTCGCCTGGGACCCTGCTGTTTTTAAGTTGCTGGAGAGCTATTCTAATCTCGCTCAGACTGACGTCCGGGATATCATCGGAATAGGATAAGACTTGCTCTTGGATCGTTAGTCATACTTGCGTGTGGCTCCGACGTCGATGTGTACAGCTGCCCATAGAACCTCTCAATCTCACTCAAAATCTCAGGTGTCCCGGAAACGATGCTGCCACACTCAGTCTTCAGCTTTGACAGTTGGCTATTTCTGGCAGACAGATCTCTGGCAAAGACTTTGGAGCCCTGGTTCCGCTCGATCGCTTCTTTAATACGAACAGTATTAAAATTGCGTAAGTCTCGCCGCATGCATTTGGAGATCTGTCTGTTCAGTTACCTGTGTGCTGTCAAATCTGTTGACGATTGCAGCCTCATCTCCCGTCTAACAGCCATAAGATTAAGAGTGTTATCGGAGAGTTTTTGTGTTCTTCTGCGGCGGGTCTTGCAGAACTTAGCTCCGACCACATGGACAGTTTCCACGAGCTTGTCATTCATATTCTTGTCGTCCACTGCATTGCAATATTCTAGGCACTGAAAGCGGTTACGTAACTCGAGCTAAAAGGTTTCGGGATTCTGGATGCCCACCTTTGGGACACAAATATGTTAAGAATATTCTATATTATACCTTTTTGTTTCAATCTAACCTACAAGTTTCACAAGACTGGCACGTGTTGGTGTATGAGTGTGTGTACTCAGGTGTTTGAATTGTGGAAATACCTTCCCCCCCCCACACACACACAAAACACGCACCTGCTACTATTGTTAAATTATTATTTATTTTAAAGACGTTTTTATTATCTTCGTGTATGTCTGTTCTGGTTGATTTTAGTTATTGATTTTAAACAAACTTTCCGACGAGCTAGAGCCTTAAATTTGTTTTGAAATCGGATGACAATGTAAGACTAAAAAACGAGGTACCTATATTAAAAAAATAGATTTGTTATTTTACAATATCAAACATACTTTTATGTTATTGGGTTGCTTCACACTTCCTGAATACACCGGTATAGAAATAGAAACAAATTACAAACATAGCATTAAAATTCCATCCAGAAGTAGGTACAGATTCGTCCCGGGCGGGTCAACATACTCGTACTCTTCTGTGTCGCAACTCGCAATGTGGTACCCGAAACACGGCTTTCCGTATGGTACCAAGATGGAGGATACTATGCACAATGTCAACGCTACTACGTCTTGTACCTAGATAGTATATTTGCAACTATAAATTTGTGCAATCCATTAGGGTGAGGGGCCGGTGATCTATAATACCTTACTAGGGGCACTGACTGCCTCGTTGGTCTAGTGGTTGTAGTAGTACGACTGCTGATCATGAGGTCCTGGGTTCGAATTCCGGATCGGGCAAAAAAAAAACTAATTGTTGAGTTTTCCGTCAAGAAATTATCAGTAGTTGCCCGGAGTCAGGAAGTTGGCGGTGTCTCACCCCCGTGCCTCGGAAAGTACGTAAAGGCTTTGGTCCTGAGCCTGATCTCTCTTCGGTCGTGTCGGTTTACCGTCCCATCGGATTATGAGAGTGAGGGAATAGAGAGTGCACCTGTGCTTGCGCATACACTTGGGCACTATAATCCTGTCCTGCGCCGATGGCTAGCCTCCGCTGAAGCAGGCTGCCGTGACCGAAATTCAGTCTGGAGGACATTATTATTACTAGGGGCACCAGTCTATCACAAAGGTCGTAGATTGTCTACAATCGTATTATTTAATTATTAATGTGTAATTTTTTACCTATGTAAAGAGGAAATGAAAATGATTTTATTATTATTGTTAGTCTTTGGTGCGCATGTTTCGGTTAGACGCGTTGTCTGCTGTTTGTTTTAAAACACTCACCACTCCAAATCAGTGACATAAAAGAAAATTGGAAGCGCTACAAGTGTATGTTATCCTCTGTTTTTGATGTTTGTGCATACATATTCATTATTACTAAATTCGATTCGATTATCCTCTGGAAAACAACCTGTAAATACTCCCTTTTAGTCTGTAAGTTATTGTTTGTAACATATTTAATAAGTAGATAATATAATAAATAGATATCGACATGGAAGAGCGTATTCACCTGCTACAGGCATTATTTGCTTAAAACGAGACTCCGGCCACTAATGACTTGAAACCAATTCTATTTACGGGAATAAATTTTATTATTTTTATTTTATTGCATTTTTAATATTACTTACTTTGTTTTTTTTTGTTGCCTATAATTAATTTTTGGTTTATTCCTATATAGTAGTTTTGGTTCATTCATAACTAAGTTATATTTTTACCGATAGATGGAGCTAGAGTCTAAATACAAAACTACAAGGTTTTGTTTTAATATTACATAAAGCACTTTAATATCGTGTAAAACGGCTATCGTTTTTGTAGTTTGCAGCTACGCTAGTGTTTCATTATCTATAATAAAATTATAGATAATGAAAACCTATAAATACCGCTACTCTCATTACATTTCAGGCGTTAGGTACTTTGCGGAAATTCATTATAATAAAGATATTAATATTAAATTAATTAGTTGCGAATTAAATATTGATATCTTTATTATCATGTTAATCTTGAGGTCTCAGTTAGGCTTAGGACCGTGATTTGTGGCATACCTTGGGGCAGGCCTATATTTAGTAGGGGTACTTGTGATAATTATGTTTAAAACCGTTACAGCCTATTAAAGTCCACTGCTGAGCATAGGCCTCCCAATACATTATATAACAGGGGGGATATTTTTTTTTATAGGATAGGGTGACAAACGAGCACACAGTCCACCTGATGGTAAGTGGTTGCTGTGGCCCATAGACATCTACATCTATCCTCGATTACGAATCAAAATGCAGATGCGTTGTCACCCGTGAGGACTAAGATGGAATGCCTCGTTTCCAGTAAAATGGGTCTCCGGTTCTCTACACTCACCATACGAAATACAGCAGCATTAAGCTACTATTTCACGCTGGTATTCTGTGAGATTTAGACTGTGATATTTGCCATAGTCGCCACGCTTCGCGAGCGGGATGAACACCGCAGTTTTTATGTTTGGTCGTTTTTAGGAAGATACTGCCGCCGGCCTCTTGATTTATTCCCCGCTGTGGCCTCTTGCGACACCCACGGGATCATATGGCGTAGTGGATATTCTTGTACCGCCACGACACGTCTAATGTTACAGTCGATTTGATTGCTCTATTTGTTTGCCAGTTAGTATTCGAAAACAGTACTATGTAGGATATTACTGAAGGCTGATAGGGATGGTTGTTAACACTGGTCTGACAAAAAAAAAACAATTGACCAAATTAGCAAACAAAAGTTTTTGTATTAAAAATAAAAAGTATCAAAATTTGACGTGTCATTGTATAATATATTTTTTATAATAGTTTTGCTAACAAACAAACTTTCCTCCCGATGTTGATGGGATGCTGTATCCCTAATTTATCTAATAATTAATGTATACATAAACAACGGGGAGAAGACATCAATTATACTAGTAAAGCACACTTTATCACGTGGGCTCTACTTAACTCACCCTAGACATGTATATCTAATATTGACTTAGAATCAAATATAAGGTGTGTTTTCACTCCTGAGAAAGAACTCTCCACTACTAGAATAAAACTGACAAACGAGGACGCAGTCCACCGAACGGCAAGAGGATACTTTGCCTATAGACGTCGACATCTATCCTCGATGAAGAATCAAAATGCAAATGCGTTGTCACCCCTATGGACTAAGATGTAATGCCTCGTTTCCAGTAAAAAGGGTCTCCGGTTCTCTACACTCACTATAAGAAACAGCAATATTGAGCTGCTATTTAGCACTTGCGTACTGTGGGAGCACTGTCCCTCGTCGAACCAACCTAATCATGCTACAATTGTAATATAGCCGTAGTCTCTCTAGACACTAATACGTCCAATGACTAAATTGTGCAAACTTTATATAGTAAATCGTACCTCTAATCTGACACGGATATAACTGTTAAAGAATTTACTCTATGTTAGAACTCCTGTCTACGCTTGATAGTTTAATATACGACAGGAAATAGCAATGATGATCTAAACTAGGTAATAAGTGTGTTACGTGAAGCACTGAAATGCCTATGATGGGTAGATTTAGTAAATGTCTAGAACGTATTTGTTAAACACGGTACAATGATTATGTCTTCCATACAGAATAATGGTGGTAACGGAGACTAGCCGCAAGATACGACGGTTTATAGGGCACGAGAGCACGATTTTATCGACTTCATAGTCCACTGGGATGATGGTTCCACAGGAAAGAGATCAGGCGGAGGACCGACGCTTCCTCCGCCTGATCTCTTTCGAGACATGGGCTTGGAACTTCTCACTTCAATCTGCTACTGGGAATTTCTTGACAGAAAAACTCTACTGGGTGATTTATTTTTATCGCCTGGAAAAAAATAGAGTGTAACCGGTGAACGGAATAGAAGCCTATAGCAAATACATTTTATGTTATTTTTACATTACCATTTTATGAAATTGATCTATCAATAACTAAGTACTATTAATTGGGTACGTATTATTTTAACATCGATAGTTTTTAATTGATTTATTTATTAGGTTCAAAATTTTTGTTTTGATTTTTTTACTACCGAATGTTTATTTTAAATTAGTAGTATTTATTGATAGATCAGTTTCATAATATGTTAATTTACAAGCAAAGAAATTGTAAAATATCAGTGACATAGGCTTCTATTCCGTTCACCTGTTACACATTATTTTAAACCAGACGATAAAAAAATCTTCCAGTGTATTTAAGTTTGGGCCGATCCAGGATTTGAAGCCGGGAGCACGTGATCAGTTGCGCATGTGACCACTAGACTAATGGGCAGTAACACTATTTAAGTGTGTCTCATCATATTTTAAACCATTAAGTCCAATGTTGGACACAAGTCTTTCTAAGAACGTTTCTTCCAAGTATAGCTGGCACTACCTACACTGTTTAGAGAGCAAGCCACGCGGCAGTTATATTACGGTGTAACCACGCCTTCACAGAATGCCAGTGTAAAATAGCAGTATGCAGAGTGCAGACAATCGGACACCCTTTTTACTGGTAACTGGGCAATCGTTTCTAGTCCTCGAGGGCACGCAGCAAACGTATCTACATTTTTTTATCTTAATCGTGAATAAAATGTAGGTGAATATGGGTCACAGCATAAACTTCATCTACGGTGAACGGAATTCTTAAGAAATAAATTGAAAAGGTGTGACGGAATACGCCAACTTCTTCTGTAAACAACAACCTCATAAGCCACGAAAGATTTGGCAACAAGAAAAAATCTGGATTATTTCAATGTGGTAGCAATACTACACTGCCTACGAGTCCGTCTTGATAGGTAATACCCTCGTAAAAATTTCTACCGTTAAATAGCAGAACGTGGACTGCTGTGTTTCGGTCTAAAGGGTAAAGGTAACCAGGTATAATTACAGGCTTTCACGGACAAACAACGGATCCGTAGTTTTCTTTGTTTAAAGTGGGCTCCATGGATATAGACTTTAGCACCCACTTATTTCAATTTAAAGAAAAAGTTTCACATACAATCAGTAACGACTACACATAAAAGGGCGGGAACGATCTGAGAGTGCCCCACGTTCGTGACAGCACATTAACAGTACATTGCCTTTAATATTCGAGCATAAAATCCTAAAAATTGCTTTTACGATCAATGTAATGGTGGAAGTAAGGAGAATTTTCCGAAGAATTAACTTACGTATTTTTTACCGACTTCAAAAAGGAGTAGGTTTTCAATTTGACCGTATGTTTTTTTTTAGGTGTTACCTCATAACTTTTCTCTGGGTGAACCGACTTTGATGATTCTTTTTTATATGAAAGTTGTTACTTCTCGTGTGATTAATCAAGATCTGACTTGTATTTTTGAGTTATCTTTAATACACAAATTAAATACTTTTTATACTCGTTGCTCGTTTATTAATTGTTTTATTAGAATAAGGATGACCAACGAGCACACAGTCCACCTGATGGTTAGTGGAAGCTGTGGCCCATAGACATCTACATCTATCCCCGAATCAGAATCAAAATGCAGATGCGTTCTCCCTGAGGATTAAGATCAAACGCCTTGTTTCCAGTAATAAGGGATCTCTGGTGATCTACACTCACCATACGAAACAGCAGCATTACACTGCTAATTTACGATGGTATTTTGTTCTCCGGTTGTGCAAACCCACTCATACTACAACTAGCATATAGATGCAGCATGGCTCTATTACGTCAAATTACCATGTTAATGAGTTGTTAACACTTTAGAGAAGTGATTGAGGATAGCACATTAGTACTATTTGTTAATACGATTCCTTCTCATCATTCACCATCATTACATCAATTCCAAAGTCTACTCCTCAACATATGCCGCCCCCAAGCAATGCCATAAGGCATGGTAATAACTCATCTGTATCCTTTGTGTATGTTTTACCAGGTCGCCACTGCATTTAGTGAGGGGCCGACTTACACTTCGCTCACTGATACTTAGGCTGATACTCGAAAACATTTGTTCCTCAACTTATTATCGATTATATTATTATATTATCGATTCTCGGTTCTTTGACGTATATGGCAATCTCATTACCACTACAGCTTACTGATCCGTTGGGCTATGTCGGTTACTCTATTTCTACTGGAGATATCTTCAGTGTGAAATCTTTCTCTACAGTTCGCTGAGAGACTTTAAGCTTTCTCAAACATCTATAAAGTGACCCTTTTTACTGGAAACCCGGCATTCCACCTTAGTCCTCAGGGGTGACAACGCATCTTCATATTGATTCTTAAACGAGGATAGATGTAGATGTTCATGTGCCACAGTATCTACTTACCATTAGGTGGCATGTGTTTGCTCGTTTATCACCCCTTATATTATAAAAAGTTAAATTTTCGCACAGCGAAACGGGCGGGTAGTCAATACTTTCGTAATTGAAAATGATTACAATTACTGTAATCGTTTTTTATAGCTTGTGACAACACTACAAAAATCAAATAACTTTTTTAAATCGGATCGATTACCAATTTACCTTCCAAACTTAGCGTTTAGAATTTCGTGGACTACCAAAGCTTAAGTAAGAGAAAGATTGATTGACCTAAAGCTCCCCGCATATTTTCCCACGTCTCATGATCCAAAATTGCGTCGCAAACAATACGTACCAATTTAACATATGGTCGGATCGGAGGTAGTTAGAATTCAGCGTGAAAGCCAGCTATTCAATCGGTCCGTCATTTTTGTGCGTGAGTTAAAAGCGCGCGGACACAAAGTGAGGGAACGAATAAATGCGCTAACGGCGCAACAAACGCGTCGCCCATTTGGGCCGAGAAAGCAATGAAAGGCGTCGGCCGTGGCCCGTCAGTGACGTGACTAGTGATGGGAATCGGCGAGGGAATTTGTCGACAAAAATCAAATATCCAAATTAATTTTAAGGTAAATTAAAAAAGGTACAGCCTATTAAGGATTTTTAGGTAAATTTTCACCAAAAAGCAAATGTCATAATTAACCTGAAGGGGATGTGGGTAAATTTACAGCATGTATACGTCGTCCCTTTGCTAATGATATCTGTATTAATTTTACATCTCACATTTGGGCAAAGGCCAATTGATCCACGAGGCTGCTCCAAGGCAAGCTGGGAATGTATTCTTTTTAACCAGATTTTTTCACGATGTTAAACTCCATCATAAATATTAATCAGTACTTAGACTTGCTAAGAACAATTTTACTGGTACTGGTGGGGATTGGATCCGGTATATACTGTCTAGTACGCACTGTATACTTTATGGCAGCTCTAACTGGGTTTACCACAATCCGATGATTTAAAAATAATATTTAGTGTACTAATTTGTAGGTATGTATTATCAGTTCGAAATATTAGCAATAAGCTTTTACCAAAAGTAATAAAAATATTTAAAAATAAATATAACAGTTTCCGAAGAACCTTTTTAATGGAAACGAGGCATTCCATCTTAGACCTCACGCGTCTGCATTTTGATTCGTAATCGAAGATAGATGTAGATGTCTGGGCCACAGCAAACACTTACCATCAGGTGGACTGTGTGCTCGTTTGTCACCCTATCCTATAAAAAAAACAGTCAGAATGGAGTTTTGGCGGGAATTAGGTCGCTTGCACCTTTAGTATTGTTTAAATTATCGCTTGGAGTGGATTTTGATTATATAAATATGGTGCAACTTTGTGTATTAAATGTCTGCACAAGTGATGAAACAAGCACTAAAATCCCGATGTAAACTTCAAGTTGTTATAAGACAGGTCGAGCTCCCGGCAAAACCCAGAAAAATCGAGGCAAGGTGACACATAAAAAATTGTGAAGTTTTTACGCAAATTAGTATAAATAATAATTTTATAATGCTTGAATATGACTAAAGTACAAACAAACGAGTCCATTACTAAAGAATGAAGAGCTTTAAAAACGTATAAAAGTTATTTTGAAAAAATACATGAACATAGAAACAATTATGTAAATTGGTCTAAGATAAACTCTGTAAAAGAAATAACAAGGAATGAAATTAACGAATATTAACAAACACTTTGGTATTAACTAAATCCAAATCAACGTAGTCGGAAACTTCATTGAAAGGTCATACACTACACGCACGTATCATGTAAACCCCTAATAAGTTCCGGTACAAGAGTAAGCAAGCCTTTTTAATATAGTAAGTAGCTCTTGTAATAAAATCTAACTTACTCTAGAGTTCCGGACTAGAATATAAAAATATATATTACGTCTGCTTTGCATCTCCGTACATACAATGTAAGGAAATAAATATGGCTTTTTACACAATCTTTTTCTCGATATATAAAAATAAATTGCCGTCCGTTTGCTTCGCTAAAACTTAATAACAGTGCGACAGATTTTGATGACTTTTTTGTTTGTCTGAATGGATCCCTAGATGGTTTAGATTCACATTTGTATCAGGTAGGTGGCGCTATTGTCGAGATCAAGAAATCACCCGTGCAAAACCAGTGCGGATTGCTAGTGGTATATAGTTATTAGTAGTAGTATAGTCGTCTCTTAAATTATAGAAAACATAAAAAAACGCGGTCGTACTTGATAAATTCGGACAAGCATATATGTAATATTAAAATAATATAACGATGTATCGGTTCTAGTGTGTGATTGAGAAAATATCCAAAGAAACCGGAGTAATCAACATAGCCCAAATACTTAGTGAGCAAACTAAGTACATAAATGGATGGCATAGGCGTGATTGTTTATGTTTATGTTTTTATGTTAGGTAAATAATTTGAGTAACATAAAAACAACAATTTAAAATTAAGATGGTGGTTTTGGTTAATATCCGGAAATTTTCGTAAGTCGCCGATTTTGTTGACTTAGGCTTTGCTAAGCGCGCACTCAGCACGACTTCAAAATACGGTTTATAGATCTCAGCTAACCTTTGAGCTGTTCGTTGGTCCTATAGATCAACACGCCCTGCCTTGTTTTTTGATTAAAACTGTTCTCTACTCAAAGGTTGTCTGGTCTAAATTACAGTGATATCACCGTATATTGTAATTAACTATACAGATAAATAAAATTAAAGTATTTATTTGAAATATTTGAATACTTCGCTTCAGCTCAGGTGCCTATTTGGACGCTGTTAAGACATAATTATATTCATTTTTTTTAATTTTCGTCCGTTTGTCTGTTGCCCGTTTGGTTGAATCGATTGTGATGAAACCTTTAAACATATAGAGAGTAATGCAAATAGTGATTGATATAGGTTGTATTTATTTCAAAACTAAAAATTGTCTTAAAAAATCTTAAATCTAAATAACGTCGCAATAATAGATCCTAGGCAAAACCGAGGGCGGACGCTAGTATTAATTATTACAATACTTCATTCTTTAAATTTTTGGTAAATGCTAAGGCGTATCTCCATCTTCTTCATCAGCTTTTAGAAGCCCACTACCTAACAAAGTATTCTTAGACGAGATGGTTACACCGCTATCTACAGGAAGTCATTATACATATCTTAAACGTCACCCGAGAAATGAAACGGGATGACTGATTCTCACTACAACCCACGGCTACTTATGAATAACTTCCACTCAATAGATTCATATAGAATGAGCCTTATAATTGTGGATCAATTTAGTTTTTTTAATTATTTTTTATTGTAATAGGCTCATACTTGACTACTGATTGTAAACCCACCTGGTGTTAAGTGGTGATGTGTCCAAAAAGGGTAAAGTGCAAAGACTTAGTTTAGTTCATTCCTATAAGCCGGCATATAAAAAATTGCTCTAATTAGTTACGTTTCTCCATGACACAACAATACTCTAACCAATAAGTTCCTTGAATTATTTTTACGGCATAGTAAATAATCATATCTAAGTTCTCATAAACCATTTTTATAATACATAACGAAGTTTTGTTCAAAAAAATTTTATTTGGCGCTTACTTAGTTTTTTTCCGAGCGTGTGCTCGGTATAGCTATCTTATAACATTTGCGTACTATGAACTCATTGTATCACTTTCATTTTGACACTCCCTCAGTCGTCCGTGAGCTTCGCCGACAAAGGAATAAGCCATGCCCCCAAAACTACGATTCATTTTCAAGGTATCCTCTTAAGTACTAAGATGCAATGCCTAATTTCCAGTAAAAAAGGTCTCCGGCTTTCGAAAGAATAGTAGCAAGCGAGTCACAGACTACGCAGATGCGATAATATTTTATCTGGGTATAAAAACTTAATTATCTGAAAGTATCACACATTACGCAGATACGATAACATACGAAATGATACATTCACTCGAAATATTTCAAACTTACTAGACGTGTTTTTGGAACAGATTGTATATACAGAGTGTAATACTAAAATGAGTTGGCGTATATTGCTTCAAGACTTGCTAGATGGCTCATCAGAATAGGGTTCAGATTTAGATTTTGATGCACGTATTGCACTAGCATTAATAGGCGAAGAATTTGCATAGAACGTCATATAAAGCTTAAAAGTGACCGAAGTGAATTGATATCATTTTCTAAGACCACCTTGTATTTATCTGCAGCTAAAATCTTATGCAATATTTATATGAGCCATAATATCGTCGCCATCTTTCGATATATGTCGGTGTTTACAGATTACATATAGATAAAATACAAATCATCTGCGCTGTGTGTCTTATTTCATTGGTAGTGTTATTCAATTGATAGAGAGCGATTTTGAATAATATGCGCTCAGATACAGATATCTTATCGTAGCTGCGTAAGGTTTGACACGCTTTAAGCTGCTATTTTTCGCTGGTATTCTGTGAGAGCGTAGTCCTTCTGAAATCGCGGCCGCCCATCCGTGCTATAACCATTATTTAGCAGCTGTGTAAATACCTAAGCATATCGTATACATGAACTTATTTTAAGAGATTACACATAGTAACCTTTATTAAGACCGAGATCGGATATCGAGACCACGTGCAATCACTATCACTCGTAGTATGTTAAATTGCGTGCACTGACGCGTCCTTTGACGGAGCACATACAAATGGCGTCTGTCCCCGCATCGCAGACCATTTCACGGCACTCTCTGCACGTAAGCGTTATAGTTTACATTGTCTGCTCACTGGATGCACGTACTATCGGATGTGTTTTTTAAATAAAATAAGGGTGACAAACGAGCACACAGTCCATCTGATAGTAAGTGGATGCTGTGGCCCAACATCCACATTTATCCTCAATTAAGAATCAAAATTTAGATACATTGTCACACCTGAGGATTAAGATGAAATGCCCTACTTTCAGAGAAAACGGTCCTAGGTTTTTTTTTTATAGAAGATGGGGCAAACGAGCATGTGGCTCTCCTGATGTAAAGTGACTACCGCCGCCCATGATCAACCGCAACACCAGGGGAATTGCAGGTGCGTTGCCGGCCCTTTAGAAAGGAGTTTCTCTACACTCACCATACTAAACATTAAGCAGCATTAAGATGTCATTTTACGCTGATATTCTGTGCGAGCGAGATCCTTCCCTGGTCATTACTACTCATTCCTGCTACAACCGTAATACAGCTGCAGCGTGGCCCTACCACGTCTAATGTGTCATTGCCATTGCATGCTACTACTATAGTTAACTGCGTTAAACCTTATTCTTTATCATTTTATCAGACAGCAAAGGTCCACACATAGGACTAATGTAGGACTTGCCTTAATAGTCATGCTTTTTTGTGATAGTGAGTGGCTACTGCAGTTGATGGACACCTTTTCATTACATGGGTAAATACCTACAGGTCTCGCGGGGTCAAGGACGAATTATGTCGGATTCGCACCAACTAAATCCGCATCGCGTTCCACCTTCGCCGCATATTAGCAGGGCTACGGGAACGCTTTCGCATACATCCGCGACCACTGAAGACTCCTTCCCCTTCTCGTTCGCAGGTAAGGCGCACCAAGTCCATAGACGGCTGCAGCCAAGTTTATACAAAGGAGATCACAGATTCGTTGTCCCCCCGAAGGACTAAGATAAAATGTTTCACAGTTATTAGACTTGATAGCAGCTTTGGACCGTGGGTTCTCCCGCGCTGGGCGGGATGAGCAGCCGGGATAAATGCTAGGTAGAAGAAGAAGAAGAGAAGACTTGATAGCAGCGTCTTCCTAATAGCGATTAAAAATAAAAACACTTGCGGTTGCCAACCCGCTTGCCAAGTACGGCAGCTATGGCAAACATCCCCCTATGAGGCAATCTGTAATAGGCTGTAACGTCAGACAAAATCAGACGTATTGCAACTTGGACTCTGTTCTGCTTAGCTGATCGGAATATATTTTTACTTACGTAAACAACATTTTAAAAAGTAAAGACATTAGACATAAAGACATTTATTCTTTGTCCTCTGGGATGACAACGTATCTACATATATTATAATTCTTATCAAGGTGAGATGTACGTGACTGAAGGTCACAGCATCCACTTACCATCAAGTGGACTATGTGTCTGTTTGTCACCCTTTCTTCTCAAGATAATTAATAGACACTTAACATCTTTAATCATCAGCATCAGTTAAAAGGTTTTACATTACTATTTAGTTTTTAAATTTTAAAAAAATCACGCACGTCTAAGAAAGGCAAACTTCACTCACCCGCTACTCCAGCAAGCTATCGCCTCCGCATCGTACCTGGAACAGAATTATACCGGTATTCAATAACAATCTATCATTCTCGATGACATTTAGAAGGAATTCATTTTATCTCATAAAAGGAACTGGAGGACAAACAATATTGATGCATTATGTAAACGGACATAAAGGTGCGTACATACTAGAGCGTATAGTTGTGACGAATGAACAGGTTTATAGAATTTACGCCCCTCTGATTTATAGATAAATTGTTTGTTTACGTGGTATAGCCAAGCTGCAGCTATATTATAGTTTTGGTAATAATGGGTCAGCTCGACTGGGTAAGAAACAGGCTTTCACTGAATTCCATCGTAATAGTAGCTTTATGCTGCTGTGTTTCATATGGTGAGTGTTGAGATCCGAAAAACCTTCTTGCTGGAAACATGGCGTTGTATAAGAAAAATGTATTTGTGTGTTTGAGCGTACACTAGTTACTTTTTGGTATATCCTCTACAACTGATAATAAATATTTCAGTAGTAAAATATAATATCAATTGACCACTTCTGTTAATATACAAAACATCACATAGCATTTTGCAGGTATCAGAAAATAAGCTTTTCTTATATGCCTTATGAAAATGCTTTCCTACGTTAATTTTTACATTAGACCGGGGAAGTAGCTGGGTCAGCTTTTCAACTCATCAGACTTTATATCCGTTCGGGTGAGAGGTAAATAGAAGATTCTACAGCGAAGGTGCATAATTCTCCACATCTGGAAATCGCGTAGGCGTAGTAACCAGCTAAGTCAGACTATAAGCCAAAGCAAAGTCATAAACAGATCTCCCCGCATGATCGCTTAAACGTGAACGCAGCAACTCGGCGTGAAGGGCATTAAAATCACCAAGGATCACGATCTCTGCGGATGGGATTTGCTGTAGCAAGGAATCAGCAGCTATTTGGATGTAATCGATAAGTGAAAACTGGTATCTTGGTCTTTTTTTCATGATGAAGAATTCTATCATCGTTCTTAAGAACAATACTGCATTTTGTTTCTTAATCAAGGACAGTACATGTCTATGGGCAAGGATTATATATTATTACTGCGCTATGAACATTTACTTAAACTAAAAGCTGCCAAATAAGCACACAGTTCATCTTGAAAGCGTTTTCATTCGTCATTCTTAATTTTGTAAAAAATCGGCGTGGTGTGAAGTCACCTTAAAAGTTATGGAATTATTTAAAAGCATCAATAGATATAAAAAATATAAACCGCATCTGATTTCATACATAATATTATTTGAAATGGTTATACTTATAATATTACAATATTATGAGTAAAGTAAATATGAACGCCACTCAGTTTCACCCGCCACGTTAGGGATATTTTTGCTCGAGCTTTACGCTTTAATCCTACGCATTTTACGTATAAGCTTGTATTATGCTTGCAAGCGAAAATATGCCTAATAGCAGTGAAGTGAATACGTTCCACAATACATAGCTAATGAAGATTTAATATGGTCAGGTACTCGTGAACATTATGCGCTGACTGACCTCGCATACATTATGGCATTCCGTACTAACCTAGAAATAATAAATAGATGTACTGCATCACAACAATAGCTGATCTGAACGACCTAGCTCTCTAAAAGCTCTGACAACATCTGCAACACGAGGATGTTTAAATAATATCGAAACTGATACTGTACTAGTTTGTTCACCGCAAACCGAAAACCGAAAAGTAACACGAGTTGTAAATGATTTCTACCGAAAAACGATCTTGCTTTTTTAATACAATGAATATTTTTTTGTTTTTATATAATTAACCCATGTAATGGTGGTGTAAGAATTTCCACTAACTCATATCGACCGTGTCGTGGTGGTGTCGTAGGACGAGATAGAGGGAAACTGAAGCTGGAGATACGAGTAGACAGTAGCATCTTCTTAACAACAACTCAAAAATATTTTAAAACCTGCGGTTACCTCTACTCGCTTGCCAAACGTGGTAAGTATGACAAAATCCCCCATGAGGTAATTTATGGTGAGGCCTATGTGCAGTAGTAGACCATTAAAGGCTGTAATTAATAGATGGATGGATAGGATGACGGCGAAAAGCGAGCACGCAGTCCACCTGACGATGAGTAGAAGCTGTGCTCTATAGACATATACGAGTACACGTCTCTCTCGTTTCAAAATCATAATATAGACGCAATGTCACCTCTGAGGACTTAGATGGAATGCCTCTTTTTCAGTAGAGAGGGTCTCGATTATCTACGCGCACCATACGAAACACAGCATAAAGCTGTTATTTTACGCTGGTATTCTGTGAGAGCGCGGTCCACGGTCGTGTCGCCTAATTCAATATATTTATGAAAATTTAATGTATGTAAGTATATAAAAACATAAATATCTTTCATAAGAATAAAGATATTCATACTTTAAACACTAGAAACAAACATAAGCTTGGAATACCAGTTACTAGACTCCACAGAATTAGTAATTCATTTTTGGGGCAATGTATACGCTTTTACAACAATCCCAGAAAATGTACAAAAATTGTCATTAAACAAGTTTAAATGTTTTATGAAAGAAAAATTGTACAAAAAGGGTTATTATAATGTAAATGAATACATAAATGAAAATAAACACTGGGAATGAGGTGATCGCCACCATGCTGGTTCTATAAAAATTCATTCAAAAATTGTAACAAAATAAATTTACTGTAAATTTAAATATGTTTAAAAATATTCCCGCTGGGTTTCTTGCTGGTTCTTCCCATGACAGAGGTTTTTTTTGCGAACCAGTGGAAAATCATATAAGGATCTCCTAGGTGTGCGTTACTTGCAGTATACAGTGGCTGCAATTAACCGCCGGTACGACATACTCCGCCGAACGTCGAGTCCCGTGATTCCGTGAGGCGTCGAGGTCACCGGCCCCTAGGTGATTCTTGGCACTTTATGCGTTTCGTGCATTCTGTGCCTAGTCGCGCATTAAAGTGCCACCTTTGCACTTCCCCCAACCCTTTCGTTGTGAAAGGGGTAGGCAGTGCCCATAGTGTAGAAGTCTCTATATTATTATCACCACCATCCGCGTCGCGCATCAACCTGCTGCCGATCGTTTGGAAATTAGATAGGGCCTTAATCAGATTACCGCTGACTCTGACTGGTAGGTTAGGATGTCAGGGAACGATAAGGGGGAACCTCCTCCGAGAGCAAGAAAACCACCGGATCGACCAGGCGTTTTGGATAGACCCATCGCCTATAGGGACATTTTTAACCCGGAGAGGATGAGAGTTGTCTCATCCTACTCCCAAATACCCACCCGGAAACCTTCGTCGCCGGGTAAGGAGTCCGCACCTAGGGTTGCACTCTCGCCCATCGTACCTGAGTGTACGACTGGGCGTGAACCGCTGCCCTCTCAGCCTCAGCGGGCCATGAAGACGCCACGAAGGCACACGCCACCAGAGACCGAAGCCTCCCTCCATGAAAAGAGGCAGTGCATCGGTAACTCATCCGACTCACCGACATCATCAGAAGATGAAGAGCCCCAAGCAACGACTAGGAAGAAGGTTCACACCTCACCTCCTAAGTCGCCATCACCACCACCCATCTCACCGGACCGTCGTAGCCACGACTCGATCCAATTCGAACAAGGAGGTGAGGAGTCCTACAGCTGGGGCTCAACAACGTATGCAACCCTAGCTGCATCAGCCGGAAAATCATCACCGGTCCAAACTACCAACCCGTCCGGACTAGCTCACGACGATGGACAGCGGCCGTCGACGAGCTATGCCCAAATGGCTGCGGCCCCTGCAGTACCACGACCGCAATCGGCGGAGGAGACTCAAAAGACAGAGAAAGTCAAGGAGAAATCTAGATATCCGCCGATTGTTGCAGAATGCCTCCCGGATTGGACGAGGCATTTCAAGGTCCTCAATGAGAAGTTGGGCCATCCTCCTAATGCCCGTCCATTCGGGAAGGGAGTTAGATTCTCTCCACAGAGCCCGGATGAGTTCCGTACCATCCAGAAGTACATGGTCGAGCTCTCCGAGAAGGATAAAACCATGTCGTGGTACTGTTATACCCCGGCAGAAGAGAAGCCCACTAAGGTGGGCATCCGGGGGTTACCAGTGGGCACCGATCCCAAGATGATCGAGGAGGCTATCCGGGCTAAAGGCTTCCCGATACAGTACGTTAAGGCCATACCACCACGTAGAGGCAGACCGGGTTGCCTCTACTACGCACAGCTGGAGCATCTGAGCCTGGAGCGGCTACAAGATCTCTACAATATAGACGAACTCCTCTACATGAGAGGAGTAGTCATTGAAGCCTGGCAAAGGAAAACGGGGCCACCACAATGCCACCGTTGCCAGGCTTTCGGACATGCCTCATCAAACTGCTTCAGGCCAGTGAAATGCGTTCGCTGTGCTGGAGAGCATATTGCCAGCCTTTGCCCAAGGGGTAGAGAGGAAGAACCAAAGTGCGCAAACTGCGCCAAGAACCATACGGCCAACGATCGCCGCTGCCCGGTCCTGAGGAGGATCGCTAGGAAGCAGGGGATCGTTCTACCTGGGCTACTCCCGGAGAACCCCAAGAGGATCCCCCAGAGTCGCCCCAAGACAGTTACCATACAGGAGGATGGGTGGGCTACCATCACTAGAGGGAAGGGTAGACAACCAGCCCCCCCCCCCATCCACCCCCATCAGTACCAATAGAAACGGTGGCCCCCACAGAGCAGAGGGCAACCACCGGGGCGACTCTCCGACCTCCTGCCAACGACGCCATAGAGAGGCAACCCTCACAAAGGAAGAGGCGGAGGAATCGGAGCAGGAGAACAGAACAGCCTCCTCCTCAGGTAGTGACTACCTCTACCCCTACAACCATAGGACCGATAGCCTCGCAGGCGCAGGTGGCTGCAAAACCAGCAGCGCCGAGTACAGTAAGTAGAGCACCTGAAAGGGCCCTACCGGAAAGCAGAGCCCGCTCCACACATAGAGCGCGCTCTGCGCAAAGGAAGACCTCAACCAATGCCCCGAGACCAGTGCCTTCACAAAAGCGTAGTGTAGAACGCAGACCACCAACTTCCGACTTCGAGACGGCTGATGCTATCCACAGATTGGTAGGCATAGCCATCGAAGTCGGAACGCAAGTCCTGGCCGACATTAGGGCCGGGACTGATCCAGTTACCGCCGTAATGAAGGCGCTGGCATCCCTATTGGCAAGGCACTATGGAGGACAGTAACCTGCGCCTGCTATACTGGAATCCGGACGGGATTCGTCAAAGGATTCATGAACTCCGCACTCTCACCCAGCAACAGGACATCCAGGTGATCTTGCTGGGTGAAACCAAATTACGACCATCAACGCATCTAAAGCTGCCCAATTATACCATCTATAGGAGGGACGAGGTCGATCCCCAAGGGGTCGCTTACAGAGGGACAGCGATCCTGGTGAGGAGAGACATCGTCCACCAGGAGCTGGAACTGCCAGACTTCCAGACGATGCGTTCAATCGGCATTAAAGTGGAGGCGGCGGGCGAGGAACTAAGGATTTTTGCAGCATACCGCCCGCCAGGGACTCCATTTCACTCCTCAGACATCCGGACGGTAATGGAAGGTACAACACCCACCATCATCGCCGGGGACCTGAACGCCAAACACCCGGCGTGGGGGTCCAGAGTGATCAACCCGCCGGGTCGTGAACTTTATGATGACGCAGAACACCAAGACTATGACGTTCTAGGTCCCGAGGAACCGACGCATATTCCTAGCGACCCTAGGAAGCGTCCGGATGTATTAGACATCGTGCTCACTAGGAACGTCAACTATCCAGTAGTGGTAGAAGTGCTGTATGACCTGAATACACAGCACCTCCCGATTCTGATAACCCTTGGCACTAAGGCAGTGACGTCACCGCCCAGAGCCGTCAAGACCAAGATCGACTGGAGGCTCTACCACCAACACCTGCAGGAGAGGCCTCCAGTCCATACACCGATCAACTCAGCGGACGACGTAGAGGCCGCTGCAACTAGAATATCCACGTGCATCAAGGAGGCCCTCAACGCGGCCTCTACGATCGTCCCTCTCACGGGAAGAAAAGAGGAGCTGCCGCTAAAGATACGCGTGCAGCTAAACCATAAAAGAGCGCTGAGGAAGCTCTGGGCGCGTACTCGCTGCCCTAGAGTAAAAAGAAAACTTAACACCTTAACAGACGAACTGTCGGTTGCAATACAGGCCCACAGAGGAGAGGCCTGGGAGCGGCGCATATGGAAGGCAGACGAACAACATGCGTCGCTCTATACATTGAACCGACAGTTAACGAAAACACGACCACCTGTTTGCCCGCTGACTAACAACGCGGGCATTCAATGTTACGATGCCAAGGGCAGAGCGGATATCCTAGCTGAGCACTTCGAGGAGCAGTTTATGCCGAACCCAGCAAGTGCGGAGTTCATGGAAATCCATACCCGGAAGGAGAGCCGCGTGCAGGAGCTCCTGTCGTCGCCCGCGCCACCGCTTGCAGGAGAGTGGTTTATATCCCCCGCAGAACTGCGGAGGACAGTAACCCGCCTGCAACCGAGAAAGGCGCCGGGGCACGACGGGATTACCAACGCTGCACTACGACAGCTGCCCAATAGAGTCCTTGTAGAGATAGGTCGGCTCTACAACGGCATATTGCGGACATCCCACTTCCCGGAGGACTGGAAGAAAGGCAAAGTTATCGTCTTGCCGAAACCCGGGAAGGACAGGCGTAGAGCTGCCAATTACAGGCCGATCACGCTGCTACCGCATATAGCTAAACTGTGCGAAAGATTACTGTTAAGACGTCTCCGCCCGTGCATCCAACTTCGGGCGGAGCAACATGGATTCAGGAGGGGTCACTCAACAGCAACACAGCTGACCAGAGTGCTGCACCTGCTTGCGGCCGAACACAACCGTGGCCGCATATCGTTGGGCGTCTTTCTCGATATCGAGAAGGCGTTCGACCGGGTGTGGCACACAGGATTACTCTACAAGTTAGATGTACAAACAAGTATCCCTCCTGCTATATTGCGGCTAGTGGCGTCTTCCCTGGAAGGCAGGAAGTTCTACGTCTGCGTAGAGGACGCCGTGTCCGCAATAAAGACCATAACAGCTGGTGTGCCACAGGGCAGCTGTCTGTCTCCAGCCCTGTACGCGGCATACACTAATGACATCCCTACCCTGGCAGGACACTTGCATGAATGGGAGGACGACGTCGAGCTAGCGCTCTTTGCGGATGACAGCGCATACTTCACGTCGTCCAGAAGAGCCCATATTGCAGCTGCCAGGATGCAACGTCTGCTGGACCTGCTGCCACCATGGCTGGATGAGTGGAGGATGGCCGTCAATGTTAGCAAGACGACCGCTCTACTCACTCGTCGCTACAGAAATTTACCACCACCACTAACCCTCGGAGGCCAGGAGATCGCATATGAGAAGGCCGTGACCTACCTTGGATGTCGGATTGACAGGATGTTGCATATGACAGCGCACGTCGACTCTGCTATACGCAAAGCTCGATGTGCGCGGGCAATGCTCCGCCCTGTCCTGACATCCAAGTTACCGACAAAGTCGAAGTTAACTATTTATAAAACATATATAAGACCCCTGCTAACATACGCTGCTCCGGCCTGGTATGCACTCCTGAGCGATCATCAGAAGCGGCGACTTCAGGCCCAGCAGAGTTTGTCATTACGAACCATAGTCGGTGCGGGTTGCTACGTCCGTAATGACGTCATAGCGGCCAACCTCAAGATGGAGAGCCTACATGATTTCGTGGTCCGGCTGTCGCGCGGTATGTTTGACCGCGCCGACAACGGGCCACACGAACACCTCAACGGCTTCGCGCCGTTGCATGCAAGGCCGCCGGACGGGCGACCTTATCCAAGAGAACTCCTCCCTATATAGATTAGGGAGTCCGAGTAAACCCCTCAATGCCGCAGAAAGGCCAACTTTGACAAATTGTGTTATTAAACACAATTTTTTAGATAACCATCCTTTACTACAAATTTACCGACTGCGACAATAGTCGCTATAAGCAACGCCTCTAACATCGAGGCGCCCAGGACCGGCA
The DNA here is from genome assembly GCA_907164705.1 of Parnassius apollo. Taxonomy (NCBI): domain Eukaryota; kingdom Metazoa; phylum Arthropoda; class Insecta; order Lepidoptera; family Papilionidae; genus Parnassius; species Parnassius apollo. Next base: position 2,216,025 of record CAJQZP010001011.1, read on the forward strand.
CATTGTAGTGTGCCGTGAGGAACATCCGGGCAAAGGGGTACACCCCGAGGCCCGAGACCTGCACGGCATTTATGCCCTGCAGAGGACAACAACGACGAAAATCAAAAAATGACTTTCAATAAGTATTATATAATAATCTATGTTAAATTAAAAAAAATAAAAATACGTGTGGCACTCGGTGACTGCCGCGGTAAAGCTATTGCATAGCATTTTTTATCAACTTATGCAATTATAATTATTTATTTATTTTATTTATGCAGTTAAGTCTTTGATATTAAATCAAGTTACACTTTTTGAGCGTGGTGACCGATAAGAAAACAGTTTTTTTTCTCTTATTGAATAAATGAGAAGTTAATATTGTTTAAAATATTTTTAATATCTTACAATACATGTAGGTTATTCAGAAATTTTTATCATTGAGTTAGCAGCTAGTGTACACGCACACAAACACCGTGCCGAAGTCTGCCGAACTGAAACGACGTTAGACGATGCACGGCTTTCAACGCCACACCTCCGTGCCCGTCGGAGTGGGGAGCTTGAGGTTTTTTTCGTTACGGAATTTCTGGATTCGATCCCCGCGCTCAAGGCCCGCGATAGAAGCTATGCAATAGCTTAAAAAATCATGCTATAACTGTAATATAGCTGCAGCGTGGGTCTACCACGTACAAAAATTTTGCAGACGTCTCGCAACTTCGACCTTGCTGCTCGTCGTAGATTTGGATTATTTTATGTTTTTCGTAGGCGAGATGGAATATCCATCGGAACTATAAGATATTTCTGCCAACTTATGTTACAGGCACACAGGTTTAAGATAACAACTAAAGTGTCCTCTAAGACTCTAAGTAGTTACATCAAACATTTCATTTTCTATTTTCCAATTCTTATAGATGGAATTTTTTCTTCTAACTAATTCTTTACTAACCCTGAAGTATTATCACATACTGAGTTAAAACCTTTCAAATTATATAAAATTTAATAATCGCCTAATATTTTAAAAACGCCTCGTTTTCTTTTACCAGCCATTTTACAGTAATTGCATGCATGAAAATTCCTTTTTAAAATTAATTACCTGTTCAACAGTTTATGAAACGTTGGAAAGTATTTTAGAGTTTTAAACTTAACTATGTATGTAATAAAACGGATCGTTACGGAGAACGAAACGTTTCTTGAATATAGGAATCGGGTATTAACTATGAATACACTCATTTTTATAGTTTTTTGAACTTAGCTCCCCCACTGTACGGTTAGCAACGCTTCGATCGATGCGTGACGTCATACGCTATGCAAGCCTTCTGTGCGCGGGTTGTAGTACTATCAAATTACCTAACGTAGTGACACTTCCTTTACTACATTTTCTTATAGAATAGGGGTAATAAATGAGCACACAGTCCACCTTATGGTAAGCGGATGCTATTACCTGTAGACATCTACATTTATATTCGATTAAGGATCAAAATGCAGAAAAATTTATTAATAAAGTGTTTAATAAACTTTATTAAGGGGAAATATAACTTCAAATGGCTTAGCCAGATCCTCCGTTATGCCAAAAATACTGCAGCATTAATTTTGAAATAAATATAGTAAAGTTGAGGGTTAATGTTAAGTACTATGTTAGACGAAAACACGATTCCGTAAAATTTTCTCGATAGAAAAAAATCCAAAGTGACCTAAATTTTATTTAAAAAAAAAAACTTAAGCCCTGCTTTATAGTTAGTTCAGTTAGTATGCAAAATTTCATGATCTAATTTAAAATATTTTATGAATACCAGCGATTTATTGTTCAGTTTGGAGATAACTTTGGATTTTTTTTCCATGGAGAAAATTTTACGGAATCGTGTTTTCGTCTAACATTGTACTTTAGATTAATCCTCAACTTTACCATGTATATATTTCAAAATTAATGCTGCAATATTTTCGGCATAACGGAGGATTTTGCTAAGCCATTTGAGGTACAAAAAACCCAAGATTACACATTCAGCGTCTCAATAACGGTCCCGAAAACGAGCGCTCATTTAAAAATTGGGCGCTCATTTCAACTATAAGTGTAAGAACAATGCATTACAACCTTTTATTTTAGTAGAATAATACAAAGGAACCCTGTTCTTATTCTATGGAGTCTATTTTTTATTATTGTGCAAGTTTATTAGCTTTTGTACTTTTTGTATTTAGTTTTTAATTAATATTTAAATATTATATATTTTAACATAATTATTATACAGTTTTAACCGACATCCAAAAGGAGAAGCAGTCATTAATTCGATATTTTTTTTAAATGTTTGTACATCAATTTATATTTTATGGGCCCAATTGTGTGGTTCTGTTTATTTTATTTGTAATAATATAATCCCCGAATGTACATTCACGAACGAACCTACATTCGTGTATATAATAATCACAATTTGGTGATGAAATTTGGAGATACATAACGGAACTGTTAATCGAACGATGACAAATCTTAAAAACGAATTTTGTTCCGTTTATACGTATTGCTAATAACCACAGTCTTGAGTGCGAGGAAGAACTGCTTCAAGTATTAACTCGTTTTCTTTTAGATGAAAGTTGTTTTTGATTGTACGTAGAGATGTCTTGTAAAAATCAATTAGCTAAAATTATTTCAAGGAAATTAGTGGTAGTTTAATACTTTGAATTATTTGGAATAAGTATTGAAATTTTCGTGTCTATAAATATGTGTTAAGACACACATTTATAAAAATTTGTAAAATTTATATAATACTAAGCCGATGTATAAAAATATAAAAAGTATACTAAAAATATTCGTCTCCACTTCTTGCCTTGTCCTACCGACAAACTTCGATCATAAAATTTTATTGCTTCTTAGATATTGTTTATTAAAAACAACTTTTGATCATGCACGTAAGGTTGAATTTGCAAAAATATGTTTATATCATAACTATAACTACTGATGTGTAATTGACGACAGTTTTGAGTGTTACTTTTGTTCGAGACTGTGCATCTTGGGTTTTTTGTATTTAACCCTTAACTTTCTGAAAAATATTTTAGATTCTTTTTTCGTCGGTTGGTAATTGCAGTTGATTGAAGTTTGCCACAGGTGCCCATGAACACCATGAGCCACTTACTATCAGGTGAACAGTAAGTTTTTTTATAGGAGAGGGGCAATTTATATGATCTGAGGGGCAAACGAGCATACGGTTATAGCTTGCAACGAGCATAGTTCTTTTATTGCTTTAGTTTTATAAAAGAAAATAGTTTCAGAGTTAAGACGAGCTCTTAGCACGATTTCAAATTCGTTTTTCACCCGCGCGTCCCGCAGTGGGCGGAGCGCAACCGGCTGTCGGAGAGCGCCGCGTGAACACAGTATGCGCAAAGCAAGCAGACAATTCACCTCCAAACAAAAACTTTTCCGTGAGGTTTACTGTTCTCAACACCACAAGATATTAGTAATCATATTTTGAGAACCTACTCACTAAAATCAAAACTGTTTACAATATAGTTAGTCTGGACATCAACTACATTTTAATTATCAATATTTTTTTAAAGTCAGTTTTATGATATGAGCAGGTAGGTACTTAGTCTACTATTTACATACATAAACATTTAAAACGCCACCTCACAAATTCTAAAAAAAACCAAGCTTCGTTTGCAAAATAGCTAAAATAAGAGAAAAAGAATAGTTTCAAATAAAACCATTAGAAAATTCAAATTTATTTTACTGTTTTCTATTACCTTACCTCCGGAATTGATGGAGTGACCTGAAAGTGCACTTTGGTAATCGGTATTGGAACAGGTCGCCGAGTACTACTAGGTGTGCCGAGTTTGGTCTCGTTTTATTAGGTATGACGAGCCCTTACCTCCGGACTTGAGGGAGTGACCTGAAGGTGTACTTTGGTAATCGCTATTGGAACTGGTCGCCGAGTACTACTAGGTGGGCCGAGTTTGGGCTCGTTTTGTTAGGTATGACGAGCCCTTACCTCCGGACTTGACGGAGTGACCTGAAGGTGTACTTTGGTAATCGCTATTGGAACTGGTCGCCGAGTACTACTAGGTGGGCTGAGTTTGGGCTCGTTTTTCTTAAGTATGACGAGCTCTTACCTCCGGACTTGACGGAGTGACCTGAAGGTGTACTTTGGTAATCGGCATTGGAACAGGTCGCCGAGTACTACTAGGTGTGCCGAGTTTGGGCTCGTTTTGTTAGGTATGACGAGCCCTTACCTCCGGACTTGACGGAGTGACCTGAAGGTGTACTTTGGTAATCGGCATTGGAACAGGTCGCCGAGTACCACTAGGTGTGCCGAGTTTGGGCTCGTTTTGTTAGGTATGACGAGCCCTTACCTCCGGACTTGATGGAGTGACCTGAAGGTGTACTTTGGTAATCGGCATTGGAACAGGTCGCCGAGTACCACTAGGTGGGCCGAGTTTGGGCTCGTTTTGTTAGGTATGACGAGCCCTTACCTCCGGACTTGACGGAGTGACCTGAAGGTGTACTTTGGTAATCGGCATTGGAACAGGTCGCCGAGTACTAGTACTAGTACTAGTAGTAGAGTAGAGTAAGGGCTCGTCATACCTAACAAAACGAGCCCAACCTCGACACACCTAATAGTACTCGGCGACCTGTTCCAATGCCGATTACCAAAGTACACCTTCAGGTCACTCCATCAAGTCCGGAGGTAAGGGCTCGTCACACCTAACAAAACGAGCCCAAACTCGGCACACCTAGTAGTACTCGGCGACCTGTTCCAATACCGATTACCAAAGTACACCTTCAGGTCACTCCATCAAGTCCGGAGGTAAGGGCTCGTCATACCTAACAAAACGAGCCCAAACTCGGCCCACCTAGTAGTACTTGGCGACCAGTTCCAATAGTGATTACCAAAGTACACCTTCAGGTCACTCCGTCAAGTCGAGGCAAGGGCTCGTCATACCTAACAAAACGAGCCCAAACTCGGCACACCTAGTAGTACTCGGCGATCTGTTCCAATGCCGATTACCAAAGTACACCTTCAGGTCACTCCGTCAAGTCCGTAGGTAAGAGCTCGTCATACTTAACAAAACGAGCCCAAACTCGGCACACCTAGTAGTACTCGGCGACCTGTTCCAATGCCGATTACCAAAGTACACCTTCAGGTCACTCCGTCAAGTCCGGAGGTAAGAGCTCGTCATACTTAAGAAAACGAGCCCAAACTCAGCCCACCTAGTAGTACTCGGCGACCTGTTCCAATACCGATTACCAAAGTACACCTTCAGGTCACTCCATCAAGTCCGGAGGTAAGGACTCGTCATACCTAACAAAACGAGCCCAAACTCAGCCCACTTAGTAGTACTCGGCGACCTGTTCCAATACCGATTACCAAAGTACACCTTCAGGTCACTCCATCAAGTCCGGAGGTAAGGACTCGTCATACCTAACAAAACGAGCCCAAACTCGGCCCACCTAGTAGTACTCGGCGACCAGTTCCAATAGCGATTACCAAAGTACACCTTCAGGTCACTCCGTCAAGTCCGGAGGTAAGGGCTCGTCATATTTAGCAAAACGAGCCCAAACTCGGCACACCTAGTAGTACTCGGCGACCTGTTCGAATGCCGATTACCAAAGTACACCTTCAGGTCACTCCGTCAAGTCCGGAGGTAAGAGCTCGTCATACTTAAGAAAACGAGCCCAAACTCAGCCCACCTAGTAGTACTCGGCGACCTGTTCCAATACCGATTACCAAAGTACACCTTCAGGTCACTCCATCAAGTCCGGAGGTAAGGGCTCGTCATACTTAGCAAAACGAGCCCAAACTCGGCACACCTAGTAGTACTCGGCGACCTGTTCCAATGCCGATTACCAAAGTACACCTTCAGGTCACTCCGTCAAGTCCGGAGGTAAGAGCTCGTCATACTTAAGAAAACGAGCCCAAACTCAGCCCACCTAGTAGTACTCGGCGACCAGTTCCAATAGCGATTACCAAAGTACACCTTCAGGTCACTCCGTCAAGTCCGGAGGTAAGGGCTCGTCATACCTAACAAAACGAGCCCAAACTCGGCCCACCTAGTAGTACTCGGCGACCAGTTCCAATAGCGATTACCAAAGTACACCTTCAGGTCACTCCGTCAAGTCCGGAGGTAAGGGCTCGTCATACCTAACAAAACGAGCCCAAACTCGGCACACCTAGTAGTACTCGGCGACCTGTTCCAATGCCGATTACCAAAGTACACCTTCAGGTCACTCCGTCAAGTCCGTAGGTAAGAGCTCGTCATACTTAACAAAACGAGCCCAAACTCGGCACACCTAGTAGTACTCGGCGACCTGTTCCAATGCCGATTACCAAAGTACACCTTCAGGTCACTCCGTCAAGTCCGGAGGTAAGAGCTCGTCATACTTAAGAAAACGAGCCCAAACTCAGCCCACCTAGTAGTACTCGGCGACCTGTTCCAATACCGATTACCAAAGTACACCTTCAGGTCACTCCATCAAGTCCGGAGGTAAGGACTCGTCATACCTAACAAAACGAGCCCAAACTCGGCCCACCTAGTAGTACTCGGCGACCAGTTCCAATAGCGATTACCAAAGTACACCTTCAGGTCACTCCGTCAAGTCCGGAGGTAAGGGCTCGTCACACCTAACAAAACGAGCCCAACCTCGACACACCTAATAGTACTCGGCGACCTGTTCCAATGCCGATTACCAAAGTACACCTTCAGGACACTCCATCAAGTCCGGAGGTAAGGGCTCGTCATACCTAACAAAACGAGCCCAAACTCGGCACACCTAGTAATACCTACTCGGCGACCTGCTCCAATACCGATTACTAAAGTACACCTTCAGGTCACTCCGTCAAGTCCGGAGGTAAGGGCTCGTCATACTTAGCAAAACGAGCCCAAACTCGGCACACCTAGTAGTACTCGGCGACCTGTTCCAATGCCGATTACCAAAGTACACCTTCAGGTCACTCCGTCAAGTCCGGAGGTAAGAGCTCGTCATACTTAAGAAAACGAGCCCAAACTCAGCCCACCTAGTAGTACTCGGCGACCTGTTCCAATACCGATTACCAAAGTACACCTTCAGGTCACTCCATTAAGTCCGGAGGTAAGGACTCGTCATACCTAACAAAACGAGCCCAAACTCGGCCCACCTAGTAGTACTCGGCGACCAGTTCCAATAGCGATTACCAAAGTACACCTTCAGGTCACTCCGTCAAGTCCGGAGGTAAGGGCTCGTCATACCTAACAAAACGAGCCCAAACTCGGCCCACCTATTAGTACTCGGCGACCTGTTCCAATGCCGATTACCAAAGTACACCTTCAGGTCACTCCGTCAAGTCCGGAGGTAAGGGCTCGTCATACCTAACAAAACGAGCCCAACCTCGACACACCTAATAGTACTCGGCGACCTGTTCCAATGCCGATTACCAAAGTACACCTTCAGGACACTCCATCAAGTCCGGAGGTAAGGGCTCGTCATACCTAACAAAACGAGCCCAAACTCGGCACACCTAGTAATACCTACTCGGCGACCTGCTCCAATACCGATTACTAAAGTACACCTTCAGGTCACTCCGTCAAGTCCGGAGGTAAGGGCTCGTCATACCTAACAAAACGAGCCCAAACTCGGCACACCTAGTAATACCTACTCGGCGACCTGCTCCAATACCAATTACTAAAGTACACCTTCAGGTCACTCCGTCAAGTCCGGAGGTAAGGGCTCGTCATACCTAATAAAACGAGCCCAAAGTCGGCACACCTAGTTCTACTAGTCCAGGTGTTCCAGTATTAGTTACTGAAGTTCACTTTCAGGTCACTCCATCAAGTCCGGAGGTAAGGTCTTATCATAACTGACAAAATCAGCCCAAAGTCCACAGCTAACTTCTCAGTGCCAGCAGAGGGCTCCCAGTGCAAAGCAGTCTCTAGAGTAGGTATTCGTACCTCGTAACTAAGTCTTATTACTCTATGTATCTAAGTATATTTTTGTGGTGTAAGAAATCAAAAACAAATTTGATCTTTCAAATTATTAAAATAATTTTATTTGACTACGATTCCCGCAGCCAACCGTGCGCACACTTGTGTGCGTGACTCATGTCAACGTAATAGTTCGATTCTATACCTTTATCAATTTTGTAAACGCGTCCTTAAAAAATCTTAACGTAAATACTGCGGCAAAAAAGAGCGACACGTCTCTACAGCACCAGGCCTCGGCCGGCAGTGACTGCACAGGCGTTTACGCAAACATCCGTACGTATTATTTCAGAAATAAGAATATGTGATTTTAAAAAAAAACTATTAGTTGGACTAAAAAATTGAAACACTATAACGATAATATGTTCAATGTATAAAAAATCTGACAAAAAATCAGAATGATTGAATGTATACTAGTATGGTTTTTACTAGTTAAAAGAAATTTTTGGAGGTATGTTTGTGATTTTTTTCTATCGTATTAAATTAGTAGTATCATGTTTTCAACACACTATCTAACTAGGATATATCCTGGACAATATCATACATTTTTCTGGGTTTGTTTACTGCAGTGGATCATTTACTTTGAGGCATTATAAAACTTGCGTTTAGGGTCATGCCTCGTCTTAATCAGTTTTTATAGAAATCTCAGTGCAATTTGTCTCTTAAATTCCTATAAACATACGGGCCAGATCGATACTTAACGCATTCGTTTTGTGCATTAATATATTACTCTAGAAATTGATAAGCTTTTAACTAAATTTCAATTGAATGACATTGTGTCACAAGAAACTTCACCTCACTGTCAACTAGCGACATCTAGTGACAGGAGATTATTATCTCTCATTAACAATATCCTTGTTACCGAATATAATATTAAAATTACCAATTTTAATTAAAATTACACTGTAAAACTAAATGAGGGTGGTAACATGTTAGTTATACGTGGTAACGCTGCAGCTATATTATGGTTGCAGCATGAATGGGTCACTTCGAGTATGGAAGGTCCATGTTCCCACAGAATATCAGCGAAAAATAGCAGCTTAATGTTACTGTGTTTCGAATAGTGGGTATAGAGAACCGACGACCCTTTTTACTTGAAACGAAGCATTCCATCTAAGGCCTCAGCGGTGACAATGCATTTGCGTTTTAATTCCTATAAGTAGGTATAAATGTCTATAGGCCACAGCATCCATTTACCATCAGGTGGAAAGTGTGTCCTTCAACCACCTTTATACTATATTAAAAACTTGGTTAAAATCGCAGTACCACTAACAACGATCGACTCGAGACGTCATGACACTCGGCAAACCTGCAATTTACAAATTATTGGTAATTATGCAAATATCGATGTACGACTAACATTAAAGATTTAAAGAATTTATCTGACGGGATGACTATTTATATTTGTTTCCGTCATTGAAAGTTGGGTGGACATAACACCGATAAATCTGGAACGGGCAAGGTCGCAACGTGATAACGCAACGGATTTCCGGTGCGCTTGCCCGATAACATACCTACGGCAGCAGTTTATATAATTACGGCAATATGTAACCAGAATGCCTAAAGGATTTAAGTCCATTTTAATTCTTATTGGAAATGAAATAAAATAATAATAAGTTCAACAATCGTTAATCTTTCTGAAAATGTGATTTTTATATCATTTATATGTTCAATATAATTGTTACATACAATTTCTTGCGATAAAACGTTGGGTTCTTGATTTTTAGGCGCTGGTAGACATGCAATAAAAATATTAACATCATACTCTCAGAGATTAGGGTCTAATCGTTAGGCGCTTGTTTTAAAATAGAATAGAATAAACCCGACTCTTTTGATATGAGCTTTCGTAAGCAGCAGTTCCGTGCTACTGACGGGCACTATTTTGTTAAACCCATCGGGATTTTTTTAAATTACTTTATTACTAATGAACTTACCTAACTGTGTAGTGGCGGTGTAATGATGTCCACTGCCACATATCGTCCTGTGGCTGACGAACGAACGCACAGTTCATGTGATGGTGAACGATTCTTATGGATCATAGACATCTATATCTATCCTCAATTACGAATAAAAATGCAGATGCATTGTTACTCTTGAGGACTGAGGACTAGGATGGAATGTCTCGTTTCCAGTAAAAAGGACCTCCGGTTCTCTACACTCACGATACGAAGGAGCATATTACGCTGGTATCTTGGTTTTTCCTCGGTCGAACCGCTTCATTCGTGATTTAACCATAATATAGCCGCAGTGTGACTTTACCACGTTTATGTCTAAAGACTTGAGTTCACTTGAATTCTTATAGGTAAAAAATAAATGTAGGATGGAAGGCGCCACTGTATTTACTTAATTATTTATCTTGCACCATATTTTTTTATAGGATAGGATGACAGACTAGCACACAGTCCACCTGATGGTAAGTGGTTGCTGTGGCCCATAGACATCTACAGCTATCATGTAGTTATTTTCATTAATATATTCTACATATAATAACTGCCCCTTTTGTACAAGTTTTTGTTAATTAAACTTTTAAACTTGTTGGTTGACAAACTTTGATCATTTTCTGGGACTTAGATGTAAAAGCGGACACACTGCCCAATAAATGAATTTACTTACTTTGTGGAGTCTAACAACAATTAGCATTACAAACTTTTGTTTGATAAGTATAAACATTTTTATTCTTATCAAAGCTATTTATGTTTTTATCTACATCTATTACATTATCATAAATACATTGCGATGCTAACGTTATTATGTTTTATACTTTGAAGTTTTCTCTGAGGGATAACAAAATTTACAATTTAAATTATAAATTGCCCGTACGGCCCTTCTTTGCAATACTTTTACTTTTGCAATAATTTTATACGCGGTGAAGCCATGCTGAAGTTATATTAGTCGTATATTTGTAACACAAATGGGTCGGCTCGACCGGGGAAAGATCACGCTCTCACATAATACCAGCGTGAAATAACAGCTTAATGCTGCTGTGTTTCGTATGGTGAGTCTAGAGAATCGGAGACCCTTTTTACTGGAAACGAGGCATTTCATCTTATTCCTCAGGGTTGACATTGCATCTCAATTTTGATCCTTAATCGAGGATATATGTAGATGTCTATGAGTCACAGCATCTTCTTACCATCAGGTGGACTGTGTGCTCGTTTGTCACCTTTATTCTATAAAAAAATATATAACAATAGATGGCAACACAAACATCTCCAGTAAAATACCCAGACAGTCGACGGGCAGCAGTGTCGAAGGTCCACGTAATACTGCCACAGTCAACCTGCCAATCGTGATGATGATTGTGAAAGCAAATCCTTTCTACAACGTTAGAGACGTATGTCCTGCAGTAGAGCTTTACGAAACAGTAAATTCGAAGGGAGAATCGTAACCATATTGTAAGACAGGATCACGTTATATGAGCTATGTAGACGACATGGTCTTGCTGAGCCCGTCTATCGGTGCATTGAAGAGTCTGCTAAGGATATTTGAGTCTTACGCCGAGGTCCACGGGCTCAAGTACAACACAAAGAAAAGTGAAATAATGATATTTTTTTTCATGTGCTACTCAATACCAAATGTCACACCCTTTGGTGGTAGTCTGAATAGAGGTGAGAAAGTTAAGTACTCGGGCCACTGGATCACCGAAAACCTAACTGATAATACTGATATAGAGTGGGAAGGCAGGTCGCTAGCTGTCCAATGTAATATGTGGGCTCGCAGGTTTGCATGTTGGGTTGCCTAGGTATTATAGTACCTCTGGCATTTTTGCAGAGGAGCGTGTTTGATTACTTTGATCCATAACGCGAAAAAGATGTGCCTCTATGCTGAATCGCATGCGAACCAGCACCAACATCATCCTCAGCGTACTAGTGAATAGATGGGATTCACTAACGTTGGGGCGTTGGATAAATCTGCATACTGCAAATTTGACATACCATGATCTAGAATCGCATTTTTTTATTTTAATTTTGTTTAATATTTAAATTTATTAATTTTGATTTTTTTGTTATATATGTTAAGATTATAATTTTTTACAAATATGTATAACTGTTCTGAAATAAATAACTCATTATTATTATTATATCCCCGAAACTCTTCACCGCTGCATTGCAAGAAGTTTAAAAGCTACTGGACTGGAAATGATACGGTATTAACGTCCATGACGAGTACATCACTCATCTTCGATTTGCCGACGATATAACATAAAACATAACATAAACACTCACGCCTATCACCTAGAGGGGTAGGCAGAGACTACAGACTTCCATTTGGCACGATCCTGACACACCTCTCTCGCCTCCTTCACATCCATACACCTACGCATACATGCTCGTTGGTTAAGGGTACTCCTAATTTGGCCCGTTTTCAATAAATCGCCAATTTGGTCGATAAATTTTCGCCTAGGACGTCCCTTTCCGACTCTACCATTCACTTCTGCAACATAAATTTTCGTTGTCACTCTTTCCTCATTCATTCTTTCCACATGACCAAACCACCGAAGCATTCCTTGCTTAATCCTGGTCACAACATCATCTTGCAAACCACACTCTTCTCTTATTACACAATTTCTTACCCTGTCATTCAGATTCAGCCCTAACATACTCCTTAACGACCGCATTTCTACTGCGTTCATTCTACTCTCGTGCTTCTTCTGCCACACCCAACTTTCACTACCATACGTTAAAGTAGGGACCAGCACAGCATTGTGAACTGCCATACGTGCCTTTTTCGACACATTTTGACTCTTCACAATAGAGTGTAGGGCCCCATTTATTCTATTTCCTGCGATATAGTCCTATATAATCACTATGCTTAATGACCTCAATAGTGTCCCCCAACGGATAGGTCTTGGGATGAACATTGACAAAACAGTAACGAGCACTAAGCTCGAAGTTGTTGACGGTGTATGTTTACCTGGGACAAATAGTTCGACTAGGTAAGTCCAACTTCGACCGAAAGGTCATTCGATGGATTCAACTCGGCTGAGCAGCGCGTTGCGTGATAGGCTTAAAATTTCGGATATCCGCAATAGAAGAGCTTCGCCGACATGGCCCAACCGATAAGTAAGCTGAATTGACTATGTGCCGGTCATATAGCTTGAAAAAATGACAACCGATGGGGAAAAAAGTTTATTGAGTGGCAGCCTCGTGCCGGTAAGCAAAGTGCAGGGCGGCCCTCCTCCTACTAGATGGAGTAACAACTGCCTCTTCACTATTGTGGGTTAGTACACAGAATACTATAATACACAATAGAATGGCTGTCAACCTTATTTTGTACCGAGGTTCGGCGTCGCCGGGAGCACACATACAAGCAATTACGTCGTATTATCAGTTAATCACTATCACAAGCCCGATTCGCTGTGTTGACGGACGGATTTTAATACATATTTATTTGTAAATAGCGTGCAATTTGGCATTTCCTAAATAATTTGCATGCGAAATTTGGAAACGATTGTAACGTCAAAACACATCTCTTGCTGACATTTATACGTGTGAATTGACGTCTTGTGGCATTTTAGTGGCTACACGGGCTCCGCCCACACCCCCGTTCTATTATGTATGTATTATAGTATTCTATGGGTTAGTAGGTCAAAATGACTTCACTTCTTTAAGAACTTTTATTTTCCTACGCCATCTGTGCGGGTAGTTTTCAAAATATCTATCTACCCACATACGTGCATGTATATACTGTGCAAGGCATAAATGCGCGGGCGAGGCGTGGGACGATCATTTCCGTTTCAAAATCGCTCATTAAGGCAAGGTTGGATAAAATATCATATTCCAAACACGATTTTGACGCGCGAGGATTGATACTTCTTGAAATAGTATATGCCCATTCATGAAATACTCCTTTTTTTGTTGAAGTAAAACATCTTTAGAATCGTTTGGATATAAAACTTGATGTAACGCAAAATTTACACGAAAAAGAGATGAACATACACCTATGGGATTAATTTAATCGAGATAAAAAATACAATTTAATTACTGAGAAAAAACGTAGACGTTCCCATTTTTTAAAGCGATTAATAATCATATACGTAATATTTTTCGATAATTTGAAAGGCATGTTATCGAATTAGATTGTTCATCGGCAACTTTTGTGTTTAGACCTTCATTTCATAATAATAAGCAAAAACGTTTTCAATAAAGTAACTTTTGTCAACAATATGTCTCACGCTTCGTGCTGGACAAATATGTATGCAGAGGAGGAGGGAATCCTCGACTTAAGTGTTGCCAAACGCAACGTTACGATATCGACCGTCGTGTTATTATTACTTTGAAAATATACATTAACGCCTCTGAGCTTCCCACTATAATAATAAACTCGTATTTGTGCCATTAAAGTTGATCTCGGTAATCAAAAGCTAATAGTGTGTAGTGTGTATATGCCCGTTGATTGCACTGAAAACAACAGATTTTACAGACTGCTTAAGCTATTTAAATGCTATAGTAGAAGAAAGTGAATGTGAGACAGTGTTCCTATTGGGGGACTTATAATGCTCACCCAGGGCGGCCGTTTTATGAAGAACTGAAAAACTTTTGCGCGGAACAGGACTGGTTTTGTGCCAACGTGAGTACCCTAGACGTAATTCATTTACATACGTCAGTGACGCGCATGGGACTGGGAGGTGGTTAGAAAGAAAGAAAGAAAGAAACAGATTTTATTTGGCACATGCAACACACTCAAGTGGATTACATAAAACAAATAACATTTAAGTAGGCATACAAACAAAAAAACAAAAAAAATTTTACATAGAAATCATGAAACAGGACATTCACTCCTAGTTTACAGATATGATAAAACAAAAAAAAAGCAAACAATAATATAAAAAAAGAAAAAAAAATAATAATAATAAAGAACTAGAGAATAAGGAGTAATGCATAGGGTGTATTACAAAGACAATCCACCCGTTAATGCTGCTCTGCTCCAAAAAGGAAAGCCACTCAGGATATGTTGGAATGTATCAGAAGTACAACACTCCAACCCTGATTTTCAGTGGCACCCTTATATATTTAAAATAAAAATACACAAATAAGTATAAAAATATATATACATATATTATATATTCTTTATATGCAGAGGGCAGTTCTGTTGTGTAAAACCAAATATAATAACAAAAATTTATTTCTTGTAATATTGTCATAATTCTTATAAAATATTCTTAATACTGTAAGAGGTTGCATTGAAATTCACTCAGGAACATAATTAAGTTTAAGCTACAAACAAATACACAAACCAGCTGCAGTACACCGCTTCATTACATAATTTCAATAAATAATGTATACATACTCAAACACACACACATATACATATATATATGTATGTACATATATATACATAAATATAAACAAGCACACATAATATAAACATACACATATACACGCTCATAAATTATTTATAAAATTACATACTATCAAAATATTTGCACTACTTAACTTTGAGATTGCTGATCTAAGAGGAACAATTTAAATTTTTGACGGAAGCTATGTATCGATTGTATATTACGGAACGGCGGCGGCAAGTTGTTCCAACACATGGTTGCTGCATATCGAAAACTGCCTCGAAACGCAGCGGTGCGGTGTTGAGGCAGAAGCAACCCGTACGCTGAAGCTCTTGTCACTACATTTGTTAAGACGTTGTCTCGCGCCCAGCGCAATTTTTCATAGAGATAAGACGGCGTCCTGTATTTTATACAACCAAACAACAGCGTAGCAAAATGCAACTGCCACCGGTAATCCATTTTGAGCATTTTCGCATTATTAATGTAAGGTGTAACATGTGTACGGGGAGGTATTTTAAAACAGAAACGGGCACAGGCATTTTGTACGCGCTGTATAAGTTTCTTTGAACGGTTGAGAAGTCTAGGACCTATTACTGCATCTGCATAATTGAATTTGGACAGTATCAAGGACTCACATAATCTGATACGGACTTCCGTCTTTAATACGTCCCTTATCTGGTATAGTACTTTTAATCTATAAAAACAATTTTTAACGTTATTTATTATATGTTTTTCGAAGTGTAGTGCCTCATCCAACAATATTCCTAAATTTCTAATCTCAGTAACTCGATCAATATTTACATTTTTAATTGAAATTAAAGGACGATTTGCCAAAACTTTATTTATTTGTTTTTTGGTACCAAGTAGCATATATTTCGTTTTATTAGGATTGAGTACTAATGTATTTGCTTCAGACCAGTCGACTATACGATTTAGGTCTTCATGTAATTTTTGTATGGCTACAGTACTCTCATTTGGCTTGAAAGAAATATACACTTGTATATCATCAACAAATATATGATAGCTACAGTTTAATATATGTTTTACGATATCAGCACTATACAGCGAAGAAATTAAGGGACCAAGTATTGAACCCTGCGGAACACCTCTTGTAACAGCACAGCAATCAGATGCTATTTTATTGCCGTTTTCATCTATTACTTCGACAATTTGCCTACGGTCATTAAAATAGCTACGAAACCAATCTATAGTTTCCGAGCTTAATCCATAGTAGTTTAATTTAGAGAATAACAACTCCCTATTTAACGTGTCAAATGCACGGGAATAGTCCAGAAGAACTAGAATTGTAACCATACCGGAATCCCGAGCACTTAAAACATTATCCACTACATCGGCCAAAGCTGTTGTAGTACTATGTCGTTTCCTAAAGCCAGACTGTACACTCGGTAGAATTTCATTTTGGTCTAAATAATGAGTTAACTGATTACATACTGCTTTCTCTAGGATTTTAGACAAACAGGGTAATACGCTGACAGGTCGCAGGTCTTTAAAATTCCTAATATTATCTGTCTTAGGAATCGGCGTTATTAAAGCAGTTTGCCACTGTTGGGAAATGTCTTAGGTTAGATCACTGTGTAGTCATTGAGTCAGCGTATAAGTTAATAAATAACACGAAGATTTTATATGATGTTTACTGGTCTGACCACTTCTCACTCTTGATTGAATGTAGGTTGAACTATGTTATACCTAAGGTTATTCCGAAAATAATCGCGTGCAATAAAATAAAATGAGGCTGCAGAAATGATGAACAAATAACTCATTATACGGAATTATGTAACAACAACCTTAAGTCAATACATTTTCCATCATAATTTATTAAATGTAGCTATGGTTTTTGTGACGATATGAGTCATAGGAGTGTCATAGACAATTTATATAAAAACATAGTGTCTGTTTTATCATGTGCAGCAATCAAAACTCACCAAGGAAATATGTGTAAAAAGTAAAAACGTGTGCTAATGGGGTGGAATAAGCATGTCAGTGAGGCACACAGGGAGGCTAGGTCCAAATGTATGATGTGGGTATGGTATGGTCGACCGAGGCATGGTTTTGTCTATGATGAGATGGCTAACAGCCGCCGTGTTTTCAAGAGTAGATTGAAGTGGTGCCAAAACCACCAAAATCAACTAAAAATGGATAAATTGGCTACTTATCATTCAAAACAAGACTTTAAGAAGTTTTGGAAATCCACGAATAAGCTCAACGTTGGACCTAGTCTTCCTGAAGCAGTAAATGGGGTTAGTGACATGAAGCAAATTGCAGATCTCTTCAGGGATCATTTTATGGTCACGTCACCCTTAGGGCCGTCGTCACACCCCGTGTCCAATGCTGAAACCAAGCGTGAACTCAAAATGGTAGCAAGTGACAGAATGATAGCACGAGTTATTAGAACTATGGTTGCAGGTAAGTCACCCGGTCACGATGGTCTCAGTATTGAGCACTTTAAATATGCAGGTGTGCACTTACCTAGAGTTTTGGAACTATTATTTAATGTTTGTGTCTCGCATACCTACTTGCCTGCTGACTGCCAAAACACGGAAGAAAAGTAAAGCATACTGTCAAATACTACACGGACAGGCGCACCCCAGTGTATGCCTGTTTCCTAGATCTGAGTAAAGCTTTCGATCTTGTCTCGTACGGCATCTTATGGCGTAAGTTAGAAGGCGTGGGTTTACCTTGTGGCTACACCAATTTACTCAAGTATTGGTATAGTAACCAAGTGAACTACGTGAGATGGGCGAATGAGTATTCTGAGCCGTACAGGATGGAGTGCGGGGTTAGGCAAGGGGGGCTGACATCACCGAGGCTCTTCAACCTGTATATGGACGCACTGATTCGAGAGCTCAGCAGCATGCGTGTCGGCTGCCATATCGGCAAGGTGTGTGTGAACAATATCAGCTACGCGGACGATATGGTTCTGCTGGCACCCTCAGTTATTGCGATGAGAGCTCTACTCGGTATTTGTGAAAAATTCGCTGTCTCACATGGTTTACTATACAATACCGAAAAGTCGCATTTCATGGTATTTAAGGCTGGCAGTAAATGTCCTAGTGTGGTACCACCTATAAAGCTTTATAATGAACCGCTAGAAAGGGTCTATAGTTTTAAATATCTTGGACATATTGTGACTGACAGCCTTAAAGACGATGAAGACATTGAAAGAGAACGTAGGGCACTGTCGGTCAGGGCGAATATGTTGGTGCATAGATTTGGTCGCTGCACTGACGCTGTCAAGATCACGCTTTTTAAAATATGTGCGTCATTTTATTCTTGCAGTCTATGGACCAACTACACCAAAAAGACTTATAGTGCCCTACGTACTCAATACAACAAGGCATTCAGGGCGCTGTTGCGGCTGCCGCGCTACTGTAGCGCGTCTGCGATGTTTGCACTGGCGGGTGTGGATAGTGTTGATGCAATAATCCGAAAAAAGACCGCATCTTTGCTAAACAGAGTGCGCGGCAGCGGCCACAGTGTACTGAGTGAGATTGCCAACAGTGGGGACTGTCCACTGATCAAAAAAATGATCTCCAGGACCATATCCTGCTTAATAATTAAATATTAAAATAAAAAAAATAAAAATGTATAAATTATATTACTAACATAGATGTAAGTTTTTCTCTACTAACAATTCCTATGGATTTCAAGTTGTCCGAAATAAACAATTTTTATTTTTGTTTATTTATTATTTATAGCTAGGTTTTAAAAATCATGTCGATATAATAAATGGAATCGGGCGTTACTTTGCTAAAATCAATTTGTATTAAAAATGTAAAAAAAATAGCCAGGATCCGCGTAATAAAGTGAACAACTCCCGTTCTCTCTGTGGTGTCTTCCCTAGTGTAGTGGTGTTGGGAGTCAATTGAAGGAGGGGGGGGAGGGTGCACTTCAAACTAGGTCCGACACATCATTTTATTGTATAACGCGGCTGTTAGCAAATTACTTTTTAAACGTTTTTAATATCATGTCTCTGATAATTGTACTTAGTTATATTCCGCTTGATACGAAATATTTCATTAATGAAAATGGGAGAAAGGAGGGAGCGGTTGATTATGTCTACCCAGTAGACAATGGGCTAGGGTGCGCCATGTAGAGCGGCATTTGGGGAAAGAGTTACTTCCGCGCCAAAACTCTCAATTTTTTTTAGTTAAAACTTCCTGAATCCTTAGACTTAAATATATCGAACAATAATTAGCAATACTATCTATGTATCTTTACCTTAAGTCTCCTATAATGTCAACTCATCTGAGGGGGAAATTTGCTACTTAATTTGAAGTAAAATGCATTTACGAGAATTTCGCACAAAGTAGTTTAGTTTGCTATTAATTAGAGTAATTGGAATCTGGGTAAATTTTTTTTTTCATAAAATAAGGGTGGCAAAACTAGCACACATTCCACCTAATGATAAGTGAATGTTGTGACCGATAAAGTCCTACATCTATCTATTGGTCTAGAGGTCGTGAGTAAGTCCCGTGTTCGAATCCCGCGACCGTGTCAAACGGTTATTGGGTTTTTCTGTCAAGCAATTCTCTGGAGCAGCCCGGTTCAGCACATTGACTGTGTTTCAGCACATCACTGTGCCTCGGAGAGCACATACGTATAAGGCCGTTGGTCTTATGCCTCGTCTCTCTCCGGTCGTGTCGACCGCCGGTCTCATCGGACTATAAGAGTGAGGGAATGAGAGTGCACCTGTGCTTGCGCACACACTCGCTCAATATAATCCTGTGCTGCGCAGATGGCTATTCTCCACAAAGACTAACAAACCGTGACCAAAACTCATTCTGGAGAACATCTAACTAACTATCTTTGAATGAGAATCAGATGTAGGCCTCCTGAGGACTAAAATGCCACGTTGTAACGTAACACGTACTCATCATTTTAGAAACAGTAAAATAATATCTCTATTGGAAGATAACACGGAAGGAGTGAGAAACAATAATCAAGTATTCAGAGTATTACTATCATAGATATAATAAAGAATTTTCATATTTCTATGATTCCTATCTTCATCGTCATCATTATATCCTTTATAATTCTTAAGTCCACTGCTGAACATAGGCCTCCCCCAAGGTATGCCACAAAGCACGGTCCTGAGCCACCTGCATCCATCGACTTCCTGCATGTCGTACCAGGTCGACACTCCATCTAGTGGGGGGTCGCCCTACACTACGCCTACCGGTACGTGGCTGCCATTTGAGAACATTTTTTCCCCACGGTTGTCGGTTCTTTGAGCTATATGCCCGGCCCAGTGCCATGTCAGTTTACTAATCCGTAGTATTATTAATATTTAATCAATATAATGTGTAGTGGCGGTGTAAGAATACCCACTACTCCATATCGCCCCGTGGATGGACAAAGGGCCAGAGAAACAGAAGATAGGCTGCAGCACCTTCTCCCATAACAGCTCAAAATATTTATTTTAATAAGCATAAACCTATTTTTAATAAATATTTTAGCTTTATAAAATATATATTTTTACACGATAGAAGTGAAAAATATTAATTTTCCAAACAGATCATATATCATACGCGTATTATATTTAACTCGTGTAATGGTGATGTAAGAATATCTACCACCCCATATCATCCCGTGGGTGTCGTAAGAGGTGACAGGGGGAAACAGATTAGGGGCAACAGCGTCTTCCTAATGACGACTAAAAATTGAAAAAAAAAATGCTGCAGTTGCCAACCCGCGTGCCAAGCGTGGCAACTATGGCAAATATACCCCCAATCTATGGGGAGGCATATGTTCAGCAGTGGGCTTTAATGGGCTGTAATTGTATCGGTAGATACAATTACAGCCCATATTATCGGTATTAAGCACTAACTGTATTCGTATAGTATGCAGTGAGAGTAGGCCTGTGCCCACCAGTGGGTATATAGACTGTAACTTTACTTTCAACTTTATAGGTAATAATAAAAGCATAATTATTGGAGCGATACACTCCTTGTCAGACAATAAACGTGGCTGATGACGACTGTAGCCGAGTATACACGATTAGGTGCGTCACCAAACCGAGCGCGACGGCGCTTGATGTCATATGGAGCCAAGTAAATCCGATTCAGCGTCACTGACACGAATGTGACAACTTTTTTTACTGTTCAGAAATAAACTTCAAAAACAGCGGTTGCTAAGCGTTGCACCTTTGACAAAATCCTTTTTTTATAGAATATAAGTGACAAACGAGCACAAGTGCACCTGATGGTAAGTGGATGCTGTGGCCCATAGACATCTACATTTACCCTCGTCATCCCTGAGGACTAAGATAGAATGCCCCGTTTCCAGTAAAAGAGGTCTCAGGTTACACTCACCATACGTAACACTTAGCATTAAACTGCTATTTCACGCTGGTATTCTGCGAGAGCGCGATCGAGTCGACCCATTGGTGCTACAACTATAATATAGCTACAGCGTGGCTGTACCGTGTCCTCTTTATGGGGCAATCAAACGGGGGGAGGGGGGCTGGACTTTTATAAGCTGTAATGGGTATCAACCAGGGTATCAATATGAAGAAAGTATAGCAAATACAAGTTTAATCATTTGATTTTTTTATTTCATATATCAGTCTTATCAGTCCATTTGACTGGCTATTGCAGTGCGTGGGCACCGGTGCCTTAATAATTGAGTGACTTAATAATTGAGTCATTTTATCATAGTCTTCAGAGTTGACTACAATTATTGTACATTCCCTTCAGACCGCATACAATATACTCCATTTAATTAAGAGAAAAAGATTCAGGATTCAGCTTGGTCACGCACCAGGTGCTTTTAACCTCCTTGTATTATCAAATATAAGGCCAGGCCGACATAATCAATAGCAAAATAATAGAATAACTAATCGTAAAAAATCGATTGAATCGAATCCGAAAAAAGTAACTGGCCACATATTCTCATCATGTATATTCTTTAAAACTTAAAAACAACAGTGTACAACCAAAAATGGCTTCGTCACTACATGGAGTGACGAAGTACAAAGATGCAGGTGGTTCAAGACCGTGTTTTGAGGAATTATTTGGGAGAGGTTTAGGTTCAGTAGTGGAATCGTGTCATGATAATGATGACACGGATTGTTGTATCAAAATATAATTGTGACATTATTTTTAATAAGTACTCAACTAATAAAATATCGCTCGAATGCTTTGAGAATCACGACAAACTTTCCTCCCCGATTCAATGAACAGTATTCAACTGAAGGGTCGCTTCAGATAGTTTGGATCACTCCAAACTTTTTGCGTAGACAAATAGCTTGTCGGTCTGATTGCCGTCGAAATGCTTATCTTTGAACTAGTATTAGTCAAGTAATTTTGATTTAGTCTGAACTAATTATTGTTTGCTATCTCACTGGTTGTGCAGTTTAAGCGATTCTTAAAATTAATAAAGTAGTTAATCCATATCCAGAGGATTTTCCTATATATAAAATCAATTGCTATCCGTTGTCTCGCTAAAACTCAAAACCGGCTCGAAAGAATTGGATGTTTTGTGTGTATAAATAATAATAATAGTAATAATAATTCATTTCAGCTTCGGAAAGGAGGTACAAAACTGCCACATTTTCTATATGGATGACCTCAAGTTATTCGCTCCAGTCGCTCCCATCTTATGGAATTGCTAAACATCTTTCAATTCTATTGGAATGGAGCTAGCTGGAGACGGATAAGTGTGCGGTCCTCCATGTTGAAAGGGGAAGGGTCGCTAACTCCTGAGGGCATAGATTTATCTATGCCCGTCAACTTAAGGACCCTTTCCGAGGCTGAAACATACCGATACCTGGGTATGTCACACAACATCAGTATCGATGAGGCTGGTATGAAACAGTCAATTTGCGACGTGTTTTATGCACGCTTGGCCTTTTGTCCGGTGTGAGTAAGACACACACACATATAACGGCTGGGTCATGCCTGTCCTTTGGCATACTCAAGTGGACTCAGACTGAACTTACCGCCCCGGATAGAAAAGTCCGCACTGCCATGACGTCCCATAGGATGCATCATCCGAGATCGTCGGTAATGAGGCTGTACTTGCCGCGAAAGCATTGTGGTCATGGCTTCATGAGCGCGTTCACCATGCATAATCGCGAAGTGTGCAGCCTCCGGCATTATTTCCTGGCGAGATCGGATGATGCATTCTATAATGATGTCTTTCTAGTGACAAAGGGCTTACCCCTCTATCCTTAGCCAACGAGCAATGGCAGGACCCAGCAGTACATAGCATTTCCGACCGGGAGACCGTATGGTAGGAGAAGGATCTCCATGGGAGGTACTACAAGCTCTACATGAGCCCTTCGTAGAAACAGTCGCCTCCCTCAACTGGCTACGTTTCGGTGATCTCTTCGGGGAAACCGAGGGTTTTATCTGTGCAATATAGGATCAGGTTATTAAGACCAACAACTATCGGAGATACATCCTAAAGGATGGCATCGTCGACGTCTGTCGAGCTTGTCGCCATCCTGGTGAGTCACTTAAGCATGTCATCTCCGGTTGTTTAGCGCTTTCTAAATCTGAGTACTTGCACAGGCACAACCTAGTAGCCAGAATTCTTCACCAGAAGCTCGGTCTGAAATACCATCTTGTGGACCAGAAATTGCCGTATTACAAGTACTTGCCGGAAGCCGTGCTCGAAAATGACCGCGCCAGGCTCTACTGGGACCGTGCCATCATCAAAGACAGGACTATTCTTGCAAATGGACTGGCCACAGTCAAGAATAACATTACCATTCCGTATTTTTTATAGGATAGGGTGACAAACGAGCACACAGTCCACCTGATGGTAAGTGGATGCTGTGGCCCATAGACATCTACATCTATCCTCGATTACGAATCAAAATGCAGATGCATTGTCACCCGTGAGGACTAAGATGGAATGCCTCGTTTCCAGTAAAATGGGTCTCCGGTTCTCTACAGTCACCATACGAAATACAGCAACATTATGCTCCTATTTCACGCTGGTATTCTCTGAGAGCGTGGTCCTTCCCCGGTCGAGCCGACCCATTCGTGCTACAATTATACATCTAATATAACTGCAGCATGGCTCTACCACGTATAAAATGATATGAAGATAACCTCGTGAAAACCGAAACAGATAAACGAACAAAATATCTGGACCTGGCTAACGAGGTGACCGACATGTGGGGTGGTCGACCGACCGAAATTATTCCTGTAGTCGTCTCTGTGAATGGGCTAATCCCAGTCAGCCTCTCGGATCATCTGAGGCGACTGGGACTCCCGGACCGCTCCGGGCTCAAATGCAGAAGACGGTGCTCCTCGATACCGCCCGCATCGTCCGCCGGTTTCTTTCCCTTTCTCCCTAACCCTCGGCCGTTTGGTCTCCCCTGCCGAGCGCCTCCATCTGGTTGGGCTTTTATTTATTTATGTTAGTATATGAAATATATATTTATGTATATTTATCATATCCTTTTATATATTTATTCAGCTAAACCGGATGAGAATACACTACTAATACCCCAAAATAATAATCATTCATTTCGGACCATGATCCATATAAATGTAAGTAATTTATAAAATAAAAAATTGTAAGTAATAAGATTAACTAATTATAACTAAATTAATTCATATACCTCTGCACACTTCCCACTGTACCAGACCCGCAACAGTGTATACGTGTCCAGTGGCGCAGGAACGGGCAGTCTGGTTTCTCCACAGTAACTCTCAGGATGCTGTTGGTGCTCCCCCTTAGCCTGCGCATCAGGGATGCTGTTTTTTTTCGCAGAATGGCTTGGAAGCTGTCCGTTACCGCTTCAACAAACAATCCTGATGTTTCCTAAATGATTTAGATTCACATTTGAACCCGGTAGGTGGCGCTATCGGGATCCAGAAAACACCCGTGCGAAGCTGAGGCGGATCACTAGCTTTTTTTTAAATAAAAGTAAGGTGAAAATCAAACTAAGAGCCTATCCGTATATGAGTATACGAATTAAAACGCAAATTAAGCATGATAAAATACGTAATATTCGCTTAAGGGGATTAGATCCCAAATCCCAAAAACACCCTAAAGAAGTTTGTATGTGAATCTCTTTGTGCTTGTGTCTCATAAAAAGTATATGTTTAAATCTAGGTGATCACAAATAAATTGTATTGTTTAAAATTTTAATAAAAATGATAATAAGCTCTTTTTTAAGATAAATTGTAAATTGTCTCTATAACGACATAATAGTTAGGCATATGTTATATACCAAACAAAACCGCAATGAGGCATTTAACAATTCGTACTATTTATTTTTATATTTCATTTACCGATTGTGAATAATAAAAGAATACCCAAAAACTACACTAGCACCCCGCGACCTGCACCCCAGACAAAGGACCTGTGACGGATACTCCGGACGCTATACATCAGTGTCTTGACGACTCTTAAATCGAATCTAAAATTCTTCATAGTCGTTGGGAAATGCAAGACCCTTAAATATCATTTTTGCCTGCCACACGAGAAGCTTTCTGCCACTGCCACTTCAGCTTACTAATCTGTTAGTCTATGTCGGTTATTCTGGTTAAACATAAAAGAAAACATAAACACTCGCGCCTGTCACCCAGAGGGGTAGGCAGAGACTACGGACTTCCATTTGGCACGATCCTGACATACCTCTTTCGCCTCCTTTACATCCATATATCTACGCATACATGCTCGTCGGTTAAGGGTACTTCTAACGTGCCCATTTTCAAAATATCGCCAATTTGGTCGATAAACTTTTTTCTAGGGCGTCCCTTCCCGACTCGGCCGTTCACATCTGCCATATAAATTTGCTTTGTCACTCTTTCCTCATTCATTCTTTCTACATGACCAAACCACCGAAGCATTCCTTGCTTAATCCCGGTCACAACATCATCTTGCATACCACATTTATCTCTTATCACGCAATTTCTCACCCTGTCATTCATTATTCTGGTTCTAATGCATTAATGATTTCTTATGTTTACACTAACACTACTGTACGTTTAAATGAAATTAGTTTTATCGGATTTTATCGCTTTCATTAAGTAATTTTGTATTCCCGACGTTTCGTGTAATTTACAGCACGCAATGTCACTGGAGGACTGAGGTGTTCGACGTCCCAATGTCATAGATGTTACGGTTAGGTTTTAATACTACTATATTAATGATATAATAGACATAACTGTGAGTTAAGTGATCAAATTAAGCAACAGTTATGTTAACAACGTTCGATTTAAATCCTAACACCGATCTTGCGGAAGCAAAAGGAGCAAGTGCAGGTAATTGAATAAGTTGAGAAGCCGTTGGAAAAACTTCACGAAGTTTAAATGTATGAATTAGATTTATGCGGCGAATGGAGGCGGAGAGTTCTCTCACCTCGGCGTTTTCTGTAGTAAAAATAGGTTGAGTGTAAATTATTTAAAGTGGTTACTCTTTCGGATATTCTTAGCGGGAAGTTCAGTAGATTAATGTTGTTTGGTAGCAAAATGAAACAAGTTTTCGCCACCAAACATAAAACAAATTTAAACATTTAAGGTCCTATTTATAATCATTGCCTAGATTTTAATTGCCTTTTACATTATATGAAAAATCAAGTTCTTAACATTTGCCCACTCCATATAGCGGGGGGTAATTTCCAATAGTTGCCACGCTAGACTGGTGGGTTGGTAACCGCAGATATTTTTTAATAGTTATTAGAAAGACGACGCTGTCGCATATAACGATGAGATGCTGTTAGTTTATTTAGTAGTCTCTAACGACATCCACTGTCGATCGATTGTGATCAACAGTTTATAAGGTTTTTTCTTAGAGTTATTACATATACGCCTGTATGTGTATTACAAGAAAGAAATTCAGAGGCGCTGCGATCCACCAATTGGTGTACTATATAAAATTATTATTACGCAAATATGAACACAAATGACCTCTATTCAAGTAATGTAAAAGTTTCAATGTGAAGGTAGAATAAATATAATTTCCATTTATATGAAGAATGCCGTTAATCATATCGGATTAAGCTTAAATTAAAATTGAAATAAAATTAAACCGTGTAGTGTTGTTGTAGGAATATTCACTACCCCCAATCGTCCTTGATATGGATGGCAGAAACACACACACGTAATTATTATCACACGCTACACGCCCCGCCCGACGCTCTCCATTCAACTTAAAAGCAATTTATGTGTGTAAGTAGTACTTGTAGGAGAAACCTCTAACACCCACAGTGAATTTTTCACGAATACACGGTACTGTTGGAGACAATTGTAACAACTAATCTGCATATTGATTCTTAATCGAGGATAAATGTAGAAGTCTATGGGCCCCAGTATACATTTACCATCAGGTGGACTTTGTTTGTTTGTCACCCTTATTCTATAAAAAAGTAACTAATTTATTTTTACGCCTATAGGTTTAACTTAAAATTTTTATTTGTATTATAACCGTTGGATGAGTTAGAAACAGTAGTGTGAACGTGTAAATTGTGTGAGTCGTGGTCGGCTTTTCACCGTCGCCCATGAACATTAGAAACACCGGGGGAATTGCAGGTGCGTTGCTAACCTTCGTTTTGACGGTCGACGCTTAGTTTCTTTGTAACGTGTAAATTGTATTCTATTGTGTAAATGACTACGTTATTGGTCTAGTGGTCATAAAATATGGTTTCGAGTTCGAATCCGGGGTCTGGT
The DNA here is from genome assembly GCA_907164705.1 of Parnassius apollo. Lineage (NCBI taxonomy): Eukaryota > Metazoa > Arthropoda > Insecta > Lepidoptera > Papilionidae > Parnassius > Parnassius apollo. The sequence goes on from CAJQZP010001011.1 coordinate 2,243,871, forward strand.
CAAAATCAGTTATTGGGTTTTTCTGTCAAGAAATTGTTACTGACAACAGAAATGCTACCGTGAGTAGCTTGGGGTCAGGAAGCTGGCGGTGTGCACCCCGGAAAGTACGTAAAGCCGTTGGTCCTGCGCCTGATCTCTCTCCGGTCGTGTTGTTTTGCCGGATTACCGTCCCATCGGACTATGTCAGTTAAGGAATAGAGAATACACAGGTGCCAGCGCGTACGCTTCCGTAACCGAGATTTGGTCTGGAGGACATTATTATCATAGTGTAAATATTTTAATACTGATAATTCGATGTAGGCACAAGCTGATGTCTTTTTTACGAGCTATATGACAGTTGGTCGACTTATTACCATTTCAGCTTACTGATCCTTTGTGATCCTGATATTTCATCGGAACTTATTTTTTGGACAGGTTCTAGTTTAAGCCTAAGACTAACTATAAACTACTTTTTGTAATAAGGCTGAAAGAGTTTTTTTTATATATAATAAGGCTGACAAGCCAGCACACAGTTCAACCGATGACACCGTTGATATCTATCTTAGATTAAGAATCAAAATGCGGATGCGTTCTCACCCCTATGGCTTAAGATGGAAAACTTCGTTTTCATTTTATTTCATTTCAAATAGCATTTAATACAGCAGCCTCAGGACAAAGGATACTAACAGCAGATAAAACATTATAGCTAAGTTAATTTAACGCCACAATGGAGCTATAAAGCCGTCGGCGCTGCAGTAAATTAGATTTAAAATATTAAAATAGCTGCGGCATAGCTCCTTGTTAAAATGGTTCAGGGAATTGATTTTCTCCAAGCGGTTCAGTCTGTACTCAAGGGACACTTAGAACACAAGCGCTGACTTTAATAATCACGAGAATTCAGCAATAAACAAAATGCCTGTACAATGTTGAGTCCGTATTAGGTTTATTTCCGAAGTTATGTTTTTATATTTTTCGTTATAGGATCATTATATAATATTATTTACATGCACATATTATTTACTTGGGCCGTGTAGTGATGCTGTAAGAATATCGACTACCTCTTGTCATGGCGTGGTAAGAGGTAAAAGAGGGGAAAAAAATCAGGAGATGGGCAGCAACGTCTTCCTTATAGTGACTAAAAATAAAAATTATGGTTGCCAACCCGCTTGCCAAGCGTGGCAACTATGGCAAATATCTCTCCTGCAAAGCAATCTATGGAAGGGGCCTATGTTCAGCAGTGGACTCAATAGGTTGTAACGGTAACAGTAACGGTAACGGTAACGGTATTATTTATAGTGCCTGTTATGAAACCTATTGTGTTTGTCAGAAGAAAAGGTTTTAGTTTCATGCGGCAACATGGTTCTGGATCAGGATTGCGCTGCGTTTCCCGTGCGTCCGTTCTGGTAATAGGTTCAAGTGTTACTAGTTCAGGCTCCAATATACGTTATCGATCACCATTCGCCCCAACTTTGGCAAACTTCAAAACAAAAGTATCTTTCGTTGGACGCAACACAGATTATGTGTACACTACGCTTTGCACATTAGTTGCGACTAAATTGCAAAACTAAGGAAGGGCGGAGGGGGAGAGTGGGGACTTTGAGTCTGCTATTCTTATCTTCCCTTAAACTTGCGTTCTTTTCGCGGTCTTTGTTTTCTTACACGCTTAATTTTAAGAGATGTAATGAAAAAAATTAAGCAAGGAGAATGAAGAAAAAGTTTTTTTAAAGATTGCTACCGTTTTTGAAAGTAATAGACCAACTGTAAATGGTGTCTATACTAAGTTGCGAATGCTTTTGAAACCACGTTCACCGTATATCCGCTGCATCTCCATGTATTTTAAGCAAAGCGACCGGCTATTTTGCTTAATGAATTCAACGCTGAAGCTCTGATTGACACCAGAAGTTGTCAGTTTTATTAATAAGAAATTATCTCTATATATAGTTTAATATGGGACCTCACAAGCAGTTTATATCTATGGCTTCCCTATGTCATATAATATCTTCTGTTCAGGGCATTACTTATGCAACTATAAATTTAGATAAGCATACATACGAATATTAACAGATTGCAAAATTTTGTAGAAGCTTGCTCAAATAGTTAAGTATGATCTAAATCTAAAGTATTTTGTAAAGATATTTTACACACCATTGTCCTTAATATAAAGTTAAAGTTGCATCCTATTCAACGTGCCACAGCTGAGCTCAGGCCTCCCCTCATTTCTGACAGGGTTTTAGGGCAAGGAAGTGTCCGCCACTAACCCAAATCGTGTTGGCGAACTTCACATGTCTTCGAAATATTTCCTACTTCTCAGACATGCAGGTTTCCTCACGATGTTTCCTCCACTGCCGAGCACGTGGTAAATCAGCACTTAAAATTGCAACTAAAATTTCATTAGTGCCGTCGGGGATCGAACCCGGGTTGCTCACGTACTGTGAAATTTACAGCGAGCGCAAACCATCTGAGCTACCACGGTGCATCTTTCCTTTATATACTAGTCTCTATTGAAAATATTCCTTTAACAAGTTTTTTTTAATTTTATACCTAATTTTCGCCGTATATTTTAGAGATTACATGATAAATTATGGATTTACTCATAAGAGGCTTTCTAATTTAGCGTATCATTTCGATCCGTTCCACAGGACATTATACATTCATATGGTATCATTACTATTCATAACGTGTACGCCAAAAGTAAACAAACGACCTAAGTAAACACGGTGCCTTTAATATCGTTACTCGGTATCCGTAACCAGCAAATAAACGTATAGACACGTGTACTCAAACATAAAATGAATACAAACAAGGCATCGGTGAGGGCACTGGTTTATTATTGTTAAATTGATCGCGTCATAGCATCTACATTGATTCCTAGTGCTCAGTATTAGCGCCATTGTGCTCAGAGGAGCTTAGTTAACGTGCAAATGGATTGTATATCGCAATCTATGACATGGCAGGACCATATCGTACGGGAGTATCTTTGATGCGAGAGTTTTGAATTTGGATACCGATATAGTTTACGCAAAATAAATGTATTCAATAAATAAAAATTATTAACAAAAGTAAATAAATGTGGTGCGAGGTGTAGTGATGACCTGGTAAGAAAGTAGGTGGATTATTTTTACTTATTATAAATGTCCTCCAGACCGGAATTCGATCATGGCGATCAGTCTCAATAGAGACTGGCGCTGGACAGAATTATAGTGCCCGTGTGTCCGATGTCCGATGGGACGGTTAGTCGACACGATCGAAAAAAGATCAAGGCGATCAGGTTTTGCACAGGAAAGAGCCGTGCTACATCAATAGTACTGTTGTAGCATGAATGAGTTGGTTCGGCCGAATTAGGATCACACTCTCACAGAACACACGCGTGAAAGTTTTGTATGATGAATGAAGGTGAATGAAAATATGAATGATGGTAATAGCAGACCCTCCCTTACTAGAAACGAGGCATTGCTTAGTTCCTTACATTTTATAATATTAAAATATTATATTTAATATATTCTAAAGAATAATTTCTACGTTATCAAAGTTACAATCTTTGATTATGTACATGAAAGTATATAATCAAAGGCTACAATATAGCCTATAGCTGTATTATAGCTGCGGAGTGAATGTGATGAGTCGAATAAGAAAGAATACTATTTATAGAATAATATTATGTATGTGTATGTATGTATGTGTGTTTGTGAATGTATTTTATGTATATATTTATGTTTATAGACAGGGCTTGTTTTATCCACAGGCTAACAAGGCTGGAGCTTACGCCTAGGGCGCATGGTTCGAGGGGGCGCTGAGCTAGCCTTTGTAGGTGTAAAGACTCAAGGAAAGGCGTCAAACAAACACAGGACCGCGCGGCTGACTGGTTTATTCTCCAGACGTGTTATTACAGTTTCCACAATCACCCACTATTTCTATAATAAAACCTTACATTTTCCCCCTTCAATCTTTGCATTTCTCTTATTACGATTAAAAGCACGCAAAGCTCGCGAAGACGCGTCGGGTCCGGGCGGCGTCAGTGTCGGGGGCTGTATAGGTTCCGAGGGCGCTGACTCATACGGGGTTACATCCAATACATTCGGTGGGTGTGTCCTCGATGCTGTCGGCCCACTTGACGCGTCTTCGAAACAAGCCCCATCATCATCGCTACAGACCACATCAGTTTTATTACCATCTCTATCGTCACCCTGGGTTTCTCCTCCCTTGACGTCTGAATTGTGCGCGTTAAGGAATATCTATTTTTATTTTTTATTGGAATTACTTGATGCAGATGCCTACGTAATTCAATCCCCTTTCCAATGTTCACCTTACATGAGACTGGGCCCGTTTTACATACGACTTTACCCTCGGCCCACTTTTCTCCCCTCGCGAAATAGTCGGGTCGGGTAGCACGGGATCACCGGGTTGTACGTCGCGGTCGCGGTGAGTGCGTATAACATTTTTAATAGTTTTGACAGCGTTTTTCGCTTCGCCAATACCTTGTGGTCTGTAGGGTGCTGTGGTAACATGTTTAATACAATTGATATTACAGTAATTTTTGAAATCATGTGATAAAAGAGGTGGACCGTTGTCCGTGACAAGTTGCGAAGGAAGCCCGGATCTGGAAAAGATAGCTCTGAAAGCTGCGATTGTCGATTGTGCATTTGTACTATTCATAGTGGACACTTCAATCCATTTAGAATGAGCGTCCACTATGACCAGATATATTTTTCCAGCATATTCCGGGAAATCCGCATGTATACGATGCCAGGGCTGAAGTGGAAACTCCCACGGGTGAATCGCAGCGTGCCGTGGCGCGTCGCGGACCACACGGCATGGCTGGTAATTTCGACATACCTCCTCTAGATCCTTATCGAGACTAGGCCAGTAAATGTAGTTTCTCGACAAATTTTTCATTTTATTAATTCCTAAGTGGCCATCGTGAATCTCCTCCAAAACTCGTATACGTAGTATACTTGAATAGTAAGCAACCGAGATCCGTAGTGATCTCGCTCTTACGCGCAAAATACGGTTTTTCTTTTTCGCATCTCGCCTCGGGCCGCCAACCGAACATTACATATCCTAAAATTTTACGTAACACCTTTTTTGAATAAATCTTTTTTTTTTTTGTTTCATAACTAATTTCCTTAAAATCTACGGGCATATACTCCTCTACGATATTTAAATAACTCACTGACGTAGTAAGGCCCCGCTCGTGAGGCAACGGCAGGCGAGATAAGGCATCTGCCGGCCCGTTATTCTTTGTAGGCACGAATTGCAACTGCAAGACGGGCTGCTCAGCGCTGTAAGCGGCTCGCAGCAGTTGTGGTATACCTACTCGTACCCCAGATACATAGCTCAGCGGTTGGTGATCCGTACGTAAAACGAACCTCCTGCCGTGTTGAGCGCCTCTTTATCTAGTTGACTATAATTACGTTCAGCTGTGTTCAGAGTTCGTGAAACACAGGTGACAGGCCTTTCACTACCATCCGGGTAGCGATGCGCGAGCACCGCACCCAAACCGTACACGCTGCTGTCCACTGCCAGCACGAGCGTCCGCCCCTCCTCATGATGAGCCAGCACCCGGTCACTCGTTAACACTCGCTCAGCCTCTGCAAAGGCCCGCTCACACTTTGAGTCCCATTTCCAACCCACTTCCTTTTTTAATAATTCATATACGTACGTACGTACGTACGTAACAGAGGGCTTAAGTTTTGAATAAATTTCCGTAGTAATTTAACAATTCCAGGAAACTTTTGAACTGAATTATATTACTAGGAGTCAGTGAGTTTCAGATGGCCTCCAATTTTTCCGGATCCGGGTGCAACCCATTTTTGTCTATTATAAAATCTAGGTACTTAACACTGGGTTGTAAAAAACTACATTTATTCATTTTAACTGTTAAGCCCACATTACGTAACCGCTCAATTACCGTTTTTTTACACAAATGTCATGTAAAAATACTACTGTCACCTCTACCGGGTAGGCAGAGTTTTTTCCATAAGTTTTTGAAACTTTTCGGGAATACATGATAAGCCGAAGGGAGTGCGGCGATATACGAATGTTCTTACACGTGTAGTTATTGCTATAGTGTATGGTTGGCAATTTTGCAAATTGCTCAGTAAAACTTGTTGATATGAATATTTCAAGTCAATTTTCGAAAATTTCACTCCACCACTTAGGGAAGCAAATATTTCCTCAATCCTGGGCAGAGGATAATAGTCCCGTTTTAGTTTAAGGTTAATAGTTATTTTGTAATCGTGAATCTATTCTCGACCTAACAAAGGACGGCCTTTGTTTTTAAAAATACACTTGTAAATTTTTATTTTTAGCTCGAGTCTCACCCAGTTGTACATCGACATAAATATGACCTAGCGTTTCGATACGGGAGCCTGAGTAGCAACGTAAAATTAGGTTATCGACCTTTAATGATTTATTTGAAAAGTACTGTTTATAAAAATCTGCACGGTTAGCAGAAATACGGCTGCCCGTATCGACCTCACACTCTAGACGATGACCGTCAACATTAATTATAATGAAATATGGCTTGATACCTTTTTCGTCTTCTTCCGTATCCACCTGGTTCACAAAATTTGGTTGACCACACGATCGTGCTCCGGCACGTAGCCCACTACGCACTTCACTAAACACCTTTTTACACATAGCTTTAAGGTTGCCTCGTTGGCCGCACTGATCACAATTATACTGCGCACACCGACACCGACCTGACCGGTGCTGCTTGCCGCAGCGCCAGCAGGCCGCCGCGCCGCCGCAGCCGCTGCCGCGTGCGATTGCTAGCTGCGCGCTCGCCCTGTGCAGGCCCTCGCTCACCTCGCCGCACAAGCCAGAGACCGAGGTAGACGCCGTCGCTGTTGTGGTCACCTCAAGTGATAGACCCAGCTCGACCGCCTCCTTGTATTTAATATTTTTCTAGGCGAATATACGCGATCGCATCGCTTCACTCGCTAGGCCGGACACGAACTGATCTCGTAGATTCTCCTCCAGCGCCGTCCCGAAGTTGCACGTGGTTGCGAGATGTTTTAAATTATGCAGGTCCTCCGTAAGCGACTCGCTTGGACGTTGTCTGCGCAACTGAAATACGTGTCGTTCGGCGATTTCCGACCGCTGTGATTCGAAGTGTTCGGTCAACAATTGCACCAAATCCTCGATAGTCTTTGATTCGGGATCTACCGGCGAGCACAAATCACACATTAGAGAATACGTTGCCTCACCAGCCACAGTTATTAGGAGAGGTACCTGCAGTTCATCTTTAATTTCGTTCAGTATAATATACTGCTTTAGCCGTCGTATGTACTCCGGCCACTGTGTAGAATGAATCTTGAACGGCTCAAGGTTTCCGATACCTAGGTACATAGTACCTATTTACGTATAATTTACTCATCACGTATATATTAAATAATTTTCGCGGTACCCACTCGTCGCCAGTGTAAAGACTCAAGGAAAGGCGTCAATCAAACCCAGGACTGCGCGGCTGACTGGTTTATTCTCCAGACGTGTTATTACAGTTTCCACAATTACCCACTATTTCTATAATAAAACCTTACAGTAGGCACAACTTACGTACAGAATAATATAATATTTTCAATAAAAAATAATATATAAATAGCCTAGGACTGTCGGAACTCTAAATCAGGCACTATTTATAGACTATAAATATAATTAGGAAGACATTTAAAGTAAGGGAAAGATTAAAGTCAGTCTTGCACTAATTCTGTTTTTGTTAATCTGTGTATTAAAGGTGCTAACTGTCAAATAAAATATTTTTCATTTTTATTTCATTTTCAAAGTATAGTAATAAAAATTACCTTTCAACTCTGCAAACCAGAGGCAGGCCTACAGGAATTTTATATGCACTGTGCTTCGCATCGAGTGACAAAAACGATAGATCCTCTTTAGAGTACCTCTAAAGGAAAAAAGCTGAACCCTTATAGGATCCCTTCTTTGTCAGTCAGTCTTGCTGTAAAGACCCTTTTCTCAGGAACGCGTGGATCAAGTTGAAATAGTTATCAAACACGTAGGTCTACGGTCCTTTGGAGCTCTAAAAAAATAGATTGCTTGACTGCAACTTGACTACTGAGGCTGATTAATACGGCCATTCATGCGATATATTTTGATTACGGATACTTCCCGATGATCTAGAATCGTGAAATTTTGCAAGAATTAAGGTTTCAGGGAACAAGTAAAAGAAAAAGTCCGAAAACCGTTAGTTTCTAGTCGTACACAACCCTCACTGCTCGAGTCAGACTTGCACTAGTCGTATTTTTAGGGTTCCGTAGTTACACAATAAGGGTCCCTTATAATTCCGCCATGCCCATTCGTTTGTCCGTCCGCGGTTTCACTCAGAGATCCTAGATGCGTCAAATATGGAATTTGGCATAGCTATAGATATTAGTTACACCTACAAAACTGTGAAATAAAATCCTAATTCTTTATTATTATTTTGGGTACCTCCTATACAGGCAAACGGTGGACGATTTTTTTATCGATCTATTCCATCGAGTGGGGTATCGTTGGATAGGTCTTTCATCAATTCATCATCATCATCATCATTACAGCCTTTCATAAGTCCACTGCTGAACATGGGCCTCCCCCAAGTAATGCCACAAAGCACGGTCCTGAGCCACCTGCATCCATCGACTTCCTGCATGTCTTACCAAGTCGTCACTCCATCTAGTGGGTGGTCACCCTACACTACGCTACCGGTACAAGGCTGCCACTCGAGAACCTTTCTTCCCCATCGGTTATCGGTTCTTCGAGCTATATGGCCGGCCCATTGCCACTTCAGCTTACTAATCCGTTGGGCTATGTCGGTCACTCCGGTTTTACTGCGGATATGCCCATTTCTGAGTCTATCACGCAGAGAAACTCCGAGCATAGCCCTCTCCATAGCTCGCTGAGCGACCTTGAGCGTCCTCATACGGCCAGCAGTGAAGGACCACGTCTCAGATCCGTAAGTCATCACTGGCAACACGCACTGATTGTACACCTTAGTTTTCAGTGATTGAGGTATACCTGACGAGAAGATGTGTCGTAATTTGCCGAACGCCGCCCAGCCGAGTTGAATCCGTCGATTGACCTCTCGGTCGAAGTTGGACTTACCTAGTCGGACTATTTGTCCCAGGTACAACGTACTCGTACGTAGCCGATTCATAAATTATTTAATTATTATTGAAAAGGACCAGGTCGGTGTCCCTCTTGATCCTGAAAAGGACCAATTGAAAAGGACCTAGCGGATCGGGTACTAAGAAACAGGAATCGAGGCTTCTCTCGATCCGGCCTCCTATCACGCCTACGTTGGGTTCAGGAACAACGTATGTGATCTCCGCAACGGAGTAACACACTAGGGCGATAACCTCTTCCTTTTCAGCAAGTAGGTTCAGACGGGGATTACGGGTCTTCCGAAGTCGTCCCGGTCCCGACGCCTTAATTCTTCGATGTGGACTGTATAACTTAAAGTATCTTGGTAATGAAACAGCAATTATCTTCAAACCGTTCCGTGAGAGAGTAATCACTTTTCCCTATACTGCTGGTTTTCACTTTTCTTGAACTTTTTCCCGGATTTTCTTATTTATTTCCGAACTATTTCCTTGAATATTTCCCGAACGATTCCCGAACGATTCCCGAACGAATTGCAATAAAATCAATTTACTATCCTACCCCTAAGCTAAACGCGAAAGTGAGCCGCGCCATCTGCGCGCTTGCGCAACTTAATTACATGAATTTGTACTATTACTCTCTCACGTTTCACTCAATATCTTTATTTATTCAAATCATATACAAATACAATTTATCAATATAGGTAGTACAAAACAATATCTACACCATGATATACATCATATCTTCATATCATAAAAAACCTTTTATTTATTAAACGAAAACTGCCTATTTTACTCACAAGTTCGAAATAGAAATTTCTTAAAAATTTTACACAGAAAGTTAAAACAATGTTTCTCACTTGAATTTATACATAAGCTAACCAATACAATAGTTTAATTTACATTTTTTCTATTTATTTCACTATTTAAAACACTTTTAAATTTCTTATACAAAACTATCATTATTTCACTTATACACAGGAATTTTCACATGAAAATAACACAGAATTTACCTTTTTTAGCACGTACAATTAACCTGAAATATTTTACAAGTAATTTTTACATAAATCACTGAATTACAAACATTTTAAATTTTTACATATTCGGCCTCCTAAGGGCGTGGCCAGCGTGCTTCCGGGTACTCACGCTATGTGAACAACTAACTTTGCACGGCTCTCGGCTATCAGAAAAAATTAAATTATGAAATACACCAATTTTGACCATATTAGGCAAATTAAATGCTTTTATACAATTTTCGAACTGTATGAAACTATCTTTAATCAGATAACAATATAAATGAATGTTCTCATTAATCAATCATAACAAATAGGCATTTGTTTTCGTACAAAACGTATCAAACTTATACAAAACAACATTTATGCAATTAATATCCATTAATTCTGCCTATGCACAGAGTGATTATCTCGACCGGGGAACAAATCCGATCTTTAACTTCACTTTAATATTCTTATGAATTTACATCATTTGAAAGATGATTTCAACCGGGGAACAAATCCGGTAACATAATTTATATCTTAAATTCCTTACGAATTTATTAAGCGATATTACTTAGGAAAACAAACAAACTAGTCCGGCCTGGGAGTCGAACCCAAGACCTTCATATCATTAATTCGACATTTCTTAAAGATTTAACTAAGCATTCTCTTATCAGAGCGTCGTTGCTCGTGACTGCCCCTTTTTTCATAGCAACGTCATCGGTTGATTTAATAAACTGAAACATTTTTATAGGCGCGTCGCCAACAATCTCCCCCCCGTGCGTTAGCACCATCATTTGGGAGGCGTCGCGGGTACTAGGACTATTATTCTGGATGTAGGTCTCCTCAAGATACCTGTGCTAGTAATGACGTCAACCACTCTGGTGTGACCGTCTGGTCCCGGTAACGTTCTACTAATTTTACCTTTTGGCCACGTATTTCGTGGCAACGAATGATCTATTATCAAAACAATATCGCCTTCTTTAGGTTCCATGAACTTGCCGTTATCACCTGTTCGAGGTATTAACGTAGGCATGTATTCTTTCAGCCATCTTGTCCAAAAATGGTCGGCTAACCTCTGTGCAGCTTTCCAATTGAGTTGACCCGTCAGATGTCGCTCTAAAAATAATCCAGGTGGTCGATCACCACATGAGCGTCCCAGAAGAAAATGATTGGGTGTCAAACCCTCTTCAGGACTATCCATACTGAATGTTACCAAAGGTCTGGAATTTACCGTATGCTCTGCTTCTAAAAGTAACGTATGTAGAACCTCCTCTCGTGGGCTCTTCTCCTTAAGCGTAGCGGTCAACGCAATTTTAATCGATCTTACTAACCTCTCCCAGGCGCCACCCATGTGCGGTGCTCCCGGAGGTATAAATTTCCATTTAATATATTTCTTAAATGACTCGTTTTTCATGCCCTCATAGCATTCTTCGCATGCTTTCAATAATTCTTTATTTGCAGCTTTGAAATTTGTCCCGTTATCGCTGTATATAACGGCTGGTTTTCCTCTTCTGGCGATAAATCGCCTTAACGCCATTATCATTGACGCTGGTGTCAATGAGGCTGCTAATTCCAGATGTACTGCTCTGGTGGTCAGACACGTGAATAAAACGCCCCAACGTTTTTCGTGTCGCCTTCCTATAGTCACGCTCATAGGACCAAAATAATCTACAGCTGAGCATGTAAAAGGTGGCTCATGATGAGCTATTCTTTCCAGAGGAATATTTCCTTGTGGCACGTTTTGCGGCTTTGACCTGTATGTCCTGCACCACTGACAATGGTGTGACACACTTCGTACTACATTACGCAAGTTCAAGACGTAAAATTTCTGGTTCACCTCATTCATCACCGTCTGGTGATTGGCGTGTCCAAAATGATGATGAACTTCTCTAATCATCATTTTAACGATTTCGTGTTTACCGTCTAATATGACAGGTTTTCTACTTTCCTCGGTCAAATTAGACTTGAAAGGTAAACGTCCATTTAAACGGAGTAAGTTATCCTCTCCTATTTCCATAGATAATTTACTTAAGCGTGAACTTCTTTCAACGCTTTTGCCTGCTTTCAAACATTTTATTTCCGAATGAAAACACTCGTCTTGAATGAATTTCCAAATTAATATTTCCGCCTTTTTTCAAGAGCGCTGTGTCCAACGCGCTATCGGGTCCTTTAACCGACTTTGCTAAAACTTTGTTGGAACACATAACCGACTTTTCGGTTGCGTCGTCGGGTCCTTTAACCGACTTTCTTAAACTCTTGAATTTTTCTACCGCTTGTAAGGTGCGTGTAGTTGCTCCAAGGAATTTCTTAAAGCTGCTAAATCGTCCGTAGTCGGGTAGACTTAACGGTTCTTGCTTTCTTAACGTATTTACGCCCTTTGGCGATTTTTCTTCACCTGTTTCTAAGCTATTTATGGTGTCCACTTGTTTGGGCCATAAATCAGGACTTTTCCTGAGGAATTCAGGTCCTTGAAACCAGCGATGACTTACATCGAAGGTGGAAGGAAAATTTCTAGTGGCGTCGTCTGCCACGTTTTGTGACGTTGGAACCCATCGCCATTCACATGGCTTACTGTGATCTTCGATCTCAGCCAATCGATGAGCAACGAATGGTTTAACAGCGCGAGGATCTGACTTAATCCACGCTAACACTGTACGTGAGTCTGTCCAAAACACTCTCTCGGACATCTCGTACTTGCTCTCTTCACTAACCGAAGCAGCCAGTCTGCTGCCCATAAGAGCTGCTTGCAATTCAAGCCTTGGAATCGAAATTGGTTTCAATGGCGCTACTCTTGCCTTTGCGGCGATCAGCGTAATCCGCCTTATTCCTTGCTCGTCCGTGGTGACGTAATACACCGCGGCAGCGTATGCTTTTTCACTAGCATCCGTGAAAGTATGTAACTCTCCTTTGCCGATGCCTTCAGCAACGGGTCTAGGTACTTCTAAGTGATCTAATTTCTTCACTTCCGATATCCATTTACAAAATAACACGTGTAACTCGTGTGAAACTTCTTCATCCCAAGAGATGCCTGTCCTCCATACTTGCTGGATCAGCGACTTCCCTTGAATCGTTATGGGTGATGCGAGTCCCAAAGGATCGAAGACTGACATCACAGCGCTAGTTATCTCCCTCTTCGTAGGCGGTCGTAAACCCTCCATCACCTCTTCCGGTGTGCTACGAAGACTTGTGGAAAAACTTATTATATCCCGTTTGATATTCCAAATCAAACCTAACGTGCGCTCTGTGTGCTCTTTATCTCCAAGCGAAGCACTGTCGCTCTTATATTTATTTTCCATATTACTTAAAACTTCGGGTCGGTTGCTAGCCCATCCCCTCAGTTGGAAAGAAGCATGCTTATGTAATTCATACATATCGTTTACTATCCTTTCGGCCGTCGTCACGTCGGGAAATGCCTGTAGGTAATCATCCATATAAAAATTGCTTTCCGTAGCGGAAGCTGCTTCTGGATAGATATGTGCGTTGTCCTGCGCATTTCTATTCTTTACATATATAGCGATGCATGGTGATGATGCCGCTCCAAATATGAGTGACGTCATTCTATACTCTTCCGGTGGCGCGTCACGATTGTGCCGCCATAAGAATCGAAGGCTATCCCTGTCTTCTTCCCGGATTTTCACTTGCAGGAACATTTCCTTAATGTCTGCCATTACTGCCACGCTTCCTTCTCTGAATCGTATCAGAACTCCGAACAACGACTTCAATAAGTCCGGTCCGGTCAACAACGCATCGTTAAGACAACGTCCGCCCGTCCTTGCGGCGGCGTCGAAAACTATCCTTATTTTCTTCTTTTGTGGGTGAGTCACTGCGAAGTGAGGAAGGTACCACGTACGTGGGGAAATGGAAATATGGTTCGCTTTGTCTGCGTAACCGTTAACGATGAGATTTTCAATTTGCTTCTCGTATTCCTTTTTCAACTCGCTATTTTTGTCGAGCTTTTTCTCAATATTAAACAGGCGACTTTCAACCTGTGCCCTATTCGATGGCAAGCACTCATTGTCTGTGCGCCATAACAAAGCAGTCTCGTACCTATTATTAGGTATACGACGTACCGTTTTGTTCAAAATATTTAAAGCTCGTTCTTCTGGGTCGTTCACGGGCTTTCTAGCCGATACTCCCAGAGATTCCAAACTAAAATAATCCTTGATTAATTTATCCATATCTTCCTCCTTCTTGGTGGAAATGTGGTTAACAATCTTGATCGGTTTAATGCCACCCGATATGTGACCATGCAAAACCCACCCCAGTTTGGTGAGCGATGCTACAGGTAGGTTCTTACCTCCCGAAACCAATTCACGAGTAACTATGAGATGCCAATTGTCCTGACCAATCAATATGGTAGGCTTGGACCTCTCATACATCAACTCGTCCTTGATCAGTGTCAAATGAGAACACCGTTGCAATAATTCTCGGCTTACCGACTGAGGAGCGAGGTTAAGTGACTTAATTGTTTGTACACTTATCTCTTCTAAGTCGCTCGAATAAATGCCTTTTATTTTAACGTTTAAGCGATACGAACTATCGTCGTTAATTCGCTTACCTCCCACGGCTTCGATACGTAATCCCTCTTTACGTCCGCGAGGCGCTAACTTCTGAGCCATCCACTCCTCTATGAGTGTCATGGTCGATCCCTCGTCCAGAAGAGCTGTTGTCCTGACCTTTCCTCTAGGCCCATGCAACTCGACCGGTATGATCTTTAAATATGCACATGCCAGTGCATTCACTGTACTAACAGTTGTAATCTGAGCCTCTTTACCCCCCTCGTCCCCTTGTGGCGAGGTGTTTTCATTGGGGTATCGGTGTAGCATTCGATGATGTGACATTCTACATCCTTCTACACCACATTTTTTCCGCTTTGCACTCTAACCTCCTATGGTTAGGTGACAAACATTGGAAACATACTTTGGCCTTTTTGACGGCTTCCCATTTCTCGCGAATATTCATGTCCTTAAACTTGTAACAACTCACTATAGAGTGCTCCTTGTTGCATATAACACACTTACGTGTTACCCGACTTATAGGCTTGTCCTGGGTTATCATAACCACTTGTCGGTTGTGCCTTTTATTATTTCGGCGTTCTAAACGCTCGCTCATATTACTTCGGCGCATATAGCGCTCGCTCTCGGCACAGCTGCGTACACCTCCCTTTGCAGTGTGTACAGTTTGCTTCCTGAATTCAGGACGCTTCCTTTTTTCAGGCGCATTTTCATTGCTTAAGGACGTTCCAAATTGTTCACTCAATAAATTTAAAAACTTGGCCATCTTCTGTAACTCTGGCTCCAAAGGATATTGAGCTCGATATTCAAACCATTTAAATTTAATCATAGTTCCAAGTTTCTCCACTATGCGGCTCACTAACTCCGGTGAGTATAAATACTGTGGTTGATTCAACGCTTGTATTGTGGCAACCACGTTCGTAATACGACTTGCAAAAGATCCTATATTTCGGCAATCTTCTGCCAATCTTGGCATACGCTTTACATTCTCGATTTCGGCTAGAATGAGCATCTCAACCCTACCGAATCTTCTTTCGAGAGCGTTCATTATTTCTTCAGGTTCACATAAAGTAAGTAACAGCGACTTAACCGCCTCTTTAGCGGTGCCCTTTAATGCCCTCCTAAGGCGTGCGACATTTTGCACCCCTGAAAATTGGCCTTTTGTGTCTTCAAACACCGTTTTGAAAATTATCCATTCACCCGGGTCTCCATCGAACACCGGTAATTCCTGGAGGAAATGAAGCTGGGAAGATTTATCTTTACCAGCTATTTTTATTGCACTCACAATCGCTTCGGTCAATTCTGACACCTCACTCGCGTGTGTTTTCTGTGCATTTCCTAGGTTGCGCTCGACCTCCGCCCCTTTGCGGCGTGATCCTTTACACGCTTCCTTATCAGTAATATCGGGTTGTGCTACACTAACCGGCGCGCTCATTATTGTTTGCTGAACCCAACTCCTTACGAAAGGTTCCACCTGAGTACTCCGCTCTTCATCATCCTCACTCGAGTTGATTTCCTCTTCTCGGTTGAGTCGTGCCAACTCCAATTGAGACTTGGCTAAGGCAGCAGCTGCCTGTGCTCGTTCGACCTCTGAGCGTTCGAATTTAATCCGCGCCTCTAATTCGGCTTTCAGCCTCGCCGATCGCGATGACCTACTACCTCTCTGTGACCCTTTATCACTAGTGTGCCCGATTACTGTCCTTGACGATGCCGCTTCTTCGGTCCTTTGACCTACTTTTTCGACCACCGTTTCACTCCTGGATATAACGGATTGTTGTGCGGTGCTGGCCTGTGTACCACTGGTGTCCGTCCGGTTGCTTGTCGTTGCTATGGACGTCCCTGAGTCCCACGTGCATGTGGACGTGTCTGTGGTGGCTCCACTTGGAGGAGTTGCTCCATTTGACGCAGTAGCTGTGGTCGCTCCAGATGATTCCGCTTCTTTAGCTTTTCTTGAGAGCCCTGTCCTTGTCCTGCTCCCTTCGCTTCTCCCTGTCTGGTCTTGTGCCTTCTTCATCTTGCAGGAAGGTGATTGTTGGCCTACGGTCCCTAACTGTCCCTACAGTCCCTACGGTCCCTACAACCCCTTACCTACAACCCTTCTACACCCCAACCTAACACCACTACCCCTCCCCCCCTTTATCTCCCAACCCTACAACCCTACTACCACCCTAACAGCCCTATCAGCCCTATCAATCCTGAACGGGGCCTACCGAGGTGAGCCGTCCAGGGATGGAGTCGTGCAGGAATGGAATGGAGGAAAGGTTTAGGAACTGTCCCGCCAAGGAATATGACGAAACAGTCGAGCGGTAGTGCAAGCGCAGTCTCGCTCGAGAGAACTGCTCCACCCGAAGGTGTTATGCCAGAGCCCAACCGTTTGGCACCGTTAGGTGGTCGGGATGTATGCTGTGCTCGCCGCCCAGTTGCCGGTGACGCCTCGTCCAAGCGCCCTCCTCCGGCCGCGATGCAGTCAGGTGCCCACGCGCACCCTCGCCCGGCAGCAGCAGCGGTGGATGCTTTTTGCACCCTGATGACCCGACGGGAAATGCCGGACACGGTCGTCCGACAGGAAATGCCAGACACGATCGTCTGACAGGAAATGCCAGACACGCTTGCCCGACAGGAAAAATGCCAAGCCCTGCTTGGCCACGATGAGTGCCTTCACAAGACACCTGCGCCCGGCTGCGATATGTGCCCCATGCGAGCACACGCCCCAAGCTGCAATCCCGGTTTTCTTTCTTCCGGTAGTTCCAGGTCCAGCCCTTCAGTGCTGCCGTCCTGGTCTTCAGGCCTTTGGTCCTATTGCTTCAGCTCAAACCTCTGGCTTCCTTCGGTTGCTGATATTCACTCGGCTTCCGAAGGTCTTCTTCTTCCACAACCAGCAGTCCACAGCTGTTTACTTGATCCAGCTGGCGGGGTTCGGGTGGTCTTCAATCCGGCTCCGAAGGTCCAATTGAAAAGGACCAGGTCGGTGTCCCTCTTGATCCTGAAAAGGACCAATTGAAAAGGACCTAGCGGATCGGGTACTAAGAAACAGGAATCGAGGCTTCTCTCGATCCGGCCTCCTATCACGCCTACGTTGGGTTCAGGAACAACGTATGTGATCTCCGCAACGGAGTAACACACTAGGGCGATAACCTCTTCCTTTTCAGCAAGTAGGTTCAGACGGGGATTACGGGTCTTCCGAAGTCGTCCCGGTCCCGACGCCTTAATTCTTCGATGTGGACTGTATAACTTAAAGTATCTTGGTAATGAAACAGCAATTATCTTCAAACCGTTCCGTGAGAGAGTAATCACTTTTCCCTATACTGCTGGTTTTCACTTTTCTTGAACTTTTTCCCGGATTTTCTTATTTATTTCCGAACTATTTCCTTGAATATTTCCCGAACGATTCCCGAACGATTCCCGAACGAAATGCAATAAAATCAATTTACTATCCTACCCCTAAGCTAAACGCGAAAGTGAGCCGCGCCATCTGCGCGCTTGCGCAACTTAATTACATGAATTTGTACTATTACTCTCTCACGTTTCACTCAATATCTTTATTTATTCAAATCATATACAAATACAATTTATCAATATAGGTAGTACAAAACAATATCTACACCATGATATACATCA
Source organism: Parnassius apollo (assembly GCA_907164705.1). NCBI lineage: Eukaryota > Metazoa > Arthropoda > Insecta > Lepidoptera > Papilionidae > Parnassius > Parnassius apollo. Next base: position 2,262,072 of record CAJQZP010001011.1, read on the forward strand.
TATCTTCATATCATAAAAAACCTTTTATTTATTAAACGAAAACTGCCTATTTTACTCACAAGTTCGAAATCGAAATTTCTTAAAAATTTAACACAGAAAGTTAAAACAATGTTTCTCACTTGAATTTATACATAAGCTAACCAATACAATAGTTTAATTTACATTTTTTCTATTTATTTCACTATTTAAAACACTTTTAAATTTCTTATACAAAACTATCATTATTTCACTTATACACAGGAATTTTCACATGAAAATAACACAGAATTTACCTTTTTAGCACGTACAATTAACCTGAAATATTTTACAAGTAATTTTTACATAAATCACTGAATTACAAACATTTTAAATTTTTACATATTCGGCCTCCTAAGGGCGTGGCCAGCGTGCTTCCGGGTACTCACGCTATGTGAACAACTAACTTTGCACGGCTCTCGGCTATCAGAAAAAATTAAATTATGAAATACACCAATTTTGACCATATTAGGCAAATTAAATGCTTTTATACAATTTTCGAACTGTATGAAAATATCTTTAATCAGATAACAATATAAATGAATGTTCTCATTAATCAATCATAACAAATAGGCATTTGTTTTCGTACAAAACGTATCAAACTTATACAAAACAACATTTATGCAATTAATATCCATTAATTCTGCCTATGCACAGAGTGATTATCTCGACCGGGGAACAAATCCGATCTTTAACTTCACTTTAATATTCTTATGAATTTACATCATTTGAAAGATGATTTCAACCGGGGAACAAATCCGGTAACATAATTTATATCTTAAATTCCTTACGAATTTATTAAGCGATATTACTTAGGAAAACAAACAAACTAGTCCGGCCTGGGAGTCGAACCCAAGACCTTCATATCATTAATTCGACATTTCTTAAAGATTTAACTAAGCATTCTCTTATCAGAGCGTCGTTGCTCGTGACTGCCCCTTTTTTCATAGCAACGTCATCGGTTGATTTAATAAACTGAAACATTTTTATAGGCGCGTCGCCAACAATTATTATTAATATTAATTATTTGCTACCAAGGAATCCAAAAGCAACCGCGGCCATCACGCGATCATGAACAGGCTGCAACGACAATACAATGAGCTCCAGAAAAAAACGGACGTAGACATTTTTTCAAATAGCCTCTCTAAATTTCAAAAGTTACCTCCAGGTGCAAGTTTGAGTACGGAATAATTTTAGATTAGTTTAGTCTTTCTTATATTTTATTACTTTTCAATAAGCATTAAACACTCACATTTGCATGTCGTGGCAGCCTGTAATTGAATCTGCACTTAGCTTAAATCTCGGATATAGTAAAAAAAGTAAAGTTACAGCCTATATACGTTCCACTTCTGGGCTCAGGCCTCCCCTCATTTCTGAGAGGGTTTTAGGGCATGGAAGTGTCCGCCGCGCTGCCCAAATGCGTGTTGACGAACTTCACATGTCTTCGAAATATTTTTTTTCTTATTCCTCAGACATGCAGGTTTCTTCACGATGTTTTCCTTCACCGCTGAGCACGTGGTAAATCAGCACTTAAAATTGCAATTAACAATTTCATTGGTGCCGGCGGGGATCGAACCCGGGTTACTCGCGTTCTGTTATATTTACAGCGAGCGTTAACCACTGAGCTACCACGGCTCATCAAATCAAAATCTTGGATAACAGCTTAAGAATTTAATGTTCGTGTAAGATTTGTTGGCTGTTCTTAATAAATAAGTAAACATTGCGGGTATGGATCAACATCTTTTCGATTCTGGTGTTCGATTGCGAAGTATTAAGCTTTAAAGTCGTATTTTTCATTAGGATCACGTGTATCCCCTTTCCCCTCCAACCTTGTGTTCTACCAATGTGTTTAGAAACGTGAAAATCATACTCAATAGTAGAATACATAATGAAATTAAGTTAGGAAAAACTATCACAGCTAAGTAGAATTAACAGGTTAATGAGTAATAGTCGACCAACTTATAAAATGCATTTAGATTAGTAAAGATTCGTTACATCTCCATAGAAAATGACCTAAACCTAGCTGTATTTTAACTTTGTATTAATATTGTGAACTCTAAGAAATAAACATTATATGAAGAAAACGTCTTACGTACATTACTACCATAGGTTTTATTTTTTATTCGCGGGATAGGCAGGGAGGATCTTTCCTGTGTAAGTAGCACTACTTTCGCTTATTTTTTAGTTGGTATGCAATTGCAATAACGCAGGTCACATTTGAAGTATTCATACAATAATATAGCCTCATATAGTTTCATTCGTCATACTGCTGATTTACGCTACCGACCCTCAGGATAATATAGGGCAGTGTGGTGGGATACGGCAAGGTGCGTTACGGTCATATATATCTTAGGGTTGCACTGCCGGGAATATACTTATACAACTATGACCGTCTTTGTATGGATTTGGCATGTAAATGATTTGATGATTTGAAGATTTTTAATCTTTTTTTTTTTTAATACCACTCCCTATAAGAATGATTTGAAAATAAGTCGTTATAGCGGTCAAACCGCGAACTCACTTATTATGTTCATTATTAGAAAGCCCGCGTATTGTGACGGGCAACTACGGAACCATACCTTTACAAACTATACATTGTGTATGGCCCGCCACTCACTTGGTCAGTTTTTTACTGGTGATGAAGCTTTTCATCTTAGTCTTCAGGGATGACAAAAAATCCGTATTTTGATTGATAGGTTGAAAGATTGTTGGATAGATATAGTTGTTTATGTGTCACAGCATCCATTTTAAATAAAATGTATTTTATAGCAGTAACTGTGTGCTCGTTTGCAAACTTTAATAATATAAATATCACTAGCGAAATATCAGTACTTTACGAGGAACAACATAGTATAAAGGATCACGGATAAAACTTACGTATCGACAAATGCTAAATTTGTCTATTTTGTATAGATAGATTTTAAGGATATCTACTGGGTGACCTTCCCGCCGCAAGACTCTCGGACTCGACTCCACCGAGTCAGTAATTCATTCTTGACGCGATGTATACGCTTTTACAACAAAATCCCAGAAAATATACAAAATTTGTCATACGCAAAGTACAATATTTTTATTAAACTAAGTTTGTATAAAAGGGTTTTATAATATTAAGGAATTTATGGATGATAATAACCCCTGGAAAGGGTGATCGCTACCAAGCTATTTCTAATTTGTCTTGTGTTGTTAATTGTAAACATGATTGTAAGCTATTATTTTAAAAAAAATAGTACCGCTGGGTTTCTTGCTGGTTCTTCCCAGGATAGAGGTTTTTTTTTTTGAGAACCTGTGGTAAATGAAAAAAGTGACTTTCAATAAGTATTGTTATAATCTACATTGAATAAAAAAAGTTTATGTTTATGTTTCAAAGACACGTCATGAGAGTGGAGACCTCTTACGGATATATACTTATTTCTATAATTTTTTAAATAGTTATCTCTGAATAAAACAATCTAATTGAGCGACATGACAGCGACGACTCGTGCACATCTAGCCTTCAATTGTCAGTAGCTGAGGCGCGTATGCGCTGCAAGTTGTTAATTAGTGGGCGGGAACATTCGTTTGTCCTTGTACCAGATGCAGAGGCATAGAATTGTGTCGCTGCCCTAATTGAGGCCGTGCCACCATTGTATAACCGTTGTGAGATTTAAATAAGCACTGTGATCAAAGCCAGTTTAACTATTAGGTAATAGGGCTCACTTCCTCTTAACCTAGATGGGATTTACGACCATCTATCAATTAGTATAGTGATCGTGTACATGATTGCTGATCATGAGTTTCCGGGTTTGAATCCCAGGTCGTGCCAAAATCAGTTACTGGGTTCTACTGTCAAAAATTCTCAGTAGCCGCCCGAAGTTAGGAATTTGGCGGTGTTTCGTTAACGGTCGTGTCGAATTAACGCCCCATCGGATTATGAGAGTGAGGGCATAGATAGGCACTTGGCACACTACACTTGGCCACTATAATCCTGTCCTGTGCCGATGGCTAGTCCACGTTGAGACTGGCCGCCGTGACCGAAATTCGGTCTGGAGGACATTATTATTAGTTCGAAACATTATATAGCAGAATAAATTCAATAACGTCCAATTTGAGGAATAAATAGAACCAGTATATGGGTCTGTGATCATACTAATGTTTTCTTTAAAGACGATATGCATGTACTTTTCTTTTTTACAGTTTTTTTTTTATTTTTAGACCTTCAGACAAGTTCCTTTGCCATAAATTAATTTGAAACCATTCCCACTCAAAACTAAATCTACGATTATATATGTACTTAGAGGGGCTAAAAGTACATACATAATCGAAGATTTAGTTTTATAATTCGTTACATCTCAAGTCTTGAGTTTCAAATTTATGATGGATGGACAATGAGTATGAGCGAGATTTATTTTATTTATTATTTTATAGGATAGGGTGACAAACGAGCACACAGTCTACCTGATGGTAACTGGTTGCTGCGGCCCATAGACATCTACATCTATCCTCGCTTGCAAATCAAAATGCAGATGCGTTGTCACCCGTGAGGACTAGGATAGAATGTCTCGTTTCCAGTAAAAAGGGTCTCGGTTCTCTACACTCACCATACGAAACACAGCAGCATTAAGCCACTATTTTACGCTGGTATTCTGTAAGAGAGTGGTCTTTCACCGGTCGAGCCGATCCATTCATGCTACAATTATATTAATATAACTGCAGCATATCTATACCACGTTTAATAACCTGTATAAAGATAAAAAATTTGTTGCTTCATACCTAAAGACTTACATTATAGAAAATAATAAAATAACAGCGGTGTGGTGGTACTGTACAGCCAGAATTACGTAGATCTATTACCATTTTCTGAAATAAAATTCAGTGTATAAAAAGATGCGGAATGTGTGACACAGCAAGAGTGGCAGTGGACCCATAGACGGAATTTTATTGATCAACATAGATCAAATTTGAAATATATTAAAGGTGGACCAAGTTAGGAGTATCCTTAACCGACAAACATGCACATTGTACATGTATGTGAAAAAAGCGAGAGACGTGTGTGCCAAATGGAGGACCGTCTCTGCTTGTTATTCTGGTTGACAGTAGTGAAAGCTTGTGTATTATGTAAAACTGTATCATTGTAGGATTGTTTCACTTGCCCGTGCATGAAGTGTGATGCCATAACTTAATCCTAAACTAACATGCTAGGAGTTTTATCAATACAATTTAATCTAGCACGGCACATGTCATGAATTGATCTAGGTATTCTTTCAACGTATGAAGTCTGTAGTTTTTGCCTAACACTGGGTGACAGTGGTGAGAGTCTGTGTTATAAAAGACGTATTATTATAATAACCAACTCTAATATACTAGACCATTAATAATCAAACATTTGAGATGGACGATCATTCGTTCTCTTTAATCCGGTAAAGCTCGGTTATAACGCCGAATCTTTTGACCTAGGGCGATTCTATTGTAACCAATAGATTTTATTGTAATTATAACCACTTAGATTTTATTGTAACCAATTTTACCCCAAAAGATTGCAAAAGTTCTCGTAAGAAATTTACTTAGTACGTTCACACGGAATACTTCCGTCAAATAGCAAATTTATTCTGTTTTATTTCGTAAGGGTAGTGTGAAGAACCGAATAGAGCTTTTATTTATTTTTATATAAATAAATAACGAACAAGCGCCAACATACCGATTGGTAAGTAGACCCGGTTAGTCAGTTGCCCATAGACATCTAAAATACTCGATTATTAATCAAAATGCTGAGGCGTTGTCACCCCTGAGGAGTAACATGAAATGCCCTGTTTCCAGTAAAAAGCGTCTCCGGTTCTCCACACTCACTACACGAAACACAGAAGCATTAAGCTGCTATATTTGTATTATTACGTGGTAGATCCATACTGCAGCTATATTACGGTTGTAGCACGAATGTGTCAGCTTCGACGGGGAAGGACAACGCTCTCACAGAATACCAGCGTAAAATAGCAGCTTAACGCATGCTGAGTGTAGAGAATCGGAGACCCATTTTACTGGAATCGAGGCATTCCATTTTAATTCTGGTGGGTGAAAACGCATCTGCATTTTGATTTCAAATTAAGGATAAATGTAGATGCCTATGGGCCACAACATCCACTTACCATCAGGCATTGCACCTCAGTTCTCAGAGGTAATATCGCATTTGTTGGTGCTCCTTTGTAACTGTTATTTTACACAAAACCTTTATTTTTTATATCTTAAAAGTCGATCATGCCTCAAGCCACGAATAAAAACACTTGTTATGCTGCTATTTTACGTCTGGTATTCTGTGAGCGCTTGGTCCTTCCGCGATCGAGCCGACCCGTTCGTGCTACAACCATAATATAGCTGGAGCGTGGCTCTACCACGTGTTCATTGTCCATAATAACTTTTTCTTATAGAATAAGGGTGACGAATGAGCACACCTGATGGTAATGGATGTTGTAGCCCCTAGATATCTACATCGTTCGTCATTACGAGTTAAAAGAGAGGCTCACCATACGAAACACGGAAACATTAAGCTATTTTACGCTGGTATCCTATGAGAGCGTGGTCCCCGGTCGAGCCGACCCATTCGTGTTATAACTAAAACTAACTGCACTGCAATAAATGGTTGTTGGTACATAGCGCAAGCAATTGGTTAAGGAAGTATCTCGGTATATCGCTAATTCGGCACGTTGCAGTCAGCGCACGCGACGCCGGCGGAAGGATGCCCCAACAAGCGTGTCGCGCATTTTTCATTACGTGACGTCCCTTTGTTAATGCCACCATTTTGTCGTTTCCAAGGTCGATTAGTGACAGCGTCATCTTTTGGCAAGTTTCAATAACTTATATAACTTTCCAAAAGATGTTCAGTTTTTATACGAGGTAGTGCTACACAGCAGCTATAATATGTAACTTCCTCATTTACCAGGTGGTCGCGATTGCTGATTATGTCTTGGATTCGGATTTCGGGTCGGTCCAAAAATCAGATACAGGTTTTTCTGTCGAGAAATTCTCAGTAGCGGGAACTTAGCAGTATTTAATGGCCGCGCCACGGAAAGCACGTAAAGTCGTTGTTCCTGCGCCTGATCTCTCTCCGGTCGTGTCGGTTTACCATCCCATCGGACTATGAGAGTGAAATAATAGAGAGTGCACTTGTGCTTGCGCATACACTTGGGCACTGTAATCCTGTCCTGCGCCGATGACTAGTTTTTCGTCAACTCCGAAGTAAACGTAAAAATTGCCCATGGACACCTAATATTTACTTCAAACAATGAAGCCTAAAGATACACTGTCACCTACAAGAAGCAAGTATGAGGTGTAAACACCGAAAGGCTGTTTTATATTGGCTCTCTTAGAACACAGCACGGCACTCATTGTTGCTTGCTGGGGAAGAAAGGCAAGAGGGTAGTTACCTACTTAGACCGGACTCTTAGACAAAAACAAAATCCACCTAGTATAATTAAACGATTAGCTCAGTAGGTAATCCCCTGAACAGCCACGGGAGTTTATTATGTAACAAGCCCTATCTCCTCTGATTGACGAGCTATGTAGTGTTAGATATCATCATCATCATCTTTGCAGCCCTTCACAAGTACACTACTAAACACAGGCTTCCCCCAAGAAATGTCAATATGCACTGTCCTGAGCCACCTGCATGCATTCTAGTGGGGGCTCACCCTATACTTCATTTACCGATACGAGGTACAACTTGCTTTGGCTTGTTAGATATACCAATTTCTAATCACCGCAAACTCCAAAATATTACTCTCGCAAAACAGAAACACGTGAGTAAATATTCAATATCAAACATTTCATCTGTACTTACGCAATAATCCCCGCAATATCAAAACGGTGTTCGTCTCTCGTGACAGAGTTGAATGTTAGTTTTAATTCAAACGTCGAATTTAGAGATGCAACATTGCGCCTCCGGGTATCATGTTTTAGTAGCAACTATTGAATAAACTTGTTATAAGCTTTAATGTATGTTGCTAACTGACACGTACGCTTCAGAAATTGAAGTTCATTATTTCATACCGCGAAAAGTTTCATACACTGAACTAAAGGGAAAATTATGTCGAACACATTAGTTCAAGTTAAATTTACAGTCTACATACGTACCACACTTAGCTTAACAAAAGCCAATTCACTCTTGCCTCGAAGACACCCACATTATAATCGAATGGAAACATTATGAACAACGAAGTAAACAATTTGGTTCGAATGTGTGGTATGTCGACAACGAGGCCACCCCGTTGTCCAGCCGAGCGTCGGTGGTTCGAAGATGGAATAGGAAGGGAGAAATTAAGTCATGAAATTCCTGTGCACACTCTCCGAAACTCACAGAGTAACCGTGGTAGCTCAGATGGTTAGCGCTCGCTGTAAATTTCACAGTATGCGACAAAACCGGGTTCGATCCCCGCCGGCACCAATGAAATCGTTAATTGCAATTTTAAGTGCTGATTTACCACGTGCTAGGCGATGAGGAAAACATCGAGAGGAAACCTACATGTCTGAGAAACACGAATAAAAATTCGAAGTCATGTGAAGTTCACCAACACGCATTGGGGCAGCGCGGAGGACACTTCCTAGCCCTAATAACCCTCTCAGACATGAGGGGAGGCCTGTGCCCAGTAGTGGGACGTATATAGGCTGTGACTTTACTTACTTTACTCTTCGAAATGTATCCCATAAAAACACCGAAAGGCTGATTACGTTACGCCTGTACTCGAGGCTGGTAAGATTGTTTCTAACCATGTCGCCTCTTCGCTCTTCACCAAGGCGTACTGGCCTTTCCATTGAGTACAAAGCCAATAATTGTTCTTTAATAATTCATGATCATCATTGCAGCCTTTTACAAGTCCACAGCAGAACCATATTCCCGCTTGTCTTACCAGGTCTTAGTACATTCTAATGGAGGGACAAACCCTAAATTTTTTATAGGATAGTGAAAAAACAAGTCCACCTGTATCCATAACATCTAATCTATCCTCTTACCAATCAGATTCACCCGTAAAAACCTCTTTCAGTAAAAAGGTCTCTTCTCTACACTCACCATACGAAATACAGAAATACTATTTCATATTCAATCTTCGGTGAGCCAATTAAACTATACTACTAATATAACTGCAGCATGGCTCTACCACGTATAAGAAAGAGATATAGACGGTACGAGGTACCACAGATTAGGCAATAGTTACTACTACCACCCTGTGGTAATCTGTAAAGAGAGTATAAAACTTTAATTTTTTTTTATTTGTTTATGTAGAAGTAGAAGGCGGTGCGGTGGTTGAGCCCGGAGCGGTCCGTCACGGAGTCCCAGCCGCCTCAGATGACCCGAGAGGCTGACTGGGATTAGCTCGTTAGCAGAAACGACTACAGGTATAATTTCGATCGACATCGCCCATCATCGGGGTGGGCCCCACATGTCGGTCACCTCGTGAGCCAGGTCCTGATATTTTGATTGCTCATCCGTTTCGGCTTTCATGAGGTTCTCGTCATACGGAATAGTATTGTCGACCAAAAATGTACTTGACTGTGCCCGGTCCATCACCACAATATCAGGCTTATTCGCAAGAATAGTCCTGTTATTATTCTACTAATGAATAAATAATGATATACAAAGTCTTTTCCTTTTTTAATCTGTGCTACTGCTACGACGAGAAGAGGCTGTCACTAGGGATTCCTTGTACAGAAATTTAATTATGAAAAAATATTGAAATATTAATTAAAGAAATTCCGAGCGTATCCCTATCCAAAGTTCGTTTTATTAAATTACTTTTGTCTAAAATATTTGTATTATTATTTATTCACAACAAGAATGTAATAAGATTGTTAATTACTTTTATATGATCTACGGGTGAGGTATGACTTTGTTTAGTTGCCCGAGCAAAAACAACAATTTGTAAGAAAGCAATTTTTATTTATACGCAAATTATTGAAATAAATTAAATTTACGTAATAATATTATTTTACCGTGTAAGAATATCAACTACACCATTAGAGGGAAACAAATCAGGATATATTTTTATATTTATGTGGTAGAGCCATATTATGGTTGTAGTACGCATGGGTCGGCTCGACGGGGGAACCACCACGCTCTGCATTTTGATTCTTAATCAAGATTAAATGTTGATGTCTATGGGCCACAGCATCCATTTACCAGCGGCTTTTTGTAGTTTTATTCATGTTAGGGCCATGCTGAAGGACCACGCTCTCACAGAATACAAGCGTAAAATAACAGCTTAATGCTGCAGTGCTCGTTAAGTCTTAATTACTCTATATATTCATTTTGATTCTTAATCGAGGATAGATAGATGATATATATATATAGAATAGATAGATAGATGTTCGTTTGGCATATTCATTCGATAAAAAAACATGGAGTTGGTCAATTTGGCTCATATAAAAAAAGCACGTGATCCCGTAATTGGTCATCTTCTTAAATAAAAAGGTAACGTTTTTGTGCGTGGTAGCTTAATAGCACAGTCAGGCTGCAGTTTTAATACAACCATAGGTACCCCCGAACGGGTTCACACCTAGTCGTGGCGTGCGGGGGGCGGGTAGGGGGGGTGGGCTTAGTGGCATTTAAGTATTACGTAACGCAATTTTTGAAGATTTTTGAACCTCACTCCCGCCCCTGTAACGCATCGTGACGTTTTACAAGACCTCCCCCCTCCCCCCAATTGCGTAACGTAATACTTGAACGCCCCTTTAGCACTTAACTTGGTCACCCGCGATGAACAAAGAGGAACCCACTATGCTGGCCCAAAGTGAAGGGCCGGCCCGAGCTGGTCACTCCGAGTGGGCTTGGTGAGCCCACTTCGGATGTGTGTTAGTGTGCTGCGAGGAGAGAGGTGTCCTCTCACCCTACCGCTGAAGTCGAGGGGGAGTCGCGGAAGAAGATAAGTGTTAATATGTCGATGCACCACTCGCCCTATCTTCCGTGACTCTAACGCAGCCGCATCTTTGATGCGGTGGTGGTGCGGCCACGAGGGTTAGAGTGTCGGTACCGCGAGGCGCCGTTCTCCCTACGCTCCGCAGCCGAGCCTTGGTTAGCAGCGGAGCCATAGAACAGATCCGTCGCTGTGGTCAGAAAGCTTCTGAGACTCGTTTTTCCTGGCCCCATGGCCTTCGCGGCTCGGACATGTAGTGTTCCAACGCGCAGGTGTAGTTGGAGACCTCGCAGGAAGGCGCGCCATGTGTTCAGGTGCGCCTTACCTGAGAAAGAGATGGGGTAGGAGTAGTCCTCTCTCGAGGAGGGGCCGCTATGGGGCGGGCGTATGTGTGGGAAAGCGTTCCCGTGGCCCTGCCAATACGGGGTTTTAGTCGGTGCGAGTCCGACATAACCTGTCTTTGCCCCGTTAAGCGGGTATCCGTAGACGTTTCCTCTTGTCAAAGTCTTAGAACAGCCATACAAACTGTAGCATGAAAGGGTCGAATCGTCCGAAAACGATGACTTGTTCACAGAATATACAGTATATATTTCCAGTTCCAGAAACACAATGCTGCTGAGTTTTTAGTTTTTTTTAATATAGAAGAGGTGGCAAACGAGCGTGCGGTTCACCTGATGACAAGTGACTACCGCCGCCATGAACAGCTGCAACTCCAGTAGAATTGCATGAACGTTGCCGGCCTTTAAGAAATGAGTAGGCTCTTTTCCTGAAAGTATCCAAGTCGTATTGGTCCGGTCGTTTTAGTGATGAGAACCTGACACCTAGTAAACCACCACACACCACACACACCTAGTAAGTAATCAGGAGACTAGATATAGGTGCCACAATATCCACTTACCTTTAGGTGGTTTGTGTGTTCGCTTATCACCCTCACTGAAATATAAACAATGGAACTTGGTGTCGTGTTCAACGCTCTCTGATAAGGTGTTTATTATTGTGTGTACCGGAATATGTTATAACTAATCGCGCCGTTGACCTTTTTTACCTGAATGTTATCACGCGTGACGAACAATACCAAGTAACACTTTTTACTTTGATAACACCGACTACAATAAACATGCAGGAAACTTCATTTTGTTGGGATGTTCATTAAAGCTTTAAAAACTGAATTACCTAAGATCAGAGTAATAATATAAAATGATGTGTCCCGATCTTCATCAATTGCGTGCACAATCTTCGTCACCACTAATTCCAGAATCACTACACTGGGAAAGACACAACAAGATCGTCGATAATACGACACGTGTTTCGCCTCTACTTTTTGACGGCCCTTTGTCATGTCCTATTAAAAATCCTTAAATTAGCAAAAAAAAATTGTGGGTCACTCATGGGCAAAAACGACTATCCTATATCTCAAGTTGGACCAAACTGCACACGGTGTGCAAATTTACACAATTAAGATTAGGCTAAAAAATTATACTTTTAAAAAGTAAAAGCAAACTTCGAAGAACTAAACAGAATGATAATTTACACTTATTGGCATCAGAAGTCGGTGCTAACATATAGTGTTTAGTGGAATTAAGGCTCCCGACTTAATGCACAACAAAAATTAAACTTTAAAGTTTAATTTAATTTTACAGCAGCCTGTGGACATATGCAGGTAACTTCAAACATAGGAGACTTCATATGCGTTGTCACGTTTAAGGACCTGAAGGAATACCTCACAACCTGAAACTATATTGACACTCTATACCATTTAACCGTAACACAACAGTACTAGACCTACTGTTACACGGCGGAAATAGATAACAACCGAGATGGACTCCTGGCTGAAAAGTAATTCTAATATATCCCAGTGAACGAGTTCAAAATAATTTAAATTGAGACTGTACTATATGGCTTATGGATTTATTCATTTTTAATTTTATAGAATAACAGTGACATACTAGCACACAGTCCACCTGACGGTTACATTTAACCTCGATAAATAATCAAAATGCAGATGCATTGTTACCCCTAAGGACTAAGATGGAATGCCTCGATTCCAGTAAAACGGGTCTCCGGTTCTCTACACTCATTATGCGAAACACAGCAACACTAAGCTGCTATTTTACGCTGGTATTCTATGAGAGCGTGGTACATCGCCGATCAAGCCGACCCACTCCTGCTACGTAAGTCGTAATAATAAAAATAGCAGCTTAGTGCTTCTGCATTTTAAATAGTGAGAGTAGAAAATCAGAGATGTTTTTTACTAAAAACAGGGCATTCCATCTCAGACCTCAGGGGTGACAACGCATCTCCATTTTGATTCATAATCAAGAATTTTAGGTGTCTATGGGCCACAGCGTCCACTTACCAATCGGTTAAGTAGCGCTTGTTCGTTATTAATTTTCTAAAAATAAAAATAAACGTAAAAGCGGCAGCCCTATTAAGCTTAGGGCTCCCTCGTCGCAGTCAGTCGTCGTTTGACCCAGAAAACAAACCAAATCAATTAAACATCACATGGTATGCAAGTCAGATATCTGTACGCGCCTGAATAGGTTTGACAGACTTCCGGCTTGAACAACACCGTTATATTTATATACGAGTAGACGCCCGTGTAACGTGTAGGATATGCGTATTAAATATTTTTTGTTCTTCGTGTAGGATGATTATAGGATTAGGATATAAGTGGGGAAAATTTGCTATAGTTGCGACACTTGGCAAGCGGGTTGGCAACCGCTGTTTTTTTATTTTAGTCGTTATTAGAAAGACGCGGCTGCCAATCTACTGATTTGTTTCCCTCTCTCGCCTCTTACGATAACCACAAGATGATATGGGATAGTGGATATTCTTACAGCGCCACCACATGGTACTGTAAATTTTATTATGGTGTAATTTTTTTCTTTTGTCCGCGGTTTGAATCTTGCACGGAAAGCGTAATACGTATGTTTGTTCACATTTTTTTTAATAGTATTAGGGTGGCAGACGAGCACACAGCCCACCTGATGGTAAGTGTATGCTGTGGCCCATAGACATATTCTTCTATCCCAGATAACGAAAAATTCAAAATGCACAAGAGTTGTCATGGGAGTGAGACTAAGATGGAATGCCTCGTTTCCAGTAAAAAGGATCTACCAGCGTGAAATAGCGCTGCAAATTACGCTGCTATTTCATGCTGGTATTCTCTGAGAGCGTAGTCCTTCACCGGTCAAGCCGACCCATTCGTGCTACAATCATAATATAGCTGCAGCGTGGCTCTACAACGTATAGATTTAAGCTGACCACAATTCTGGTTTATGATGTCGTGAACAAAGAGCCCAACCATTTTTTAAACTATTAAAGTTCGAAGTTATAAAAATCTGTATGAATCTAGTCGATCGTTGTTCACTCTCTGAGTTGATATTTCAGAGTACCAGAATGTTAATGCTGTAATGCAGCTTATAAAAGAAGTTGAAAGCTATTGCTTAGAGTATTTTTATAAAGCAAGGGTGGGAACCAAGCAGATGGTCCACATGATATTAAGTGGCCTATTGGCATCCATCTATCGTCGATTAAGAATTAAAATGTAGATACGTTGCCATTAAAATGGGTTGCCTGTTCTCGACACTCTTAGAAATGAGAGAAGGCCTGTGCCGAACAGAGGTGCGTATATAGGCTTAAACTTTACTTTGTTAGTGCTTGTTAAACTTTAAGTGTCATCGTATCGATCTTCGGTCGCTGTCTCGTTGCAGGTAACAAGAGAATTTCTTTTGTTAAACTTTACAACAGACGGCTTATTAAACTAAGCAATAACCGAATATCACTATATATCACATATCAATATATTTATAGTATAAAGGTAACAAACGAGCACACAGTCCACCTGATGGTAAGTGGATGCTGTGGCCCAAGGACATTTACATTTACCCTCGATTAAGAATCAAAACGCAGATGCGTAGTCACCCCTGATGACTAAGATGGAATGCCTCGTTTCCAGTAAAAAAGGGTCTCTGGATCTCTACAATCACCATACCAAATACAGCAGCCTTAAGCTGCTATTTTACGCTGGTATTTAGTGAAGGCGTGGTACTGCCAAGGTCGAGTCGACCCATTAGCGCTATAATATAGCTAAGCGTAGCTCTACAAATATACCTTACACGGTAATACTGTTCATTAAAGTTACAGCCTATATACATCCCACTTCTGGTCACAGGCCTCCGCTCATTTCTGAGTGGTTTTTAGGGCAAGGAATTGTCCGCCGCGCTGTCCCAGCGTGTTGGCGAACTTCACATATCTTCTAAATATTTTTTTCTTAGGCATGCCGGTTTCCTCACGATGTTTACCTTCACCGCCGAGCACTTGGTAAATCAGCACTTAAATTGCAATTAACAATTTCATTGGTGCCGGCGGAGACCGAACCCGCTTTGCTCGTGTACTGTGAAATTTACAGCGAGCGTAAACCATCTGAGTTACCACGGCATTACATACTATTCATTGCAATAAAATAATTAGCAACACTTGGTCAATTTGAAAATATTGACCCATACTTTACATCGTATTAATAAATTCAGTTTATATTAAGATATGACGAGGTTAATAAACATTGCGTATTCCTATTTACGCTAAAACATCGTATGCGGTGTGAGTGAGACAGATATATAATTTCATTGCAGTATGGGACCACACGCGAGATGTCCCACAACGTCTTTTTCATTTAGTTAAGACCACGCTAAAGTGTAAGCGATAGCGGAGACATTCATAACGCATGAAATACATCAAATAAAAAAAAACGTTTAGTGACTGTTATTTTATCACAATCTAGGGTTGGGTTCACCTAAGCAATTAACCCAACCTAAGTATTATATATACTTGTGCCAGGAGGCCAAAAAAAATAACCTTAATAGTCTTAACGTGTGTGCAAGCGTGTGTGTGTGTGTGTGTGTGGAGGGGGGACATGAGTGAGTGAGTGTGTGTATGTGTGTTTAATTCAGTTTAATTCTTGAAGTATTAATTCTATATCGCACTCGCCATTTCTAAAGGACATTTACATACAATTTACTTTAATACGCTCGATTATAAATGAAAAATACCAATTTGTTTATTTAACTTATTATAAATATATATAACGAATAATACGAATGTAGGAAATGTGCTGTTAGATAGCCAAGTTACGATTCTCTGTACGATGGTATTTACGAAGAATACTCTGTGTTCTATCACGTAACAGCCCATGTAATGGTGGTATTAGAATATCCACTACCCCATATCGTCTCGTGGGTGTCGTAAGAGGCGACGGAGGGAGACTAAAACAGAAGATAGGTAGCAGCATATTTCTGATAACAGCAACTCAATAAAAAGCTGCGGTTGCCAAACCACCCGACAAACGTGGCAACTATGGCAAAATCCTCCCTATAAGGCAATGTATGTGGGAGTCCTATGTTCAACTGTCGACTATTATAGGCTATAATGGATGGCAGGAGGCCCAATGGTATGACTTTGATCCTCATCCCAAGGGTATCTCGTTTAGAGCAGAGGCAGCCACAGATGCAGCTGAACTAAGTAGTGCAAATATGAGGCTCTGAGGGCTGAGGCTTGAGGGCTCTCTCATTACGCCATTTGCTGTACAGACTATCGATCCGTGGGGTCCATGTGCGGTGAAGTTCATAAAGGAACTGTATCAGCAACTGATCGTCGCTGATTGTAATAAGAGGGCTGCTTCTTTTCTCGCTCAAAGGCTAATTAAAGCCATTCGAGAGAAAATGCAGCCAGCATTCTTGGCACTAGAAAATGTATCATGATTTAAGTTCTTTTTTAATTATGGTAATAAATATTGTATATTATTACAACGTTGCGATGTTTTCACCCCCGGGTCTCGAAAAAAACATGTCGGTTTACCGGCCCCTCAGAATATGAGAGTGAGGGAATAGAGAGTGCACCTGTGTTTGCGCATAGAAACACAAACAGAAACTCTTTTATTCAATATGGATTAGAAATAATACTTATTGAAAGTCACTTTTTTTCATTACCACTGGTTCACAAAAAAAAACCTCTGTCCTGGGAAGAACCAGCACGAAACAAAGCGGGACTATTTTTTTGAATAACAGCTTACAATCATGTATATTAAAATTAGAAATAACTTGGTAGCGATCATCCATCCAGGGGTTATTATCATCCATAAATTGATGATAATAATAAAATATAAGTTAATATTATACTCGTAATAACCCTTTTTAAACAAACTTAGTTTAATAAAGTTTTTGAACTTTGTGTATGTCAAATTTTGTACATTTTCTGGGATTTGTATGAATTACTGACTCAGTGAAGTCGAGTAACTGGTACTACTAGCTTGTGTCTGTTCCTAGTATTTACAGAATGAATGTCGCTTATTTTTGTAAAACTACTTTTATTTTTGTGTACGTAAATTACATTTTCATAAATTTATTGAGAGGCCAAAGTTAATATACTAACTTCCTTAAATTTTTACCTGAGTGACTCTTTAGGTTTTAAATTATGTATTGCTCTAATGACTCTAAAACAAATATAATTTCAGTATCAGTGTTTATTAATAATTTGTGTAGTATGAGTGTGAACAGGGGAAGAGTTTTCTCATACGCAGATGACACTGCGATATTATTTTGGGGAGACACTTGGGAAGAAGTGCAATTAATAGCGGAAAAACAGTTAGCTATGGTTGCTCGTTGGATTGATAATAACTTACTTACTTTGAATGTTAATAAAACTCAATTCATATGTTTCTCTATGACTAGCCGATCACAGCCAAAGAATGATTTTAGACTCAAAATACATAAATGTTACAATCCTTTCAGCGGTAACTGTACGTGTACATCTATTGAAAAAGTTTCATACACAAAGTATCTGTGCGTTATGGTGGATCAACGACTTTCCTGGTACAAACATGTCGAATTAGTGTCATATTTAAAACTTAACAGTGAGTGAATGTTGCTTGTCCAGATCTTTTAAATCAAATTTATGTAGCGCTTGCTCAATCTATTATAATATATTGTATACCTATTTGGGAGGGGGGGGGGGGTAGTTATAAAAGTAAATGTATTGAAGTTGAGAGAGCTCAAAGATGTTTATTGAAAGTTAAACATTTTAAGCCATATATGTTCTCCACTAGCATTTTCTATTCATCTTGTGGGCTGATTTCGGTGAGGCAGTTGTACATATAACACACTTTGTTAAAAAAACATAAGTCTTTGTCTTTTAATCCTACTTACGGTAGTAGAAGAAGAAATTATAGCGTAGTTCCTATATGCAGTACGAAAACCAACTTTGCGAAAAATCAATATGAAAAACAATCAGAACACTTATATAATGAAATAAATAAAATATTGCAAATATATCCGTCAAAGACATACGATTACGATACGATAAAATAATGCAGTGACTTAAGACACTTAATTACGATCGAACTGAAGCTTTATTAGAATTTATCATATAAACGCATTCACTCACTGTTATTTCTCATACACAAACACACACACGCGCACGCACGCACGCACGCACGCACGCTCGCACGCACGCACACACGCAGGCACTCACGCACGCACGCACGCAAGCACGCACGCACGCACGCACGCACGCACGCACGCACGCACACACACACGCACGCACACACGCACGCACGCACGCACGCAAGCACGCACGCACGCACACTGTTTCTCTTATGTACATTAAGGGAGGGATTCTACCACAAGTATCTTTATACTTAAAAGAAGTCCTCAAACTCGTACTAATTATAAGAAAATGTTGGAAACAATAAACTTTCATTTCATTTCATTTCATCTGTCACGTGACCCATAGCAAAATACCATACGACATTATGCTATAGAAATAGTTAAAATAAATAGTATTAATATAAATAAATAAAAATAATGTATATAAATATAGAATGATACCATAATATAGATCAATATATATGACTTATAATTTTTCCTTATAATTATACTTTGTATAAGTTATGTATATACAAAGAATAATATTTCCCACAGATGTCTCTTACGGAGGATTTAGCTGTCTTCGTTGAGCAGTGCCTTAGCCATGACTAACAGCTCTAAGGGGCGCGGGTTCAAATCTCGCAAGTAGCAAGTATCTGTATGGATTACAAATAATTATTCCGGGTCTGGATGTTGGTCCCTGTGAAATTTATGTATGCAGACTGCCCTCACGATACAAGAGAAAATCCTAGTGTGGAGGTGACGACTCATTAAAAAAAAGTACCCGCGTCCGCTGCTACAATACGAGAACACTAATCGGTCGTCGCTGGAAGCCATTACATCAGACTGCGTAAGTCGGCCACTTTAGATGAATCCGAGTCGTGTCACTTCAGCTCACTGCAGTTCCGTCTCCGCACATAGTACAGATAAAAGATCAAATTGCCCCCGTCAAATCGATTATAATTGCGTTATCTATTTCTATACTGTATCTATACAATAGATAACAAAAACCCTGTGGTCCCCGATAAGTGCACTAAGCAAATAAAATTTTTAGAAATATTAAATTTAGGAAGTCATCTGGTAAGAAATTCAGAAAAATTATCATTATATAGTAATCAAAAAAAATTATTACCACAATTGCCATGCCCATGTGTACACCAATACGTCCCTGAAACGACCGAATGGTTTTTTGTTACATACTGTATATACAAATAAATAAAATTGAGGTATCTGTTTGCAATGACAAAGTTACAGATTTAACTAAATGCTTACTAAAGTAACCATACTTATAACAAAAATCAGTTTTCGAAATTTTGTTAGCTAGCTTATTTGAAAATTTCTTCTACCATTTGAACGATACATTATTCTAGACAGACATAGACTAAATGTTATGTGTGCATATTTATTATGGCTAAAAGTTATGATTATATTCGTCAACTAAGTCAGAATAAGTCGTGCCTCTTGAGAGCTTCGGCGGCGTGCGCTGCGTCAATAGTTATAGTTGCACTCAAATAGCATACGGCTTAATTTATCCCTTTAAAAAGGTCTAAAAAAATTCTAAGGATAACTTAAGGTTTTTTGTATAGAATAAGGGTGACAAACGAGTACAGTCCACTTGATGGTAAGTGAATACTTTTTGCCCATAGACATCTACATCTATCTTCGATTAAGAATCAAAATGCAAATGCGTTGTTAGTTGTTACCCCTGAGGACTAAAATGGAATTCCTTGTGTCCAGTTAAAAAGGTCTCCCTCCAGTAACCATTTTTTCTAAAAAAAAAACTCACGCATTAATATATTTATGTTGACAGTCGTCGCGGCGGTGACATGTTGCTCTCTCTCGGCTAGGAAACGTGGAGTATCAATTTAAGAACAATGAATGTTTACATATTACCTCTGAAGTTTTAAACGATATTTAAGATAGATAATGGATCAACCCGGGCAAAGCAGGGAGCGCGTCGCTACTCATAAATTAAATGAGTACATGAATCTCATTATACAAAAGAGAAGTAATAAATGTTAAACCATAATAAAATTAGGTAAACCACAAAAACCAGCATTTTAAATCATTTGGTTAGCATTCAATGATTCTGTTTGTAACAAAATAAAATAAAAAATTCGGCTAATCCTGTTTCGCAAATATTCTTGATAGTGTTCAGTAGTTTAATAATAAATAGGCAGCTTACAATATTATGAGATTGCCTAATAAACAGTTTATCCACAAAGTAACTACTTGATCAGCAAAATTCACGATTGGTTAGCAAAGAAATTGTGTCTATAAACAATGTATTTTATTATTATAATAAAAATTATGTAAATGGGGGAGGGGGGATCATATAAGTACAGAATATTAATAATAACAAGTGTTTGTTAATGTAAACGTTATTCCAGTGTTAGCAGAAATAATGAGGTTGAAATGAACAAATTTCAATTGATATTGTTCAATTAGTTGTAATTTTTTGCATATATAGCATAGCAGCAAGCCAACTATTTTTTTACCTTAACTAATATTAAAATGATACATTCTAAAGAAATCGAGCTGCTTTGTGCAGAAATATATGTTTCATTTTGTTATAATAAAAAAAGTAAACAAAATATATAACATAAATATCAAAAGAAATATGGGTCCCAAACCTACCGCATTGTTCAGATTCCGAGTTATGTGTCAGCTTCACGACAGTACATAAGAATTTAGAGATTCTAGATAAATCACGTACGTGCAAGCAAGAACATGGATTTTAAGCTGTGTTTATGCATTTAGGGTAGGATAGAATAGATTTTTTTTCAAATACAATAACCCTGCTCTTTATGTTAGGTAACACATCCTTTTATTTTATCACATCTCGAATTTATTTTTGTAAAAATGACTGACGCTTAGTTTCGCTAAGACTCGAAAACAGAGCAAATGAACATGCGGCTCAGCTGATGGTAAGTGACTGCCGCGCCGACGACACACCGCACAACCGCACCACCAGAGGAGTTGCAGGTACGTTGCCGGCCTTTTAGAAAGGAGTAAGCTCTTTTCTTAAAGGTACCTAAGTCATATCGGCCCCGAAAAATCGCCGGTGGTAAACAATATTTCCGTATGTATTTGAATGGGTCCCTAGCTGGTTTGGTCAATCGGACCCGGTATGTGCGTTGTTGTTGAGATCCAGCAATCATAATGGATTTACGCAAAGTAACGCCTGAACTATTATAAATAATTTTTGATAAAAACCGTATTTACTTTTACTGTATTTAATTTTACTTATTCTGAAAAATGTATATTATTTTAATAAAGTAGATGACTAGGTCTATTATTTGCTTGGGATTGCATAATTAACAAAATTGAATCCAAACCCAAGGCTCACTGGAAGAAGGACCACTGGAAGACTTCAAGAGAATTAATATTCAAAAGTAGAAGGTAGCCCGGGTTAACTATTTTTTTTTCTTTTAAAAAGCTTTACCTCCACACTAGGATTTCTCTTGTATCGTGGAGGCAGTTTACAAACACGAATTTCACAAGGTCCTTGTGAAATTTGAAAATTGTTCCGGGTCTGGATGTTTGTCCTTGTGACAAGGACAAATATCCAGACACGGAACAATTACTTGTAGGTTATACAAATACTTGTTCCGTGCGAGATTCGAACGATTCGAGCACCCGAAATATCGCGAATTAAAACATGTAGAAAAGGTCAATTTAAAAGCGATAAAACTCTGTAAAATTAGTTTCATTCAATGTATATTTTTTTAAATATAAGAAATCATTATATAATACCTATCCTAATTGAAAAAAAAATATATATATATATATATATATATATATATATATATATATATATACGTAAATGATGCTTTAAAAAACTTTTTTATGTTACTCACAAGACGATTTCACAAATTATACGTCACTTAATACCAGCCAAAATTGGCGCCAAAATTTAAAATTTCGAATCTCGAACCCCATTTCTATTTCGATCATCTCATAAAGGTGATAAACGAGCATACAATCTACCTGATGGTAAGTGAATCCTGTGGTAGCAACCTTAATTTATCCTCGATTAAGAATCAAAATGCAGGCGCACTGTCATTATTATAAATAAACTTACATGTAAAACTCCGATGTTGATATATTTATAATTGTCGATATATCAGAAATTTAATATTTAAAAAAATATCAACAGTTTAATTTTGAACTGATCAGTTGGATTGATCAGTCGAACCGACCGTGTGTGGCGTCCATAAGATGGAAATTCGTTGCCAGTATAAAGGTTTCGTCTACGTACGTGAAAGGCGCTGATATAAATGTCTGTGACAGAGAGTCCGAGGCAATTTCATTAGTGTTCCATTTTCCCAATGGCCACGGAGTCAGTGTTTAGTTGATATTTACGAACGGTATAGTACTCGTAACACTATTGACGAATCAAATCATTGGGTGATAATTGAAGCACCGAAATAAACCAACAACTGTTTGTAGTGATGGGATTGTTTGCACGTGCGGCTTGATTAATCCATTTTAACTTAAACAGGATTTGTGGTTTCAACGCTCGATCCTAGAATTGATCGTATATTAATTTAGTTTACAGTGAAACGATTTAGCCGACCAAAACAGGCTTGCAATGTGGACTTAATGACTTTACGCTTACCAAATGTCGTTAAAGGGACTGATGTGATTTTACTCGACACGTAAATGGTTATTAAAATTGAAAAGTTGCGCAAAAAATTCAATTTTTTTTATGTCTACAAAAAACAATGCTGTGTTCGTATTTTTTTTACGCATAAAGGTAAAACATTAATTTAATTCTTCCACTTTTAGGAATATCATAGTTTATTAATTTGTAATTGAAATAATATAAAATATAGGTAATATTTCAGAAAGAAACTTTAATCACACAATAATACACTTCTCTAACAAATCAACTTACCCTGCCATGAAAGCTGTCAGAAAGTGGATCCGCCCTCGTGGCAGAAAAAGTCGTAGATGTCATCATTCAAGTGTATGTTCTTTTTTATAAGTATGATACACGATATCTTTCTCAAATGTGAACTTATGATGACTTAATTTTTTTTAATATCAATTATATATTATGTTTTACTTCAGAGGTAGTTAGTGAAAATTTGTAGAAAACTAAGGCTAGGAGAATAGGGTATAACTACTAGTTTAAAAGTGAGAACCAAACACTTGTCAAGGAATAAGTATACATAATACTAATTTAAGAGTTTAAAAAGGTTAACTGATGACGAGGTCTGATGATCCTGTTAATTATTTTATTTTAACCTTGTGATCCTGATCAGAATACTGGGATAAAGTTATGAAATTATTATATTGTCATCAGTCTTTGATGCGACTGCAAATTTTTAAGTCAATTGGACGTTTCTTTTATTGTGTGTTTGAGTTTCCAATTGTTGACAATTACATTAAAACATTTCGTTACGTGGAAAGATAGACAGACGCGAAGCTAAAGGAGTCTATATATCGTAATAGCGAGTTGCCTTCTTTTCAAAAAAAAAAACGTCATCTCTACACAACGATTTTTGACAAACGTCTGTACCCGTGACAATTATTTATAGGTCCTACAAAAACTTGATCAAATAATTTTAGCAGTGAACATGTGTAAAATAAAAAAATATTTTAAATTCAAATACAACATGAAATGTTTTACCCGGCTTGGAAGATATCGGTGGATGGGTGGGGAGACGCATTACGTGTGAAGGTGCGACGAGCGAGTGGTTAAGCTGACGTTGCTGCTCGATTGTGCAGCGATGAGAGAGGTATTACTAAACCTCTCTAGAAGTATTAAAATGTTTTTTTTTCAAATACAATAACCCTGCTCTTTATGTTAGGTAATACATCATTTTATTTTATCACGCAGATCTTAGCGAATTTATTTTTGTAAAAATCAATTGCTGACGGTTAGTTTCGCTAAGACTCGAAAACAGAGCAAATGAGCATGCGGCTCAGCTGATGGTAAGTGACTGCCGCCGCCCATGAACAACCGCAACACCAGAGGAGTTGAAGGTACGTTGCCGGCCTTTTATAAAGGAGTAAGCTCTTTTGTCTCTATAAATATCCCCTCGGTTTTAGAGCCTTGCGGGATATTTAGAGACGATGACAGGAGACCCGACGGTATGACTTTGGTCCCTTGGGAGAGAGGTAAAGCCCTAGTGTGGGATGCTACTTACATTGACACTTTGGCGGCCTCTCATCTCAAGGGTATCTCTTTTA
Organism: Parnassius apollo; assembly: GCA_907164705.1. Classification (NCBI taxonomy): domain Eukaryota; kingdom Metazoa; phylum Arthropoda; class Insecta; order Lepidoptera; family Papilionidae; genus Parnassius; species Parnassius apollo. The sequence continues at coordinate 2,286,583 of CAJQZP010001011.1, forward strand.
GAGCCGGGGCGGCATCAGAGGCAGCCGAATTTAGTAAATGGCGCAAATATGAGTCTTTGAGAAATGACTACATATTTGTGCCATTTGCTGTAGAGACTATCGGTCCGTGGGGTCCACGTGCAATGAAGTTTCTAAAGGAACTGTATCCACGACTGGTCGTCGCTGCTGGTGATAAGAGGGCTGGATCTTTCCTCTCTCAAAGGCTAAGTATAGCTATTCAGCGAGGAAACGCAGCCAGCGTTCTTGGCACTATACCACGGGGAGCAGGTCTTTTTGACGATTTAAATTTTTAGTTTTAGATTTTCTATATTATAGTTTCTTCTTTTATATTTTATATAATTAGTTTTAATCGTAAATATTATAATTTTAATTATTATTTTAGGTAAGTTCTTTATTATAATTTTTGTAACATAAATTAAACGTTATTTAAAATATAAATAAATTGATTTAAAAAAAAAACTTAAAATGTTTTTAATTCGTACGTGGAAATGTTAAAATTTTTAGAAGTAGCAACAAGTATAGCCCACTTCGTCTCACTTCAAGATGAGCCGTGGTAGCTCAGATGGTTAACGCTCGCTGTAAATATAACAGAACGCGAGTAACCCGAGTTCGACCCCGCCGGCATCAATGAAATTGTTAAATGCAATTTTAAGTGCTGATTTACCACGTGCTCGGCGGTGAAGGAAAACATCGTGAGGAAACCTGCATGTCTGAGGAATAAGAAAAAAATATTTCGAAGACATGTGAAGTTCGCCAACACGCATTGGGGCAGCGCGGCGGACACTTTCTTGCCCTATTAACCCTCTCAGAAATGAGGGGAGGCCTATGCCCAGCAGTGGTACGTATATAGGCTGTCACTTTAAACTTTATAGCCCACTTCGTTAGCAAGTCTAAGTGGAAATGGGCTGGCCATAGCTCGAAGCGCCGACAATCGATGGGAATGAAAAATTCTCCACTGGCAGCCTTGTACTGAATAGTGCTGTATTCTTTTCTTTCTACCCCGTGCCTTTTCTGGCGCCTGATCTTTCTTCCGTTCTGTCAGGTTGCTACTCAATTCCTGTGTATTATAACCCTGACCTGCGCAGATAGCTATTTTCCGTTGAGACAGGCCACCATGACCGAAATTCTATATGAAGGTCATAGCTCAAAAAGCAGGCAACCGATGGGGATGAAAAGTTCTGGATTGGCAGATACCGGCAAGTGAAGTATTGGGCGACTTCACACTAGATGGAATGGGTCGCCCTGCATTTCTGGCTTAGTTTGAGTTGCCCTATGTTTAGCATTGGAGTTATGAAGGTAATCATGACGATGATCATAAAGTACATCCAGTGTTTAAGTCAACAGCTGTGTTTCGTTACGTTAACGTTTATATCTGTATCAATTTTAGTACAGGGTTTTGATTATACAAAAGAAGCCGTACAAAGAACAAAACTTCAAGTAAACCGAACTGTAGTGTGTCGCCAAGCATTCAGATAGTATATGGCAGCGTGACTTTTGTCGCGATGTGCTTTGGTGGAGTTTGGCGGCTAAAGTTAATCCGAACGATTCCTTTGAGCACTACCCGTGGTAAATGTGATAGAAAATGTGGAGATGCAACATCTCCTTGCAGTGACAGTGAATCGAACTTATCACAAAGAACTAGGTCGTCGACGATCTCGATGACGAAGACGACGATAGTTGCTATATTAGTGGTTTCTGGTTTTCTTATTTACTCGTAGATGAAATAGTTACCACGTCCATAAGATGATATGGGGTAGTGAATCCCACGCTGCCACTACAAGGCTAGGATATATTGCGCGCTGTAATTGGCGCCTCGTATGTAGCGGCTGATTATTAGCGCCATCTGGTATCAAGCAGCAGAAATAGGAGCGTCAAGATCTTTATAGAACTCTCCCACTAGCGCTATATAGTATCGAATGAAAGAACTATGCTTTCTAGAAAGCCCCTCACTCGAACTTTCTGCACCTGGTCGGTCGGGGCGGGGCGGCGGTGGTATTTGCTGGAATATTCTGGATGTTTCGATGGAAAAGATCTATTTAAAGCCGTTGAGAGCCGCGATTGGGGAGTAGTATCAAAATTGGCGATACGAGCGAATCTTTCGGAGCGAATTAAAGTGAACTAAAGTGATAAGTGTGATTAATTAATAATGCGATTTAAGTTTTAACTTGTGTTCAGTTATTAAAGCGTCAAATTTGGTAATTCAATCGGCAGTTTTTATTGTTACGAACCCTAAGCTCGTTACAATATACATTAAAACGACTAATACTTGGTCCAATTAAAGAACTGTGAACTAATAAAAATCAAATTGATATCCTTGTAAAGTTTTTAGAAGCACCCCTATTTCCTTTAATTAATGAAAATTGATCGGCTAGACCAATATATTTATCCCACCTCAGTCACTGCGCCATTGACCTCACCCTTCGGCTGTCGGGAAGCACGGACGTTCCTGAAAAATAATATCAAATTGAAATCTTGTTAAACGCGATCGGAATATTCTAGAAATAATTGAGTTCAGTCAATCAGATTAGGTTTGTCTTTAAAAGTCTTAAGGAGGTAATAGTCATGGTTATGTTTTATTTCTTTATTCATAGCAGCCTATGAATAAAAGCCACTGCTGATTATAGACATCCTCCATAGATCATATAATAGGGATCCCTCCTACTCATATTCCCCACGGTATCCACGCTTGGCAGGCTGGATGCCAACCGCATTTTTATCCTGTGTAACGGTGACGTATAAGAATCATATATCCCAAATTACCCCGTGGGTTTCGTAAGAGACGACAGAGGGTTATGAAACAAGTAACAGCAGCATCTTCCTGCTTATTTGGGAAAATGCGACACATCTCGTCAGGTATACCTAAAAACCTGAAAACTAGATTATACAACTAGTGCGTGTTGCCAGTGATGACTTATGGATCTGAGACGTGGTCCTTCACTGCTGGCCGTATGAGAACGCTCAAGGTCGCTAAGCATGCTATGGGCCGGCCATATAGCTCGATGAACCGACAACCGATGAGATAAAAAGGTTTTCGAGTGGCGGCCTCGTACCGGCAGGCGTAGTGTAGGGCGACCCCCCAATAGATGGCGTGACGACCTGGTAAGACATGCAGGAAGTCGATGGATGCAGGTGGCTCAGGTTCAGGACCGTGCTTTGTGGCATTCCTTGAAGAAGGCCTATGTTCAGCAGTGGACATGTGAATGGCTGTAATGATGATGATGAATGATGATCCTCCTGATTACAACTCAAAGTATCTGATTATTGTTTATTTATACATATTAATTAAAATTGAGGTGTCTCTCTATAATATAGCAATAACTGGCTTCCATTAAATGGGGGGAACGGGGTTTATTTGCATAATATTAAAACATAAATAACTATTTTTAAGTTTTTGTCTTCAATAGAGGAGATGTTTGAGTACATAGAATACTATAATACATAAATTATAATATTCTATGGTTAAGTACACGAGATAATTAAATTATGAAATTAAATCCAAACTTACGCCGCTGCACGACTTCAAGTTGCTGTAAACTTATGTTACTCAGAGCTGACCAAAAACTATTATTTATAAGCCAAATATTTCTCGGATCAACTATGACGACAGGGCGTCTAACAGCTCCATTCCACTAATGATGGGCTAAGTAAGCAACCAAAAAGACGAGAGTAAAAAAAATGCAACACAAGCTGTCACATCCTCAGGGGTTGAAATTTCCAAAATCCTTTCTTAGTAGATGTCTACGTCGAGACAGGAATACAAGTGCCAAATTTCAAATCAATCGAGAGCATAGTTTTAGAGATCTCGTAATGATCGAGTGAGTCAATGGTATTGCGCTTATATATAATAAAGATAAATAATTTAGTTGTTTAATAATATCACAAGGTGTTTTGGCAGGTTTTGGCATTTTGAAAAAATTGGTGTAGATCTTAATACTAAAAAGTTGTGCAATCTTGTGTATTAAATGTATACGTTTGTGGAATATTGATGGAAACGATGATGCAATGGCTCCGATGGGGTGAACTCAAAATAAAGTGCTTAGGCGCCTTAAGATACTATCGTTTTAAATTTTAAAGCATTATTTCTAAATATACTTGACAATGGCAAAAGTAAAACAATACGAGTCCATTGTCAAAGAAAAGTCACAACATGTCGTATAATGATGTCTAAGATAAGCCTATCAAATCTGCCTTCGGTCTATTACAATGACATTTTGATAGGCCTGTAGATGAACAGTACATTGAAATGGAATACACTTGTCATTGAAATCAGCTGAAAAATCTTTATCACCTTACGGTCCCTCTATGATCTAATGAATTTTCTACCTGTAAACACGAAGATCATGCTTGTGAAGATGCTTGTTTTGTTCGTTATTGTTTATGCAGATGTTTATTAGTCAGATTTTGACCAATATTTTCTCAACAATCTAGAGTGTCTCTTTAATAATTTTGCGGGAAAAATACGAGATTCAAACGTATCATCATCATGATCACGATCATGTTTCTACTCATCGTAATTACCTTAAATAGCTCACTATCGAACAGAGGAGCAATTCTAGAATTTTCCTGGTAGTTTTTTTTTTATATTAAGCCTTTGAATGCCGCGTCAGTACTTTGTACGGAGTATTGCATTTAAAACGTGACCGACGGCAGTCAACTTCTCTTTTATATCTTAAGAAAATATTTCAATTTTTTGACCGGCTTCAAAAAGAAGAAGTATTTCAATTTGACTGTATGTTATTTTACGTGTACCTCAGAACTTTTCTTTGGATGCACCGATTTTGATGATTCTATTTTATTTGAAAGCTGGTGTTTCTCGTGTGAACCCATATAATCAAGCTCTGACCAGTAGTTTTCGAGTTATCTTTAATAATGCGTATTTAATTGACATCACGTACATTGGTGACGTTCTCGTTAAATCATATTGAAGTCGATTGTACAATTTTTTTTTCATTTTAAAAGTTGTTTTTCAACTTATGACAGAGTTCTACGATCGTCTATAAAAGAATAGAATAAAATAATATTTATTAAATTTTCTTTAAATAATTTTAAACAATATGTTTACATTATATTCTTTATTAAACCAACTGGCAGGTACCCGGCGCGTTGCAGCCGCGGATTTGTGGAAATATCGTTTTAAATTTGGAATAGTTATATTGTTTATTTAAAAATGATAATACATTCATTGAAATTAAATGATATGTGACTTTGAAATAAATTTGTAGGTACGATACGCGCGCCACCTACTAAGTTAATTGTACTATGCATACAACCTTCGCGCAAGTGCAAGAAATAAGTTGACAAAGTTATAGCGCAATCTGACCAACGGTACGGCAGCGCATAGAATACAAAGAAACATCATTTTTTATATATTACATTATCGACACTGACAAAAATACAATAATGCGGATCCATTGCTAAAGAAAAAAAAAATCACAACATGATGTATAAGATTCTCCTTTATTTAGTCTTCTCTGTCAGATACTTTCTACCTACATATTATGCATGGTACACTACGCCAGTAACCCTTCATGGCACACGTTAAATAACTTGTCCGCCCACGCGCTCCCCGTGTGACGTACACAATGACCCTTGTACTGTATGAGAAAATAAATGTACAACCATTTTATGAGAGTTCACATGTTCTTTATGGAACCGAAACTCGATTGAATGAATCAGGTTTCACTAACAAAACCCACACTAATAATATAACCAGAACTACATTGCAGTCCAACTTAGTGGCTTAGAAGCCTCAAGTTGAGATAATCAATTATGCTGAAACTTAGTACGAGTAGCATCAAAGATGCAAGTTGTCTAGAATAGAATGGGATAATTTTATTTAGTACATTACCTGAATTTAAGGCACTATGGCTTAGAGCCTCAAGTTGAGATAATTAATTATGCTGAAAGTTAGTACGAGTAGCATCAAAGATGCAAGTTGTCTAGAATAGAATGGGACGGGATAATTTTATTTAGTACATTACCTGAATCTAAGGCACTAAGGCTTAGAGCCTCAAGTTGAGATAATTAATTATGCTGAAAGTTAGTACGAGTAGCATCAAAGATGCAAGTTGTCTAGAATAGAATGGAACGGAATAATTTTATTTAGTATAGATTCCTTGAATACTTATTGAACGTGTTCTATTTTGATTTTACAACAGGAAATAACCTCAGCCGTGGGAAGAACCAACAAGCAACTCATCGGGATTTTGTAGTAAGTAGTAAAGTTACACTAAGGAAACGGGGAACCAGCATCAAAAAAAAAAGGAAAACCTTAGACAATTCAATATTTATAAACACGTTTAGAACCAGCACGGGTGTGATTACCTCATATCTCAAGGATTACTTAGCAATCACGACTTTAGTTAAAAATAATTACAATATAATATTTTAAATAATTAATATATAATAATAATATAATAAGAAACAGCATGGAAGCGATTACCTCATTTCCAGAGGTTATTATCAATCGGGTGCTCTAGTAATATAGTAAGTCTTATTAAATAATTTCTACCTAAATAAATGTTCTACCTAAATAAGTTCTGCATATTTTCTGGGGCTTTGTTAGCGTATACATAGCCCCATGAAGGAGTTATTGGCTCTTTGGAGTCGAGTAACTGTCTTGTACGTTGCTACAATTAGTCCTACTGAGCGTGACAATGAAGGTAAAACCTATCAACAACGGGAGACTTACTTGTCCAGCGGTAGACTTTACCGAGCTGATGATGAGGATGAAGCATATATTAAGTCTACAGCCGGGGTAACTTGGGACTTACTACACTTGTTGTAAATTTCACCGTACGCGAGCAACGCAGGTTCGAACCACGCCGAAACTAATAAAGTTGTTAATTGCAATTTTAAGCGCTGATTGACGTGCGCGGCGGTGAAGGAAAACATCGTGACGAAATCTGCACGAATGTGAAATACGGTATTTTGGGAACATAAATATTGTTCTAAAACGCTCTTGGGGGTTGTATAGCTTAAGTTAGTAAGTAATACGTAAGTATATGGCGGAATCCGAAAAATAAATAAGGAAATTAAAAGTCGTCATCTTTCGAAATTGACATTCAGGAGTGAAACACGTATAGGTCGACCCGAACGGAAAGTGCACTATGACAGAATATTAAAATAGAAAGAAAGAAATGTACATTTGACAAACATACAACATTGAGAGACATATAAATTAGTACATATTATAAATCGGTAACTAAGCAAGAGTGTGAATGTCCAAAAAAAAAATACGAAAAATCCAGCCTCGGTATTAATAGGTGGGATACCATAGCACTGGTTTTCAGTCAGGGCCTTAATTGACTCCCGAATAACTTAACCATAAAGTAATAAATAATAAAAACTATAAACAGTATAAAACCAAAATTATGAAATATAAAAATAAAAATAATTATTATAATAGAGTACTAAAAAAGTACGGACAATACTTAATTATAATATTATTCACATTTCTTTTTACTAACATCATAATATAATAATGTCCTCCAGACCGAATTTCGGTCACGGCGGCCTGCCTGAACGGAGAACTAGCCATCGGCGCAGGACGGGATTGTAGTGCCCAAGTATTTGCGCAAGCACAGTGACCATCTTGATTCACTCACTCTCATAATCCGATGGGACGGTAAACAGACGCGACCGGAGAGAGATCAGGCGCAGGACCAACGGCTTTACGTGCTTTCCGAGGCACGGGGGTGAGACACCGCCAACTTCCTGACTCCGGGCAACTACTAATAACTAATTAACTAATTTTTGGCCCGACCCGAGATTCGAACCCAGGACCTCATGATCAGCAGTCGCACTACTACAACCGCTATACCAACGAGGCAGTCAATCATGTTACTACTAATGTTAAAAAAATAACAGCTTACAATCATGTACGTTACAATTAACAACACAAGCCAAGTTAGAAATAGTTTGGTAGCGATCACCCTTCCCAGGGGTTATTATCATCCATAAATTCCTTACAACCATACACTAAGACTGTTCGATTTACCACCTAGGGCACACATTTTCACACCCAGCTTTTTCGTTTTGAAGAAATGTAGACTAACGGGCAAACAGTCCGTCTCATGGTAAGTTGATGCCGTGGCCCGTGAATACCTGCATCTATCCACGAGTAATAATCGGTTTTATTCATAAAATAAACACTTAATATATTTTAGGCGGTGTAATTTTAAAGCCATAGAAACTAGCGTGCTTTTGGGTTTATATTACGTTGTGATAAAAATATACTTACAAACAGTATTTGAAATCTTTGTTAATTTAAAAGTTTTTGATTCAAGCGATGTCGAGGTTGATATAAAATCAAGTCTAGACACAATTTTTTTTGGCACAAAAGATCAAACTGACATGTCCACGATCCCGATGCTCAGACATATTAAAAAGAGAAAGGTGCACAACGCTTTCAGCTGCGTCTGGTTGCAAACTCAACGGTCTTTTCAATTATTAATTTAGCTCTATTGTTCAGTTCAAATTAACCACCCGAAGACGATCGGGGGAATGTAGTATATAGATATTTGGGTCCGTATATATAGACTAAAGGTCCGTATACATTTTTATAGAGTAAGGATGATAATAAGAACACAGTTTACCTGATAGTAATGCGAGCTGTGACCCATGTAAATACCGATTAAGAGAAAAAATGTAGATGAGTTTTCAGCCCTGGGGGCTAAGATAGAAAAAAAGGGTCTCAGGTTCTCAACACTCGCATTACGATACACAGAAACGAGGCATTCCATCTTCAGTCCTCAAGGGTGACAACGCTGCATTTTGATTCTTTATCGAGCATAGATGTAGATGTTTACGGGCCCCAGTACACATTTACTATTTGATGGACTGTGTGCTCGTTTGTCACATATATTTTATACAAAAAATCGAATTATCAGAAACTCGCGGGACAAGATGATGACTGACTTGCACCACTTTGATACAATCTAGATCCTTATCTTAAAAGTGGGACATATAAAGATCGATAAAATAAGTTAAAGAATTGTTTTTGTTTTCTTATTAAGAAGTTCACTTTATTTGCCAGAGGTTAGTTTTGGCGGGAAATAATAACTAGTATTGAGGTGCGCAAATAAAAAAGAAGTCCGGAATAATACTTTAATTACGTCCATAATTATTACAATCTAACAATTTTTGTTTTGTCTTTTGTTGAACAATTCTTTATTTAATTACACAACTGATACAAGGTCCAAAAAGTGTGTAGAGGGGGTGGGGGTGGTGGTTAGATATTCCCTGGTATATGTATGTCCGTTTTCATGTCCGCCTCACAAAACCTCTTGCATATGAGTCTCGTAAATAACATTAATAGCAAATAGCTTTTTTTTTCAAATAATTTCAAAGTTTCTTCTCGGATTGGTTTTGATGTAATAAATTAATTATGAGTGCTCTAACAACTGCGTCGAACGCCGTCATAGATACTCCAATAATAATAATATTTATTTTTATATTGCATGTTCAGCACATAGGCAAATACAGAGGTATTATTACAGAAAGATTTTCTATGTTCTACCAGAATTATACGTGGTAGAGCCATGCTGAAGTTATATTAGTAGTATAGTTGTAGCACGAAAGGTTCGGCTCGACCGGGGAAGGATCACGCTCTCTCAGAATACCAGCGTCAAATAGTAGTTCAATGCTGCTGTGTTTCGTATGGTGAGTGTAGAAAACCGGAGGCCCTTTTTACTGGAAACGAGGCATTCCATCTTAGTCCACCCGGTTGACAACGCATCTGCAATTTGATTCGTAATCGAGGATAGATGTAGATGTCTATGGGCCGCAAAACCACTTACCATCAGGTGGACTGTGTGCTCGTTTGTCACCCTAACCTTTAAAAAAAGAAGGCATGCAAATTTACAATCTCAGTAAATTTGCATGCCTTCTTTTTTTAAAGGTTAGGGTGTCTCAAATCATCATCATCAATCAATTGGCAAATTAGAATAATTTAAATGTCTTGTAATAGATATACAACGCCCCTACATAGGCCCTATATATTATTAAATTATGAAGATATTTTTTATTATTTTAGTTCTTTGAACCTATTCGTAGCTTTATTTATATTTCTATGATTAAGTAAAACCAGAAAAAGGTATTAACAATATCTATATTACTATGAAAGCCGCAATAAGAATATATAATCGTTAGGTGTCTGCAAACTTTGCGTATTTTGCAGTTTCCTTTGAGTCAGTGTTCGCGGTCCAGTGGCTACAATCTAAAATTGCTACGTCGATCGACGATTATTGACTTCTTACTTAGTTACCAATGCGAAGAAATCCAATAAGAAAAGAATTTCTTATGAATAACATTTTAAGAAACTGATCTACAACCGCAGTAAAATGTGCTTCCTTGATCTAGTATTCATAAACGAGGTTGTGTATCATGAAGTCCTGGGTTCTGATCCCGGTTCAGTCCAAAATCAGCTTGTGGTTTTCTGTTAATAAATTCTCAGAACTTTATACGTGGTAGAGCCATGCTGCAGTTATATTAGTAGTATAGTTGTAGCACCAATGGGTCGACTCGACTGGGAAGGACCACGCTCTCACAGAATACCAGCGTAAAATAGTAGCTTAATGCTGCTTTGTTTCGTATGCTGAGTGTAGAGAACCGGAGACCCTTTTTACTGGAAACGAAGCATCTCTTCTTAGTCCTCAGGGGTGACAACACATCTGAATTTTAATTTGTAATCGACGATAGATGTAGATGCCTATGGGCCACAGCAACCACTTACCATCAGGTGGACTGTGTGTTAGTTAATCACCCTATTTTATAAAAAAACAGCCAGGAATCAGGGTGGCAGTGTTGTACACCCGTGCCTAGAAAAGCACGTAAAGCCGTTGGTCATGCACCTGATTCAACACGGGTCGTGTCAGATTTCCAGCCCATTGGACTAGGAGAGTACACCTGTGTCTGCGCATACACTCGTGAACTATAATCCTGACCTGCGTATATGGCTAGTCTCTATATATAAGACCTATCGCAGCTCGACAGATATACGACGAAATGTAATACAAAGTAACTATCAATTCGACGTCAGCAATGTAACCGAATATGCTTGTACCTTGTGGATACTCGTAACAACTCGTACGTAACTAATATGTAATAAATATAATAATGTTTCTTAACGCAACGAAAGCCTATTATTCTCGCCTTGAAGATACCTTCATTTTAATCAGTCAGAGTGACAGTCACTGGCAAATTATAGCTTATTGTCCGTTTCACGAAAGACGAAGCAAACCGTTCGAATGCGTAGAATATCGACAACAAAGGATACCGACCTGCCAAGCGTCTGGTTATCGAACTGGTTATCGAATAGTGGAAAGAGCATCTAATTCCTGCGCTCAATTTCTGAAATGGTAATTAAAATGTGATAACAAAATTTCGTTTAAAGCTGTAAAAGTTAAAGTTACAGCCTATGTACGTCCCACTGCTAGCACAGGCCTCCTCTCACTTCTGAGAGGGTTTTAGGTCAAGGAAGTGTCCGCCGCTGCTCCAATGCATGTTGGCGAGCTTCACATGTCTTCAAAATATCTTTTTTCTTAATTCCCAGACATGCAGGTTTCCTCACGATGTTTTCCTTCACCGCCGAGCACGTGGTAAATCAGTGCCGGCGGGGATCGAATTTGGGTTGCTCAGGTACAATGAAATTTACAGCGAGCGCTAACCGTGAGTCATTAGTTTCATTCCGGATTTTCGAAAATCGAGTTCTCATCAGAACTCACGTTTTGAGAAGTAGGAATCCGTTCCGACAATTTCTACGAGGATGTATCCTTATATATATATATATATATATATATATATATATATATTTTTTTTTTTATATATATAAGATTAACGCATTCGACGCAGTTTTTGAGCCCTCATTGTTAATTATTACATCAAAAACTACCCGTGAAGGAACTTCGAAGTTATTTGAAAAAGATACTTTTTTCGAAATTTTTCGTTAACATTTTCTCTTCAACGCGTCAATTGATTTTGATGCAACAATTGAATTGATCGTTATATATGTTTAAAAGTTATTTCATTGAAGCAGTTTTTTGAAAATTAAATTTTTTCGATTTCTCAAAATCCTCCGGGTACGAATCGGTTAAAATGGTATAGAAAATTGAAGTATGGTGAAGCCTTTTCGAACGCCGCCGAGTTCGTTCAAATTGGTCAAGCCATTCAAAAATTATGAGAGGGTTACGTACATTTTGTAAAAAGTGGATGACAATTATTGGCCCTGTGTAAAGACATATTATATAAAAATAATGTATCACAGAATGAACGCTGTTATCATGTTCCTGTTATGCCTAATAAATAAAATAAATAAATAATGTATACCTTTAAATGTTATTAAATACTTATGTGAAACTTTAACTACAAAAGGGATTATATCAAAGAAAATTGCAGGAGCATGCAAAAAACAATGAATAATTTACTTAGGAAGATAAATTCAATATACTTTAATGAAAATAAATTAAAGTTCTTTGTGAAGTTCTATAGCAGATAATCCTTCTAAAAAGTACTCCAGAACTATAACGAAGTTGATATTGCATCGCCTTAGTTTACTTGACAAGAGAGCCTTTGAAAATGCCAGCTAATTAACGACGAAATGCAATAAAGGGGAACTAAATATCCGGAGGAAATTTATTAAACTTTTGCGTGTTGAGAGAAATTTCAAGAGTTTTAGAGTGCATTTTCTGATTCTAGAAAATGGTATTTCCTTTAGTATTAAATAATTACAATTTTATACGAGCACGTCTATTTTTAGCAAATGATTGCGTTTCCTTTTTCGTTCTTTTGAAATTCTTTCAATACTTTAATAAACGTGCTAGTGCCACGCTGTATCTATATTGTTAATGATTAGGTAAACTATTAATAGCGGTGAAACGACACGGCTGTTACGATACCAATACGAATGACGAAACATAAACAGGAACAGAAACTTTTTTATTCAATATGGATTATAAATAATACTTATTGAAAGCCACTATCTTTTTCATTTACCACTGGCTCGCTTTTTTTAAATAACAGCTTACAATCATGTATGTTACAATTAGAAATAGCTTGGTAGCGATCATCCATACCAGAGGTTATTATAATCTATAAATTCCTTAATATTATACTCGTAATAACCCTTTTTAAACAAACTTAGTTCAATAAAGTTTTTGAACGTTGTGTATGTCAAATTTTGTATATTTTCAGGGATTTATATGAATTACGGACTCGGTGAAGTCGAGTAACTGGTACTACTAGCTTGTGTCTGTTCCTAGTATTTACAAAATGAATATCGCTTATTTTTGCGAAACTACTTTTATTTTTGTGTACGTATATTACATTTTCATGAATGTATTGAGAGGCCAAAGTTAATATATTAATTTCCTTAAATTTTTGCCTGAGCGACTCTAGGTTTTAAATCATGTATTGCTGTAATGTCCCTCTTCTGTAAAACAAAAATATAATTTCAGTGTCAGTCGCGTGTCCACATAGCGTAATACCATACGACATTATGCTATGGAAATAGCTAGAGTAAATAATATTAATATAAGTAAATAAAAATAATAAAATGATACGAATAATTTATGATTTTTAATTAATTAAACCTTTATTTTAATTAAACTTTGTACTATAATACGCATATAAGTTGGGTATAGATTAAATATAAAAGCTCTTAGATTTTAGATCTTTAGATGATGATATTTGATCGTTTGATGAAATCGGTTCATTTGATCCAGTTTCAAATAAAATAAAAATTAAAAAACCCCCGAAACCAAAAGAGTTGCTAACCTTCAAACGGCTGTACAGATTCCCACAAATAAAAACACTCTCCGTAAAGACACCTTTCAAATGACAAAACCTGTTCAAAATCTCTTCATCCGTTCAGAAACTATGATGCCGCAGATAGACACAGAAAAAAACAAACTTGTAACAACCGTCTGTTTTTTCAAACGACATATTGATTATATCCTCCAGTCTGTTCGAAGAACGGCGTTCCGATTCATAGCAGAAGTGAGGGTGTTTGCGCTTATACTGAAATACCTTTTTTACCGCCTGGAAATATAGGGTGTAAATATAAAAAAAAAAAAAAAATTTGAATTTTATAAATTAAAATCTCTAATTTTACCTACTTATCAAACACCCTACTTTACGAACGGCAATAAAATTATGAATTTAGTAGTAATAAAACAATGAATTTAGTAGGCATCTTTGACCTTGTCACTTCGCAGGGTCACAAGCTCAAGGGTAAAGGACAAAGTAATTTCTTTTATTTTTTTTTTATTTTTTGTAAAATATCAGTGCCATAGACCTCTTGTCCGTTCACATGTTACACCCTATTTCCTTCCAGGTAAAAGAGGTCATTCAGTATACTTAGTACTTACGGCATTAAAACCCGCTATAGGAACAGGAGTTTTAATGTGTGGTAATCGCATTGCCATCATGTGACTTTGCATTACAAAAATCTTCTTTTAATTAAAGTAAAAGCTGACTTCAAACAAATTAAAAACTGAAAACAATGATATAATTTCTGATTCTGAAGTAGGTGCTAAGTCATCGTAGTCAGAGGAAATGAAGCTCCAACGTCAGAATGTAAAATCCACTGACCTCTCCATAGATTACATATTAAGAGGAATATTTGCCATAGTTGCCACGCTTGGCAACCCCAGTTTTTTTAATTAGTTTGTATCAGCTCGCATCGGTCACCTTTTAAGACGCGATGATATTGAGCAATAGATATTCTTGCACCGACATAACACGTTGGTGATGTCGGATTTAACATTTTATTAAAAGTGTTTTGATTTTTGTGTTCATCTTCCACCAACATATTTTGCTTTTTTAGGTGTTGAATATTTTCTCCTAATTTATATGCGATCACCTCTTATGTGATGACATGTACTATAACCTGTTAAAAATGTCAAAATCTGTTCACAATTAATGAAGATACAGCGTAACATACAAACATACATACCGCTGCGCTGTTCATATTTCCATACAATTTTATTCGATAACGATACAACAATTTGGTATCTTTAAAATCTCATTCGTGATGCTTATTCACCATTAGTTCAGTAACTTTGTTCTTTCACTTCATTAAGTAAATCATGGTCGACTGTAATTGGCTTTATTTAAATACCTACTATTTAGTAAACTTTATACACTATCTGGTTAGTGGTAAACCAAGTTAAAAAATAAGATAATGTTAGTGGCAAATACTTGTGCTAAGGGCAATGCAATGCAAAATACTTTTCTTATTCCCGGTACTAATATGGGTATGCAGACGAAAGCACAGATCAAATCCAGCTAGAAAGGGAAGCGATGGTTGTGGTTGAGCTTGCGAATCTTTCACTGTAAGCAAATGAATCTTCTAATAAAGCGATGCCAATTTCGTGAGATTCAACGCCTCAAAAATACAAGCGTGTCTTTTCACCGCTAAATAAAAGGAGCCCCCTGGTTCCTTCCTACTTTACGGAATGTATCTTTGCAGTACACTGATCGCCTTTAGTTTTTAGGGGTAGAGACTTCTCCAAACCTTACCTATGGAAGATTCATTGAGTTCGGGGCCAAAGCAACCACAAGGAAACTAGGTATCCTTTCAAAGGTGCGACGATACCATTGCCGGGGCAGCTTATTATCTTATAGAAAGCACGGGTCCAGTCGTGCATGGCCTACTGCTGTCATATATGGGCTGGTGCTGCAGAATGACACCTAGCAGTTTTGGACTGAGTGGAGAAACTAGAGTGGCTATCCTTGATGTTGTTGAAACCAATTTTGTCAGCCTCGAGCACAGGCGCAGTGTATCCAGCCTCTTGGTATTCTTTATGATGCATTTTAAAGAGTGTGCGGAGGAATTACATGCTTTCATTCTTCAGACAAACGGCTGCGAGTTGTGGCTGGCGGTCTTCACCCCTTTGTTGTCGATATTCCATGTATTCGACGCAAACTGTTTGCTTCGCCTTTCGTAAAGCGTACAGCAAAGGAGTGGAATAATTGGCAGGCTTCTGTTTCCTGTCCAAATACATTCTGGGCGTCTTCAAGATAAGATTGAATAGGTTTTTTTTTTTTACATAAAGACAGTGCGATTTTGAAAACCTCTCAGAAATGAGGGGAGGCCTGTGCCCAGCAGTGGGACGTATATAGGCTCTAACTTTACTTTATTTTAGTGCGATTTACCTTAGGCTTCATCACCACTTATCAGCAGGTGCGATTGTGGTAAAAGCTGGTAGATAATAAGAAAAGCGAAATTACAACCATCCCACTCCATTATCAAAGGAGAAACTTAACCGTATAAAACCAATAAAAATTGATGTTATAGTGATTAACAGCCCATCAGCATTTTGGTAAAAAAAAATTACTGAACGAACCTTTTAATTACTATGTTATAAAGCCTTAATAAACATGTCTGTCGCAGAAGTGACAACCGGTGGAGTAGACGTGTTATGGAGTGGAGACCGCGTCTAGCAAACGTAGTGTGGGACGCCCCCTGACCAGATGGAGCGACGATCTGCGCAAGGTGGCTGGTAGAAACTGGATGCGTGTAGCCGAAGATCAAGCTAAGTGGTGTGCCTTGGGAGAGCCCTATGTCCAGCAGTGGACTGCCGCAGGCTGATGATGATGATGATGAAACATCTACTGCATAAGTTGCTTGCACTCTGTACATTTACCGAATCTTAGAATAATGGTCCTGATTTGTGTACTTTTAACTTCTACCCGTACCTTATAGTGGCGGTGTAAGAATATCCACTACCCCATCTCCTGTGAGTGTCCCGTGGGTGTCGTAAGAGGCGACAGAGGGAATCAGACAGGAGATGGGCAGCAGCATCTTCCTGATAATAACTTCAAATAATATAAAACTTGTTAAGCGTGGCACCTGTGGCAGAATCCCCCTTAGAGGCAATCTATGTGGGAGGACACCTATGTTCAGCACTGGACTTTTAAAGGCTGAATAAATATATGAATGAACTTCTACCCTTTGTATCTTTTTTATTGTATGTCTCTGTAAGTGATTATTTGTGATCTTTTGATAAAATAAATGTATTTAATCGTAACGAATCGTTACGTTGTCTTCTGAATTGCTAGTCCAGGAATAGTATCTATTAATCTATATATCTGCTGAAAACTTGGGTAGGGTTTTGCCCGTTGGTGATACGTGGTGACCTGCTTTCTCGGCCGTCGCCCTTGGTTATCTGTACGATCGCCAATCGCTGACTTATCTTCGTATACCCATTTGAGTTATTTATACGAGCTAATCATTGAAAAGGAGATATTTTTACTCAAAACGGTTACTTCTATCGATATCCTGATGGAAAACAACGACGTATAAATAAAATTCGTCCATAAAATGCTAAATGATGTTTGTTTTTTGCATAAGGGTGACAAACGAGCACACAGTCCGTCTGATGGTAAGTGGATTTTGTGGTCCATAGACATCTACTTTTATCCTCGGTTAAGAATCAAATCATATGCGTATTTATCACCCCTGAGGAGTAAGTTAAAACGCTTCATTTCCAGTTAAAACGGTCTCCGGCTCTCTACACTCAAAATACGAAACACAGCAGCATTAAGCTGCTATTTTACGTTGGTACTTTGTGGGGACGCAGTCCACCGGTCGAGCCAACATATTCGTGCTACAACCATAATATAGCTGCAGCGTGGCTCTACGATTGGAAGACAAAGCTTCAATCTCAAAAACAGTAATGTGTTTCAAAATTAAAAGTGTACGTCACCAAACCTAACAGCCATATCAAGCGCTATACGAGTATGTAAACATTCTCAGTTCACACATGTTGCCGTTCCTCGAATTAGTTGGCGGAGCGAGATATTTCCGTCGACGAGTCGACTGCAAAGGACGAGCAAGCCTGACTCTCCCGTGTTAGTCTAAAAATAAGCCAGCGCATGAATAACGCCGCGTCGGAAGTTCCGGTAGTGAAGCTTCACGGAGCTTTTTGCATCGAGTGCGCGTGTTATAACAAACTAACTGTGTCGTGAAATGAGAAAAGTGTCATGAAACGAGAAAAGTCTGTTACCAATAATGAGATGCTTACGAATTATCTATACTTATACATTATGCAAATGCAAGAAATAAATAAAATTGAGTTGTCTGTTTGTAATGTCAAAGTAACAGATTTTTACTAAATGCATGTGTATGCGGTATTTATATCAACAAATAAAAACAATTTTTAAAGTTTTGCTCAGTCTATCTGTTTGTTCCGGCTAATCTCAAAAATGGCTGGAGCGATTTTGACAAGACTTTCACTGGCAGAGAGCTGATGTTATAACGAGTTACAAAAGTTACGTTTATTTTAGAAAAAGTTACGTTTTCGCGCAATTTTTTTTATAATCCATGAAATCCAATCGTAATAAATTGTATCCGAACGAAATCGCAGGGAACAGCTATACTTAAATATAAAACCTACTTAGGACAGTCACAGAATGCATAGAGGGACATCAGTGAGACATTATCAGAGATACCTAAATCCCTAAACCTTTACCATCGTCAACATCCCCCCCGAAAATCCACTTCCGAATACAGACTTCCTCAAGAATGATGAAAAATTATATCAAGAAATGATACATAATATATTTCTAAGCCAAATACGTTGACTTCCTGCATGCCTTAACAGATTATCACTCCATCTAATATGGGGACCGTTCTACAGTTTGCTTATTGGTATGAAGATGCCACATCTTCTTCATTCAAGATCAAGACCTTTCTACTTCACCGACTTTTGCTTCTGTCAAGCAATTCGGCCGGCTTGTTGCCACTTCAGCTTACATATCCATTGAACTATGTTAGTTACTCCTGGGTATCCTCAATTTATATCATGCAGTTAAAATTCAAGCGCTCTCTATCGTTCACAGAGCGAATTTGGGTTTCATCATTCAGTTACCTGTGGAGGAAGGATCACATCACGGATCAGTTAGATTCATACGTCATCACTGGCAACACGTACCATCTTTTAACTATCTCTTTGATTCTCATCTTCTCATCTTTAGCCCGTTGAACCAAAAAACGAACAATCGAATTTACTTTGATTAAAACTACTTTTACGGATTTTATCGCGTTCATTTTACTATTATTTTTAATGCCCGACGTTTCGGGCGCTTTCCAGCACCCATGGTGTAAAATAAACGATACACCAATAATAGTAAAATAAACGCGATAAAATCTGTAAAAGTAGTTTTAATCAATGTGTAGTGTTCGCGTAAATATAAGAAATCATTATGTAAATCGAATTTACGGCAACACGAGTATCGACACAAACGTTTCGCTACCGAGTCGTGGGCCGGGGCGTCGAATCCCACTCAATACAAGTGCTTGTATAGACTTAACTTTCCTGTGCAAATTATTTATTTACATTATTGGGTTCAACGCATCTGCATTTCTTAACATCAGGTGGACTGTGTGCTCGTTTGTCACCCTGATTCTATTAAAGAAAAGCTGTGTTTCTAAGGAAATGAAGTATAGCGAAGGAGTTTACAAGAACACACTAGCTTGTACTGAAAAGTGGCTGTCACGACTCTGAAATTTCGATTATCTGTCCTCTCCCCCCTACCCCTCCCTGACCGCCGAGTTTGTCACGCGTTACGTTATCAAATACGTTGTCGTGAGGCACGCTCGTCGCACCGGAACCAACTTCCGGCGACGAGCGTGACGCGATAAAGGGGTACCATCGGTAGGTGGCGCTCGCAGGTACGCTGAGATCAGCTTCCAATGCGTATTGATAGTAAGACTACAAATTATAAAACTTACCTCATCTGTATTCACATTTCTGTCGTTTTATTTCCATAAGTTAATAACACGACAACAACTCCTAAATAAGCTTGTAGGTTAGAACAGTTATTAAAACAAGTGGTAAAATTAAAAAAAAATGTACAACCGATTTCAATATAATTAAAGTGAGTGTATTCGAAGTCGATTCAATATGTATTATGAAAGATAACTCAAAAACTGTTGGTCAGATCTTAATTAAATTTATATGGGACCACGCGATAAGCACCAGCTTTCAGATAAAAAAGAATCATCAAAATCGCTTTACCGAGTGGAAAGTAACACACATAAATAACATACGACTGGTATTGAATACCTCCCATAACTCTCTTTCCCCATAAATCAGGTTCATAGTCACTCCACGTAGCGTGGTCGAGCACCACGCTACTCAACGTAGCACAGTCGAGGGAAGCCCGGTCGACAGAGCCCCACGCAGCAGTATTAAGCTGCTATTTTACGCTGGTATTCTGTGGGAGCGTGGTCCTTCCCCGGTCGAACCGACCTATTCGTGCTACAACCTTAATATAGCTGCAGCGTGGCTCTACCACGTAAAAAGATATTCTGAGAATAAATTACTTTTATCGTAATAAGTAAGAAATGTTTCTAAAATTGTTGAATTACTGTATTCAAACCGATGTACCAATGTCAATACAGGAAATTGGCGGCGCACTGTATGCATACGTGAGTTTCCGCAGATGCTTCAAAATTCACAGCCGCGGAGCAATTGCTGGAGAAATTAAATCAGTATCGATGCAGGCGGGATGTTCAATAGTTATTATTAGTACGTACCGCATGTGCTCTATCGAGTTAAGGGAAATGTGAGAGCACGGGAGCGTAGTAGGGGACATTTAAAGGGATTTACGTGGTGCATTCAAATTTCCGTTTTTATGCATTGTACCTGTTGTAGTATAAATATTAATTATTTAATGGTTTTCATTTATGTTTTATTTTAACAATTAATATTCATTACACACAATATAAAAAACTATAAGTAATAAAGAAAAACTAAACTAAAAGTTTAAATTGTCATATAGTCCTGCTCCCCGCGTATCGTGCCAAGAATGCTGGCTATGCTTCCTCGCTGAATAGCTATACTGAGCCTTTGAGCGAGAAAATAACCAGCTCTCTTATCACCAGCAGCAACGACCAGTCGTGGATACAGTTCCGTTAGGAACTTCACTGCACGTGGACTCCACGGACCGATAGTCTCTACAGCAAATGGCACAAATATGTAGTCATTTCACAAAGACGTATTTGCGCCATTAACTTAGTTCAGCTGCCTCTGATGCCGCCCCGGCTCTAAAAGAGGTTCCCTTGAGATGAGAGGCCGCCAAAGTGTCAACGCAAGTAGCATCCCATACTAGGCCTTTACTTCTCTCCAAGGGACCAAAGTCATACCGTCAGGTCTCTTGCCATCGTCTCTAAATATCCCGCAAGGCTCCAAAACCTAGGGAATATTTATGTAGACAAGGGCCCTTCGGATGACTTCGTTCAGAGAACCGTGACGGGAAAACCTACCTGCACTTTTCTTACATGAAAGTCCGTGGAGCCCAGACTCATCAACGCTGCTACTACAGGGGCACTGGTGAGGTTGACAAATTGCCGCTCGTAGACGGATTTCTACGGCGATGCGCAAGCTTTCCCCATCAAGTAATATGCCGAGATTACTTGATGGTACAGCGTGTAACCAGTGACTAGATTATATTTTTTATAAATGAAGTGAAAACCGAACTGTTGGTAGCCTGATGGACCTGCAAACAACTTCATACAGGGAAGGCTTCAGATGCGACGTCACCTCTGTGGACTAAGATGGAATGTCTCACAGCATGTGTTCAATGTCTACTAAAACTTTAGCAACGGTCTAAGGAAATACCGTAATTCTACTTAGTAAGTTCTCATACACTGGAGAGTAGTCTCTACCATTATATTGATGTCATGCTTGGTTGACGGATTGAAGAACGCAGTCTGAGTATTTTATTCCTGGCGTTTTTAGAACACAGCAATGAACGCACTGCTATAAAAATAATTATATTATTTAATATACAATATTTAATAATATAATTATTTTTTTTTTTTGATTAATAGACGTCGAAAAATGACCGAAAAACACGATATTCAACTAGCTCTCTTGCGTAAACAACGTAATTCGCTGCACATTCAGCGTAACGCAGTTACAGTTCGACCATACAATAACCGAAACCACCCTACAACAACCCCCTTATATGGCAATCTATGGGGAAGGTTTACGAGGCATATGCTATCAGTGGACTTTTATAGATAAAAGAGAGTGTGTATATATATACATATCTTATCTCTTATATACTTTTATCTAATATATGGGTGGATGAATGGGTACCACCGCCAAGCGTGCCGTTTAAGACCTACCTTCCCTACAACATGTTAGGCTCAACGGCAGACTCTCACGGGCTCATAATGAAGAAGAAGAACGAGAATAGTATTGATAAGACTAGAAAGCTAGACACGTCGGTGATAATACTATCTATTTGTGCTCTGGCGGAAACTGGGATGGCGGCGGCGGTTGACGGCCTGTGTCACGTCTTGACGTGCGAATAATAGCTTAAACCTTGGACACACTGATGAAATGAATCATGTGGTGCATTTTTTTAAACATTTTTATTTTTAGAAACACAAAAATAAGTTATATCTAAAAGTGGATATAATAAATGACACACAGTGTTATCTAATTGTACGTAATTTTTTATTCTATGGATGTAAAAGATTTTTTACGTGGTAGAGACATATTATGCCATACCACACTCTCTCAGAATACCAGCGTAAAATAGCAGCTTAATGTTGCTTTGTATCGTGTGGTGGGTGTAGATAACTGGAGACCCTTTTTACTGGAAGCGAGGTATACTATCTTAGTCCGCAGGTGCGGCAACACGTCTGCATTTCGATTCTTAATCGAGGATAGATTTAGATGTCTATGGGCCGCAGCAACCACTTACCATCAAATGGACTGTGTGCTCGTTTCTCATCTTAATCCTATAAAAAAAGAGTGACAAACGTGCAGAGTCCACCTGATGGCAAGTGGGCATACAAGTATATGGCTTACCTGACGATAAGTGATCACCCTCGTTTATAAACAACTACAACAAAAGAGGATTTGCAAGTGCATTGCCAGCTTTTTATATGCGTTGTCGCCTATTAGGACTAAGATGGAGTGATTCACAGTCTTTATTTCTATTATCTCCCTATAACCATCAAACTGGAATAAAACAGCGCCTGCACTGCTATTTGGCGATAGAAAAAAGATCCAGACGAATACCAAGGCAGAAAAAAATTCCTACCACCTAAATGTCTATTTCTTTCTCATGCTCTGTCTAAACTATACTACGGCTTGATAGATTTTCTCACACGAGGTATTGTGTATTACGGTTATAACCATCGATCTTGTTCACATACGGTTCGAATTAAATGCAGGAACCTTAAGCACTGCGATCAAAGGCCTCGTTACTAGTGTTACCAATGGATTTGATCCATCGACACCTATATAATACTAGCTTGCCAGGCAGACATTGTTCTGCACTTTTCGATAACCCTTTGTCATGTCCTATTAAAAATCCTTAAATTCGCAAAAAAATTGTGGGTCACTCATGGGCAAAAAAAACTATCCTATCTCTCAAGTTGGACCAAACTGCACA